>VXAY01000800.1:31352-41499 GCA_013399855.1 Oxyruncus cristatus
GAAACATAGCCCTTCCCCGTGCCGGGGCTCACCCTGGTTGGTGCAGTTGGCGTGGGTCTCGTCGCTGTAGTCGCCGCAGTCGTTGTCCCCGTCGCAGGTCCAGTGCACGGGGATGCAGCGCCCGCTGTTGCACTTGAACTGGTTGCTGGAGCAGGAGTGGCTACAACCCGCCTCGTCACTGTTGTCCCCACAGTCGTTGTCTGGAGGGGGAAGGGGAGCGGGCAGGGCGTCAGCGGGCGCCCGATGGGGAGGGGGCTGGCGGAGACACGGCAGGAGGGAGGACAGCAGAGACCCCCCCCCACCGGAGGGAGCGGTGGGGGAGGNATATGGGACAGAGCAGACAGGACACGGGGTGACAGCAGCCCCTCGGCGCTGGCGGCGGGACCCCCACCGGAGACCAGAGACCCCCGGCCCTCCCACCCCCCTCTTTGCCACAGCACCAGCAGCGCACAGAGAAAATGAAACACAGAAACTGCATAGATCAGCCATGAACCTGGGCAGGCTCCGCTCCGCGCCGGGGGAGCGGGGCTGGGGGTCGGGGCGCTCCTTTGGGGGTGCACCCACGGGCAGGGGGCTGGTGCAGCCAATTGGGGGGGTCGGACTGACTGGAGGAAACCCCCTCGCCCGCTGATGGGCAGGGGGAGCTTTGGTGTGAGGGTACCAGGACACTGGCAATGCAGCCCCTTCGCTGGTTCAGCAGGGGGGGCCCGGCCTGGGGCCCACAACAGGACTCCATTCCGCTGTGGATGCCCCATCCCAGCCTGGTCAAGGTTATTTGCCTCACGATGGGCACAGGGACCATGGCACTGCTGGGAACAGCGGCACTGCTCGGGCAGTGGCACTGCTGGCTGCCACACGGCCTCAGCAGCAGCCCAGCTCCTGCACACGCAGCCCTGCGTTTCCACCAAGAGAAGCTTCCCAAGCGGAGCTCTGCTTGGCGAGCTGAGAGGGACACTGGGTTCATTCCCTGGCACCCAGCACAACCCTCCCACTGCTGGAGAGCACGGGGGGCATTGCCAAGGCACGGGGGGGCATTTCCAGAGAGCTTGGCAGGCACTGCCAGAGAGAGCGGGTGGCATTGCTGGAGGCACGGGGGGCATTGCTGGAGGCACGGGGGGCATTGCTGGAGGCATGGGGGCATTGCTGGAGGCACGGGGGGCATTGCTGGAGGCAGGGGGGCATTGCCGGGGGCACCGGGGGGANTGCTGGAGGCACGGGGGGCATTGCTGGAGGCACGGGGGGCATTGCTGGAGGCATGGGGGCATTGCCAGAGGCACGGGGGGCATTGCCAGAGGCACAGGGGGCATTGCCAGTGTCCAGAACAGCAGCCCCACGGGGCTCACAGCCCTCTGGAGGGGCAGGTTTGGGGGCTCAGGGGCCAGGTGGGGGTCTGGTGCATGTTGATCTATGCACTAACCGGTAGGCTTTGGACAGTTCTTTTCGTCAGAGCCATCCCCACAATCTTTTTCTGAAACACAGAACCACCAGACAGGAGCGTGGGCACAGTGACAAACACAACACACCACGGCACAGCGGGCGGCACAGAGACACCGGGACGTGGACACAGACACGGACACACAGAGGCTGAGCAGGCACTGGGTGGCGAGACCAGAAGCAGCAGAGGGTGCTGGGGGAGCAGGGGCAGCCGGGCTGGGGGGAGCCCTGTGGTGCTACAGCTCCTGCATGAAGGGGCTTCACGGCAGGGCCTGGCTGCCACGGTGGGGGATCCCAGGAGAAGGGACCACCCCCGGCAGGGTCAGCTCTGAGGGAGCTCAGGAAGGCTCCAGGGAAAGTCCTCCACCCACAGCTCCGCTAATCCCCGGAGCTCATCCAGTGTCTCGTCTGCTCTGAAGCCACTAATTAAACATAACGATGCAGAACGGCTCAAATAAACTTGTGGGGAAGCAAAGCAGCCTTGGGGCAAACCCTCTGTCCCAGGCCTGGCCCTGCAAAGATCCGAGGGCAGATGGGAGCTGACCAGGAGAACTTTCCTGCCCTCCCTGGGGCTGCAGGATGTGGCTCAGCCCTGCCAGCTGCATCAGCCACTCTGTGCCCAGCTCCAGCTCTGGGGCAGAGTTTAGGAGACCTTTCAAAGGGCGCCAAGGTCTGAAACGATCCCTGACAGGTTATTCCTGCAGCACACGCTGCGCTGGGGGCAGCCAAGGGAAATGTGGGGCTGGAGACCGCAGGATGTGCTCGGCTTTGCCTCACGCCTGCTCCCTCCAGGACCTGGGCTCTGCCCTTCAGCACACGCTGAGAACTGGCCCTTGCCAAAGCGGGGTCCCTGCCAGGCTGCAGCCCTGCCTCGGCTCTCGCCGCGGGGTCTGGGCCGGGGTCCTCACCGTTGTCACAGCGCCAGTTGATGTTGATGCAGCGCCCGTTGTTGCAGGTGAACTGTGTCAGGGGGAAGCAGGTCGGGTAGGCTGCGGAGGAGGCAGAGGCACCATGAGCACAGGGACACCCCAAGCCCCACGGCCCCACGGAGGGGTGAGGGGCAGCACCCCCAAAGCCCCTCGTGCTCCCAGTGCTCCCAGTCCCAGCTCACCGCACGAGGCGGACTCGTCGGAGCGGTCCCCGCAGTCGTCGTCCAGGTCACACGTCCAGGAGATGGGGATGCAGCGGCCGCTGGCGCAGGAGAACTGGTTGGGGGAGCAGGTCCGGGCTGGCCAGGGAGGGACAGACAGAGCATTAGCGGCTGGTGGTGCCTTGCTTTGCCAGGGGAAGATGGGGAACGACCCCCGGGCTCCTGCGAGGCACAGCTGAAGCCACGGTGGGCACAGGGATGTGCGAGACCCCCACACCTCAGCCCACAGGGAACAGCAATGGCAGCGGCTCAGCGAGGACTCTCCCTGAGGACAAGACATTCCTCACCTGAGCAGGTGGAGTTGGACTCATCCTCGTTGTTGCCGCAGTCGTTGTCCCCGTCGCAGAGCCAGCGGTTGGGGATGCAGCGGTTGTTCTTGCACTTGAAGCGGTCCGAGGGGCAGGTGTGCTGGTCTGTGGGGGGACACCCGCTCAGGACCTGCCCCTCATCCCACCCCATCCCTCCTCCACGTCCAGTGGAGGAAAAACAGACAGAAAAGGGCCGGAGCCTGAGGCAAACTGGGGATCAGGATCCCAATCACCATTTCTCCCTTCAACCACCCTCCATCCCGCTCCCTTCCTCCAGCTCGGGAGGGGACAGAGGGGTCCCGGCTGCCCGACCCAGCCCCAGCCAGCGGCCCCAAACCTGGGGGAGCCTTAGCCCCAGTCCCAGCACACAGAAGGGGGTCACGCACGGCAGAGCTCGGGGGCTTCGTCGCTGTTGTCCAGGCAGTCGTTGTCGCCGTCGCACTTCCAGCGCTCCTGGATGCAGCGGTTGTTCTTGCAGGCGAACTCGCCGGGCTGGCACTGCGGCGGCGGCACGTAGGACGGGTTGGCTGCCGGGGGAGAGCACAGCGAGCGTTGGAACCAGGGGAGCAGGTACGGCGTCCCGCGGGGAAAGGGGGTCCCCACGAGGGTCCCCGCGAGGGTCCCAGGGCAGGCCTACCCTGGCAGGTGACAGAGTCCGTCCCCAGGACCTGGTCCTCGGCGCAGGCGCACTGGCGGCCGCGGGGGGTGGCCAGGCACAGGCTGCTGCAGCCCCCGTTGTTGACGCGGCACTTGTTGGAGCCCACTGCGGAGCAAAGCGGGGTGAGGAGATGGGACCTCCGTGCCCAGGGACCTCTGGACACCCTCAACGGACTCCACAGTTGGAACCCAGCTGGAGACCCCAGGTCACGAGGCCACGGGGACCCCTCAGCGGACACGGAGCCTGACGGAATAGGGGTGGGAGAGGGAGGGAGGGCTGCAAGGGCGGGGGATGAGCGCCAGAGGAGTTTACAGAGAGAAAGACAGCGTGCATGGGGACGGCCGAAAGGAAGCAAAAAGAGGTGGGGGGCCTGCTTAGGCAGGGCTCATCCTCACCCCCCAGCCCCAGCCCCGCTGCAGCCCCCGTGCCTGCCCCAGCACCTTGCTGCTGCTGCGCGTCGTACATCCGGATCTCGAAGATGGGCGGGCGCTCGTTGCGGAGCAGGCTCACGGCCTTGGAGGTCTGGTCCAGTCGGTAGATGCTGCCGCTGCGGTACTCGGTCCAGAAGAGGAAGTTGCTGTAGTGGCACAGCCCGAAGGCGTGATTCAGCTCCGGGCCCTCGTACACGATCTGCGGGCAGGAGGAGAGGCTCCGTCAGCTGGGATGGCCACGCGGGGACGGGGTGTGGGATGATGGAGAGGGAGAGAGGGAGGCAACGCCTCGGCTGCCCACAGCCCCAGAGCTGGGGTGGGTGATCAGCGTCCCGGGGCCTGTGGGACTCCCACTCGCCTTCCGCTCGGTGCCGTTGAGATAGACCATCTCGATGCGGTCGTAGAAAGCATCCACCCAGTACAGGATCTTGGCCGGGATGTCCAGGCTCAGCCCGTTGGGCCACAGGACAGTCTTGGAGGTGATGAAGATGTTGCGGTTGGAACCGTCCATCCAGGCCCTCTCAATCTTGCCCCTCTTGCTGTCCTTGGGATCCTCCTCCCAGTCCGTCCAGTACATCCACCTGCCACAGACCCAAAGCTGAGCCCCGGCCCTGCCGTCACAGCTCGTGACGATTCAGAGACCCGACCACGTCCCTGTGGCTGTGCCACCCCCCCAGCCAGCCCTGCCCACCCCGGCACCCGCACCCGTTCAGGGGGTCCACCACGATGGCGCGGGGGTGCGTCATCTTCCCCTCGATCAGCGTCTTCCGCGTCTGCGCGGCCTTCTCCAGCCGCGCCACGCTGATGGTCTTCTTGGGGCCGTCATCTGTCCAGTACAGGTTGTTCCCCATCCAGTCCACAGCGATCCCTTCCACGTTGTGGATGCCTTCGGGGAAAAGCCGGAGCGGGCGCGTCACCAGCCGGGAGATGGGAAGCGGAGGCAAGAGCCCCACCTGACTCACGGTGTGTTCGGCACCGCCCGACCCCACCCAAACCGACAGGGATGACGGACCCCCAGCCCTGAGGGCACAGGCTGGGTCCCTCGGCCACGCACCGTCCTTCAGGATGGTCTCCCGCTCCGTGCCATCGATCTTCTGGCGCCCGATGAGGTAACTGGTGGTGTCGGCGAAGTAGATGAAGCCGGTCTCGGCGTGGAAGTCCAGCGCTCGGGGGTTCATGAGGTTCTCGATGGGGATCATGTGCTCGTCCGGCACCTTGGCTCCCATGTCCATCCCGCGGATGATGCCCGGACGCCCCTTCCCGTACACCAGGAACAGCTCGTGCTCGGGCTCTGCAGAGAGACGGGGAGAGCCGTGGCCACCAGCCAGGCCAGGGCAGTGCCAGAGGGGTGGCACATGGCACTGGGGCTCTCACTGGGGCTCTATGACACCAGAGGCCAGGAGGAGGCAGAGCCACAGGCAGCCCACGGCCCCGGCCCCTCGCCCCCCACATTCCCCCCAGGAAGCCCAGCACTCACTTTTGCAGGACTTCCCGTCACTGCCCAGGCTGAACCCGGAGCGGCAGCGGCACGTTCGGCTCTTGTGGCTGTTCCCGAGGAGGCAGATGTCGGAGCAGCCTCCCGGCTTCCCGAACTGATCCGGCTCGCAGGCGTGGCTCCGCACTGCAACACAAGGGGGCTGTGGCAAACACAGGCACCAGAGCAGTACAGGGGGGTCCTGCCCTGCGTGGGGAGCACAGAGGGACAGGGACACGGGTCTGCAACCACAGGGACATGGCGACGCTCTCGCGGGTCCTCCCTGGACTTTAGGGTGGCCCATCCCCACCGGAGCTCCCGGCTGGTCAGCGAGGGGCTGAGCACTGCACGGGACAGCACAGAGGTGGGAAAGGACCTTCCCACGGGAAGGATCCCTGCAGAGAAGCCAGCCTGGCATGTCCCAGCACACCGCCACAGCCACAGGGCCACACTCTGCCCCATCACACCAGCCCACCCCTCACAGGCCACAGGGAGAGCGGGGCTGCACCGGCAGGACGAGCCCCGGCACAGGGACAGCCAGCACTGCCTCGAGAGCTCCTTAATCACCTCCTTCCCCACTCAGAAATCTCCTGATTAATTTTATATTCTGGAAAATGCCGCGCAGGCTGCAGACACTAAGAGGATTTTAAAGGAGTAAATTGATTAACTGCAGGAAGGTGCTGGGGGTGGAGCGGGCAGACAGGGATGGGCACGGGGAGGGGACGGTGCAGCGCCGGAGCCTTTCAACTCCCTGGAAATCCCTTGGTGCCCGGGAGCAGCGGGGTGAACACGCAGGCAGTGGGGACTGGGAGTGTGTGGGACCACGAATATTTCAAGATGTCACATCTGCCCCCACGCCCCTGCGCTCTCTGTGATCCATCAGTCCTGTGGCGCAGCTGCCACGTCCCTCACAGGAGGAGACGCGGCGATAGCAGGGGATGGGGCACCCCAGGGTGTTCAGCAGCACCCAGCGGCCTGGGGAGCAGGAATCACAGAATCACTGAGGTTGGAAAAGACCTCCAGGATCATCGAGTCAAACCTGTGACCGATCACCACCTTGTCAACTAGACCAGAGCACTGAGTGCCACGTCCAGTCGTACCCTTGAACACCTTCAGGGATGGTGACTCCACCGCCTCCCCGGGCAGCCCCTTCCAAAGCCTGACCACCCTTTCTGTGAAGAAATCCTTCCTGCAATCCCACCCACGTCCTTGTCCCAGGGCCGTTACACCCAGGCCGGGTTCCCACCTGTGGGCTGGCGCCGCTGGTGGTAGATGTGCAGCGCTCCACCCTTGTCCACCCGCGTCACCACCTGGTACTCGGTGCTGTTGAAGCGGTTGACGCGGATGACGCTGGTTTTCTGCTGGGCGTTGGCGTTGTCAGAGTTGGTGGCGTACAGGTAGTTCTCAAAGACGGTCAGGCCGTACAGGTGTTCGATCTGGAAGGCACCGTGTGGGCATCCACAAGGAATTCAGGAGTTAGGAGAACCTGGCTCCGCGGAGGGCGTGCAGAACCCCTGATCCCACCTCCTGTCCCCATTTCACTCATGGCACAAGATCATCCCTGACAGGGCCGTGCTCAGCGCTCAGCCCCCTGGCCCAAACCCGCTCACCAGGATGCCCTGGATGATGGTGTGCCTGTTCTTGCCCTCGTAGTCCACCACCTCGATGTAGTCCAGGTAGGCGTCGGCCCAGTACACCAGCCTGTTCACCAGGTCCAGGGTGATGCCGTGCGGGAAGACGATCTTGCTGTCCACCAGCTTGGTGCGGTTCTGCCCGTCCATGTCACAGCGCTCCACCTTGGGGATCTGCCCGTAGTCGGTGAAGAACACCTTGCTGTGGGAGAAGAGCAGAGGCAGGAGCTCAGCGCCGGGATGGCACGGGAGGAGGGAGGATGTGGACGCCTGGATGGCGCGCGCTCACGCCGGGAGGCGCAGGGGTGGCACAGAGCTCGAGGGGAGCTTCAACCCAGATGTGTTGGTGTCACTGGAGGAGGTCCAGGGCCCTCCACATGTACCCATGGGGCTGCACGAGTTAAAACACAACCTGAGGCATCTGCTTGAGCACCCAGGAGTCGTCCTGCCTGTGGCAGCAGCTCCCGGCACCGCGTTTCCCAGCAAGGAGAGACGGGGATCGGCACCACCACCACAGAGCCCAGGGGACCTCCCTCAGTCCCCCGTGGGGCTTGTCTGCACCTGCCCTGCTCAAGGCCGGAGTCTCCCTCCAGGCCTCCCTGCAATATTTATTTGTATAAAATACTCCCAATTTGCTGCTCAATAACACCAGCTTTCTTCACCCAGGCAAGGAGGGAAGCAGGAGGTGAGGGGGGGAATTTCCCTCTTTACTGGTTACGCCACTCTGGCCACTGCGGCCTCAGCCAGGCCAGTTCCCCACTCCCAGAGCCCAGCAGCTGCTGTGCGTGCCCTGAGCTCCTCCAGTGATGCAGCATCCCGGCTTCCCCAATCCCTGGATTGGGCAGAAGGCAGCTGCTGGACACACAGACACGAGGGAGCTGCTCCAGCCGTGCAAGGAGCCGACTGTTTCAGCTCCCAAAAGCCGGAGCAAAGCTGTGAACACGCTGTGGGGCACGAGCTGGGAGCAGCAGCTTATCCCGAGCTAGGTCAGGGGTGCCCTGCAGGACTGAGCCCTGCGGAGCCACTGCCAGGGAAGTGGGAAGTGCCCCTGCAGAGACGGGGGCTTGACACGGGCAGCTACAGGAGACCCCCAAGCCCCAGAGGGACAGACCACCCTTGCCAACTGTCCCCAAGGGCAGTGAGTTCCCAGGACTCACCCCATGGCTGGGTCCAGCGCGATCCCCTTGGGATTGTAGAGCTCCAGGTCCAGCAGCGTGACACAGGTGTCCCCGTTCTTGTTGCAGACAAAGATCCTGTCATCGATGTCGTCCACGAAGTAGAAGTTGCCCGTGAGCCAGTCGATGGCCATTTGCTCCACGTCTGGGCCGGGACAGGGGTGAGGGGGGGTTAGACAGGGAAGGAGGGAGGCAGGAACCCCCCGTGGGGTCCCTGATCACATCCCAGCCCCCTGGGATCACAAGCACCAACACAGCTGGGGAACGAGGCCGTGGGAGCCACGAGGGCACCAGGATCTGCACCACTCCTGGGACCTGCCCTGGTCACCCCACGTGGCACCCACAGGACCCACAGCACCCCACCCTCTGCTCCCCAGGCACATGGGACCTGCTGCCCCCCAGGCAGCCCTGTGACAAGCCAGAGACATCACACACAGCCAGGAGAGCACCCTGCAGAAACACTGGGAACACATCCCACAGGAACAGCGGTGGAGCAGGGGGAAGCTCTGCAAGGTGGGTGCCAGAGGAGGGAGGGGGCAGCAGGGAAGGGGAAGGGGCTCCAACCACAGCCCTGGGACGTCACACAGCAGCGGCAGCGCCGGGAGGGAGCGCGGCAGAGGGGGGGCTGTGGGCAGATCCCACTGGGCGAGGTGGGAGCAGAGCTAATCCCGACACCTCGGGGCCCGGAGCAGGTGAGAGACAGCACCTGGCACACAGCGTGTGAGCACTTAATTAAACCAGTGAAAGCCTGTTAAATCGGATAAACCCAACGCACCCGAATTCCTGCCTTGCCACCGGGTCAGCGCTCAGCCCTGCTCAGCCCTCCCTGCACCCGCCAGGACAGGGGCCAGGAGATGCCAAGTGCTTTGGGTCAGCGCCCTCCAAGACCCCGCGCTCCCAGCACAGCAGCACCACGGTCAAGGCACGGGCAAGGTGGAGCAGGGACGGGGGGCACAGCAACCCCCCAGCCTGGGCACTCCAAGGCCAGCAGGACCCAGACAGCCCCGGAGGAGCAGGGCCAGACACCACTGAATTATTAACCAACGCAGCAGCTTGGAAGGGAAAACATGAATCAAGCCAGGGCGTTTTGCAATGCCCCCCACACCCCCCTGCTCGCGGGGCTCACCCCGGCGATGCCGAGGCCGTCCCCGCTGCCGAGACGGGATGAGACCATGGGATGAGCACACAGCGGTTTGGGGGCGCACAGACCCCAACCCCCAGTGCCTGGGTTATCCAGCCCGGCCCTCCCGGCCCTCGTGTCCTCCTCCCAGCCCTGGGGACGGGGATGGGGACGTCCAGCGGGGGTGATGCCGGCAGTGACCCCCCTCCGGAAGGGCGAGGCCGCGGCGCCCGCAGCCACCACCCGGCGTGAGGCAGCTCGTAAAAACAAGTGGAAACAGCCCGAGCCAAGGAATGAGCATCAACCCCAAACCCACGGCCGGCACAGGGCTCCCGACGTGCTGGGGCCAGTGCTCGGGGTCCTGGGGCTCCTGGGCCAGCTGGGACCCCCAAGCCCCCCAAGCCCAGCTCCTGGGGCGACGGAGGGGTTTGTGCTGAGCAAAAACCACCTAAAAACGTGCACTGGGGTGTCAAGGGCCACCCTCTGCCCCTGAGATGGGGCTGCCTGAGTCCTGCTGTCACAACCAGCAGCCCCAGCCCTCCCCTGCACTCCCCAGCACCCCGACCCCCCCTCTGACACGGGGAGGGGGCGGCAGGGCCAGGCGCAGCCCTGCCAGGGAGAGAAACACTTCAGCAAAGGGATGTGCAAGAATTCCCCAAAAAAAGCAGGTCTTGGCTGGCGCCTGCGTGGCTGAGTCAGAGTCACAGGACCGGGGGAGGGATCCAAGCAGGGGCGGATGGGGGGCGTCGGCGGACGGCGCGGGGGC
>VXAY01000800.1:42772-64178 GCA_013399855.1 Oxyruncus cristatus
CCAGCCACATCCCGCCGAGCTGGAGCTCAGTCCAGCCCATCCGAGGGGGGAAGTTCACCAGCACTCCAAGAGGAATCTGGAGGGAAAATGGCCAAAAACAAGCCACAGACACCCACCCTGCCACAGCTCCCCAGGGGATCAGAAGGGTCCTGGTCCCCCCAGGGGTCTCTGGCCTGGCCCCTGCTCCGAGCAGGACAGCGCTGGGCCGGGGGCTGGGGGTGACGCAAGCACTTGCTCCTCTCCAGGGCTGTATTTTTGCAGCTGGAAAGCATTACCCTCCTCAAAGGCTTTTGTTTTCCAGCTTTGCTCCTTCTCTCCCTGCTCACCATCCTCCCCCCTCCTTCACAGGAATCACTTTTTATTATTATTATTTTTATTATTATTATTTTCAGCCCTTTCTTGTAGCCTCAGCTAAACCTGGATTTCCTCTTGAACTTTCGCTGGAAGCTAATTTAGCAAATGTCTATTTTTAACCCCCGGTGCCGGCCTGCAGGAACCTCCCCCCCTCCACCTCGGGCGAGGGGAGGGGTGGGGGGCACAGACTGTCCCCCGCTGTGTCCCCCCCCCAGCAGCAGAGAGGGTGCCCAGGGAAGGTGCCACGGCCACCACGGACCCAGCTGAGGGGACCCAGCAGTGACACCCCCGTCCCCGGAGGGGTCCTGCCACGACCTCCACGGGGGGAAGAACCCGGGGGCAGCGACCACCCCCCTCCTCCCCGGTGCCTCCTCCCGCCAGCTCCCACCCTGGAGTCAATCCTCCTCCTTGCTCAACGCCGGCGGGGCGTTGCGGGCGATTGCGACATGCCGAACTCATTTCCCAAGATTTATTTATTCGAGAGTGTTTGGAAAGGAGCTGGCGGGGGCAGAGCGTGGGGAATGTCGGCTTTCCAAGGCTCTTCCTGGGAGAAGCAGCCAAACAAGCTGGAGGGGCCGGGGTCCACGCTGGCAGCCCCCTGGGGGTGAGGGGGCCTTCCCTGGAGGGAGGGGGGACGGAGGGAGCACCGAGAAGTTCCACCAGCGTTGCTCAATGAGGGCGGGTTGGCAACTTCAGCAAAGCCCCAAACCCACCCGCACAGATGTTTCCTGGTTTCACACCCACCACGGGCCCGAGCGATCCCGACCGAGCTGGTGCTGCCACAAAATCCTCTCTGTCACACTGAGCTTGGATCTTCCCTTTTCACAGAATCCCAGGATGGTTTGGGTCAGAAGGGACATTAAACCTCATCCAGCCCCCCCCCCTGCCATGGGCAGGGACCCCTTCCACCAGCCCAGGTTGCTCCAAGCCCCGTCCAACCTGGCCTTGGACACTTCCAGGGATCCAGGGGCAGCCACAGCTTCTCTGGGCAACCTGTGCCAGGGCCTCCCCACCCTCACAGGGAGGAATTTCTTCCCAATATCCCATCCCATCCTGCCCTCTGGCAGTTTGAAGCCATTCCCCCTCATCCTGGCGCTCCAGGCCCTTGTCCAAAGTCCCTCTCCAGCTCTCTTGGAGCCCCTTTAGGCCCTGGAAGGGGCTCTGAGGTCTCCCCAGAGCCTTCTCCTCTCCAGAGCAGAGGGGCTCCAGCCCTCAGAGCATCTCCGTGGCCTCCTCTGGCCACATCCTTCCTATGCTGGGACCCCAGAGCTGGATGCAGTGCCCCAGGTGAGACATCCCACTCAAAGAACTCCTCGACACACGTGGGTCATTGACCCCACACTGCCCACGGGAGCTGCAGCCAGAGGTTCTCCCTCCCAGAGCCCGATCCACGGAGCACCTGATTTACCCCCAGTCCCAGTCAAGCACTGCAGAGCTGTGGTTTTTTTTGGGGAAGGAGCTTTGCTGACCCAGCACATAACTTTGCTCTGCATGAATCAGTTGCTGTGCAGTCTGCAAACACATCAATTGTGGCCTGACAGGAGGAGGAAGGAAACGCGCAATCTTCCCTCAGATTAAACCAGGGATTTCGACACCGTCCCCAGACAGCTGCGAGGGGGACGAGGGGGACGAGGGGGACGCAGCCACCCTGCAGTTCCCCCGGGCTCCTGCCCAGCTGAGCAAGGAAGAAGAGAGACCCACTAAAGCTGTGGAGCTGCAACGAGCTCGGGAATCAGCACATAAAAAAAAAATCAGAGAATTCCAGAACCACTGAGGTTGGAAAAGCCCTCCAAGGATCATTGAGTCCAAGCTGTGCCCCATCCCCACCTTGTCCCCCAGCCCAGAGCACTCAGTGCCACGGCCAGTCCTCCCTTGGACACCTCCGGGGTGGGGACTCCACCCCCTCCCTGGGCAGCCCCTGCCAAGGCCTGACAGCCCTTTCTGTGAGGAAATGCTTCCTGAAATGTGTGGATGTGGCACTTGGGGACATGGTTCAGCGGCGACCTCGCAGTGCTGGGTTAACGGTTGGACTCGATGGTCTCAGAGGGCTTTTCCAACCTTAATAACTCCACGAATCTAAGTTTGGGAGAAACTCCACTTCCCAGCTGCCCCTCAAGGGAGCACTGCCAGGAGAGCAGGACAGGGACACTGGCCCTGCCTGAAGCAGCTGGAAACATCGCCGGGCACAGAGCTCCAGCACCAAATTCCCGTTCTGCTGAGAAGCATTTCCCCCTCGCCCCAGCACACGGGATGGAGAACAGAGCCGGACCGAGCTCTGCCGCCGACACCTGCGTGTTGGTTTTAAACACAGAATAATAGAGAAATAAAGAATAAATAAAGAATATTTATGTCCAAGCGCATCTGCGGCGACAGCCCAGTTCTTGCTCCAGCCAGCCACGACGGACCGGCCCTGACACGAGCCCCGGGTGCCTCAGGAGGCGGAGAGGGAACCATGGGGGCCACAGTCCAAGCGGCAACACCCCAGAGCTGCCCGTGGGTGCCGCGGGGATCCCACCCGGAGCGCAGCCGGCGCTGCGTTCCCCGCTCCTGGCACAACCCGCCCCACGGGCCGGGGGGGCCGGGGCCAACTCGCCACCCAGCGAGGGAGCCGGGCGGGCGGGCGGCCGCCCCACGCGCCCCCCGGCGCCCCGAGCCGCCGGCACGCGGCCCCGGCGGAAAAACAGCTTGGAAAAGTTGCCGAATGTTTCGGCTCAGAAAGGCCGGCGGCGGAGGAACGGAGGCTCGTCAGGAATGCGGTCCCCAGGGCTGCTCAAATACATCGGTTTCCTACTTGCCTTTTTATAGGGAGTGATCCGTTTGATACATTTACATAATACCATAATCTGGAGGAATTTCTGCCTCTTCCCTCCACAGACATCCTCTCCCCGGGAGAACAAGACCGTCTCTGTGACGGCACGGCGCTCCGTGGGTAAACACTGCTCCTGGGGACAATTTTCCTTAATTAGAAGTATGTTAACAGGACGGGCACGAAGACAAACTCCCGCCCCGAAGGGCGCCGGACGGCCGGACAGGCACCCAGTGCCCCCAAGGGTCCAGCACGGCCCCCCCTCTCCCGGGAACAGCCACCTCCTTGTGTCCGAGGAGGGCACGGCCACCACCACACAGGGCCACCGCCGTCACGTCAGCCTCGTTCCCTCAGCAAACCGGCCTCGAAAATAAATAAATTCCCCCCCCTCTGCTGAGATGTGTCCCTCCGAGGAGGAACCGCTGGGTGGAAGCCGGTGGCCCACGTCCAGGGCGTCTGACTCGGCACTGGGACGGATCCCGGTGGCTCCGCGCACACTCACGTCCATCCTGCACAAGCCAAACGTTGCCCCGGGGGTGACAGGGCCCCCCTGGGGCTGTGCAGCCCCCCCGGAGGGACGTCCCACCTTGGGAACAGCCAAGCACCGATGGAAGGTGCTGGAGCATCATCCTTCTCCAGCAGCCCTGGGCTGTCAGACCACGCTCTCCGTGCCTCGGAGCCCCGCTACAGCACCACGGCTACATCCAAAGGGGAATCGTATCCAAGGGGCCCCTGCACCTCTCCAGCCCCCCACCGACACAGCCCTCAGCTCCCCAGGGTGGGGACACCCCAAAGCTGCCCCCCTGCCCGTGTCCTGGCTCAGCCCCACAGCACCTCTGCAGAGGCACCGAAGGTGGGAAGAGCAGGAGCAGGGATGGAACGAGCTCTGGGCTGCGTGGAGGGCAGCCAAGGGACCGCTAATTGCTCTGCCTTAATGAGACCATTCCACGGGTACAAATATTCCGCAGAGGCCGAGGGAGGGACAGGGCACTTGGCTTCCTTCTGGGTGAGAGGAGAGAGACACAGGCTCGACAGGAGCCCGAGGACCGTCACTGGGGTGATTTGGGGGCAGGGGGATGAGAAAGCAGAAATGGGGCCAGCGTGGGCAGAGAGGACCCCGCAGGGCGCGGTGAACCCGGCACGAGGCGGCGCGGGACGGACACACAGATGTGTGCAGGGACAGACACGCTCCTGTCCATGTGAAATCAAACCCAGCCCTGGGCACAGGAGCATCCTGATGACTCAGGACATCAATGTCACCCTTTTGTCTCCAACAACGTGGGAAGGCAGCTCGTGAGACACCTCAGGGATGGCCAGAGGGAGACAGAAGGGACCAGTGGGAGAACCAAGAACACCCTTCCTCACCCTGCCACCACAGCCCGGGGGTCTCAGTCCCCCTGGGGGCTTTATTCCTGTCCCCTACAAGGGGAAACACCAGGTAATGGAAGTCAGAGGTACTAGACAGAGCTGCAGCAAGGTCCAGAGTGTCTCAGTGGCAGATCTGCCTCCAGAACGAACAGGGACCAGCAGGCTCTTCGTTAACAGACTGATTAAAATCCTCATCAAGGTGTTGCCCCTCTGACACAACGAGCTGGTGTGAGGACCTGGACATGGATACAACCCCCAGCCCTTGCCCTCACTCAGTCCTGTGTTGCTGCAACAAGAACAGGCACAAACAGTTAAAAAAAAAACCCAACAGAGAGGAACCAGGAGATGAAGTTACCAATCATCCTGCTCTCCTGCCAAGCGAGTTCACGTCGGAGCCTCTTTCTTGGCCAGTATGAGGCAGCAAGGAAGAAAAATAGCTTTCCATGCAAAGTGGGGGAAGAAATGTACTTGGATTCTTCTGCAGAGCAACATCACCCTGAAATCAATCTGCCCCAGCGCCCACAGCTCCTCTGCCCGCTGGCACCGGGACAGGCCATTCCCAGTGACAGGGCTGAAATGGAGTCAATGAAAACACCCTCCGAGACGAGCGTGTTTGGATTGATGCTGCCCAGGAAGGCATTTTAATAGTGGCCAGATTGCCAGCGTTTAGGGTTTATAATGCGCTCGGGATCAAATGTCCTGATATTTCAAACCCCTTCCCGGGGGCTTGTTTTATAAAGGAAAACAACAAACCTCAAGCCGAGAAACAATAAATCACGGCACCTCCGCAGCCCTTTCCCAGCAGCCCCACACGCATCCTGAGCTGCTGAATTCCTGCCTGGGAGCCGCCATCCCCACGGAGCTGTGGGACATCAGGGGACCCGCTCTGCGACGGAGAGAACCGGGGAAACGGAGAAAACTGGAGCTCTGGGCACCTGGGCTGCTGGGGCAGGGCTGGAGCAGTGCCAGGGCTGGGAGGGAGCAGTGCCAGCACCAGTGACCTGCCAGCACAATAAATGCATTCCCTGGCATCACTGAGCCCCTGGTTCTGACCATGCAAAAAGCCACGGGAAAGGGGACAAAGAAAAGGGAAGAGCAGGGGAAGGTGAAGAGAAGGGGAAGGGGAAGAGGAGCTGCCCCTAGAGCCACGAAGTCCAGAGCTTCGGCTCCTGACACGTGTTCTCTAGTATTTTTCCACAGTCCAGGCAAAGGACTCCTGCCTTTCCCTGGAAGCCGAGTGTCACCCGATCACGCCGCGCCGGAGACGGGGATTTAGCGCCGCTGCCGAGGCCAAGAGGTGACCGGCACAGGGTTGGGCTGCTGCCAGCCAACAGTGGCCTCCTGAGGAGGGTCCTGGCCTCCGTGCACCCTCTAGGCAGGCGTTCCCCCACCTCCTGGTGTCACCTGGTACATGAATCCAGTGGAAGGTGGCACAAAACCCACCACAGACCAGAGCGCTGCTCCCCTCGCTGTCCCCGCCTCGGGGGCCACAGCTGAGCTCAGGGTTCCCCAAGGACGTGATCCCTGACAGAGGGCCCCAGGATGAGGGGACACAAGCAGCAGGATAAGCTGAGCAGCCGGGAGAGCTGGGGGAGCAGAGAGCTCCAGCCGGGACATGGGATGCAGCAGCACAAGGGCTCGGAAGCAGATTTTAATTATTATTTTTTAGTGCACTGTTTGGCTTTGAAATTCCTTGGAAGCCCAACTCCAAACAAACAAGGACATTGTCTGGGGAAGCACGTGGAGGCTGGAATCTGGTTGAGAAAACCCACGGGATCACAAAGTCCCTGGAGTTCAAGGATCAGCCACCGAGCAGGGGGGGTCCACAGGGACCAGCGGCAGCCCCTGGCCCGGGCTGTTGCTTCAGAGCACACCCTGCCCCTGCCCCACACCAGGGGGGGTCAGGGCTGATGGGGGGTCCATGGCAAACGCCCCTGTCCCTGTCCTGATGCTCCAAGTGCTCGGAGCAGCCAGCAGTGCCAGTGGATGCAGCCTCAGCACAGGCACGTGCCTCCGCCCTTGAGCGCGAGCGGACGCGCGATGCCTGCCAGGATCCTCCCGGACAGGAACAGTACTGGATTGTCACACGGGGAGGAGGAGAGGGAGATTGGGACGGGAGGAAGGATGAGACAAGTTCCCCTTGTTACAATTCAGCGCTGGCAGGAAGGACAAGCCCTCCCCGTGCCATCGCTCGTGCCTCATCCTCCTCACGGGGCCGAGCACGGAGGGACGCCGGGCTCCCGGGGTTGGCAGGGAAGGTGCCACTTCCAAGGTCCCTGCAGGGATGGGAACAGCTTGGACCCCTGCCCCGTGAGGGGCCACGTTGTCCCACCTGCTCTGGCCACTGGCACCGAGCCCCACACATCCCCTGGAGGTGCCCAGAGTGCCCCCAGCCACTGCAGCCCACTCCGAGGTGAGAGAACTAATCCAATTCCAACACGAAGGGGGATTTTTTTGTAAGAGAAATGGATGGAAGGCTTTACCAGCCTCTGATTTTTAGTGTGGCCCTGGAAAAAGCCCTGGGGGTAGGGAACCAGCCAGCTCAGATCAACTGAGAAAATCAGTGCCTGTGACAAATGTCCACAGGCAGCGACGTGGGAACTGAGGGAGCGGTAAAGTGCCGGAGCTCTCGAGCCTGCGGAGAGCAAAAGGGTTTGGGAGTGTAAGAACCAGGGGAACGGCAAAGCTCCAGGTACAGCAGGTCGTGCCAAGGCCTGTTAACAGCCTCCATTTAACACATCTCCCCCAGCACAAGTGACACTAATCTCTGCGGGAAGGGAGCGGGACTGGGAGGCAGGGAAGCGATCGGAGCCGGGCTGTGCCACCACACATCCCAGAGCTCCCCTGGCAGCTGGAGCTGCTCGTTTCCAGCCCCTCAGCATCAATCTCCCCCCATCAGATGCCAGCTCAAGCCCCATTAGCAGCAGGCACCAGGGAGGCCCCATTCCTGCTGGGAGCAGATAATGCCATAAAGAAGCAAATAAAGAGGGAAACCACTAATTGGATTCACGGGTCTCTCCAGTGTCCTGCCTGAGAGTGACATTATCTCCTCATCCCAATGCCCAGCCTCGGACTCAGCACCGGGGGAATTCATTTCTCCACCTCCTTTGTGCTGGGGAACCAGCCTCACCCCGAAGGAGTCTTCAGAGAGGAGCTGGAGGGGCACCAAAAGCAGAGACCTCCCTAAATCCCGGGAGGGGAGCGGGGAGCTGAGCCCTGGCCTGCCCAATTCCACGCTATCGCCTCCGAGAGCAAAGGGTGAGGCCTCTCCCTAAAAATACACACTGCCCTAAAAATACACAGGGCGAGCTTAAATTAACCGTGCACACACACCCTCGGCGGCCACAGCCGGCTCAGCCCAGCACCACACAGCCCCCGGGACCCCCGGCACCCCCGGGATCCAGGCTCGTGCCCCACTGCCCTTGGCAGGGAAACGCCCTCGGCTCCGGGATCCACCAGGGATTTTGCCCAGATCGGATCATCCGTGTCCCCACCAGTCCCGAGGGAGGTGCTGGAAGCCCACAGGGATCCCTCACCGGGCAGAGGCTCTCACGGGCCTGACTTAGAGAGCACCGAAATCCCAGTCAGTGACTCTCCTTCCCATTCTGAGTGTGGAACTGGGACCAGTGAGCCCGCACAGGAGACGGAGCTGTAACCACGCTCGTTCCGGCCACGGAGCCGCGAGCGGAAGGGAAGCGCCAACGGCCACTCAGTGACTCACACGGTGCCCACGGAGGCACCTTTGGGTTGGGAGTTTGTTCTCAGTCACTTTTTGGGGTGGGACCAAACGATGAAGCAAAAGCCGCCATCCCCGAACCTGCCGCACGGGTACCGGCTCCGCTCCTCCCTGCATCCCTTCTCCTCGAACCCTCACACAAAGAAACCACGAAACTTGCTCGAAATGATAAAGGGGAAGGAAAAGGGAAGGTTCTGCGGGAAGCTGCCTCCTTCCCAATTTCACCCACTGCAGTCTGGGGACACTCAGGCATCACAGGGAGATGGGGACGGGGGGAGCAGGACGGGGGTCGCGAGGGGAGCGGGCACTCACGGTGCAGACTCAGGGAGATGTTGATGGAGCGTTCCTCCACAAACCCCTTCAGGTTGGGGATCTTGGCACACTTGAGGATGGTCTGGGAGGCGCTGTCGCCCACGTGGACCCAGCACACCGTGTCCTCCACGTAGTTGAAGTCCATGGCCGTGGTCTGCTTGGCGCTGGTGGGGGTGATGTTGGGCACGGGGGCTCCGCTCAGGTACGTGGCCAGGATGTTCTGGGAGTTGGCGATGAGCAGCACAGGAGGGCGATCCACGGGCTCTGGGGGAAAGGAGGAGAGAAGGGGGGTGTCATGGCAGAGCACCTGAAGCCCACATCAGCCTGCAGCCCAGCCCTTCTGATGCGGCCGAAAACACCACGGAGACACAGGTGAGGAGGTGGCAGTGCAGGACACTACTCAGGGAAGGGCCTGACATGGAGAGCTCAGAGCAGGGCCACGGTCTGCAGAGCTGCCCCGAAGCATCACGCTCCTCCTGCCAAGGATCTCACCGTTCTTGGCTTTGCAGGACCTGTTGTCCGGCTGCAGGAGATACCCCTCGACACAGCTGCAGGTGTAGGAGCCCTCCGTGTTGGTGCACGTCTGGCTGCAGGTCCCGTACACAGTGCACTCATCAAAGTCTGGAAAGGACAGGAAAGACCCCGAGGTTTGGACCAGCAAACACCCCTCCTTGGCTGTCTGAAGAGACCCTCATATTCGTCTCACAAGGAATTGAAGGGACCCTCAAATTGGCCTCCTGAGGAACTGGAGGGACCCTCCCACTCAAGGCCACCCCAAGACAGGACAGGCAGCCCCCAGCTCTCTGCTCCAGCATCAGCTCCAGCAGGAAACCCCTGCCTGGCCACTGAGCCTCCTCACGTCCTCGTTATCCACTGCCTTCCCCAGCTCTGCACCTCCATTCCCACTCCAAATCCCTCTAATCTGCAGCTCCCAAACCCCCAGCTCAGCTGCTCTTTCTTCTGGCAGATGAAAGCGATGTATCCCCCGGAGCTCCTGCCCCAGAGCTCTGTGACAGAGCCAGGAAAGGCCCCTTCCACCTCTGCACAGACACATGAAAGGGATGGAGGTACCACAATCCCTCACCTCCAGACTCGTTTCTGGCATTACATCGACCCCATCACTCCTTGCTGACCCTCCCCTATTTTTTTTTCCCCCATCCTCTCCGAGGCAGAGACAAGCGGAGCACACGCCAGCCCCTGACTCTGTTCACAAAGGCCTTTTCCATACTCCCTCCCAATATTCCTGACTTAGGCTCTCAGGAGCCACATCCACAGGGGGTGGACTCTCATCCCACCCCATCTGCCCCATGTTCCCCCCTGAAAGGCAAGGTCTGCCCAGCCCCTTCTGCTGCACGGCCAAGCCGCGGCGCTGCTCCCAAGATGGTGACACTGGACACATCCCAGAGGACCCGAAGTCACCAGGAATGGGATGAGGGCTCTGCCTGGCCCAGACCCACCTCTGCAGCTCCTCCGGTCCTCGGCCAGCTGGAAGGAGTGGTTGCAGTAGCAGACGGGGCCAGCCAGCGTTGGGGCACAGTGGTGCTGGCAGCCCAGCGCCGAGCAGTTGGCCAGTTGTTCTGCAGAGACAGGGGAGACGGAGGAGGGAGGATGTCACCGGGGCAGGAACAGGATGGACACCCAGGCCCCGACTTCTGGCTGAAGGGGACCCCAAGTCACCACACCAGGCTTCGCTGGGGGCCTCCATGCTGCTCCCAGCTCCTCGGTGGGGAGAGAGGGACCGAGACCCTCCCCAGAGGGAGGGAGGCCATGGAGGGGGGTCTGAGCAGTCCCCCCTGTACCCCAGCACTGCTGACTCCAAGCCACTTCTAGAGGTGGTCAAGACCTGGCACTCCTTGTGCAGGAGAGTGGTGTGGGATGGAGCTCCAGGGTATCCTGGGGGACACAAGACACGGGAGACCTTGGAGCTCCCGTCCTGTCCTCGCCCTGCCTGACCCAGTCACTTGAGGGCTCAGAGCGGGCGCTGGGGGGGGTTCAGCACGGGGGCTCCTCTGGCACTGCCACCCCTGGGATGTCTGCAAGGGCAGCAGAGGGGCCCCAACTCCCCGAGGGGAGCGGGACGGGGCGGCACGAGGCTCCAGCAGCTGGCGCATGGACGCGGGTGTCAGCTCAGGGTGACGCCTGGGGGTGACAGCGCAGCGTGATGGCTTTAGGTGACAGCTCGGGGGGACAGTTGGAGGTGACAGCCCAAGGTGACAGCTCGGGGTGACAGCTCGGGGTGACAGCTCGGGGTGACAGCTCCCTGCCCAAGCCTGGGGCGAAGGCAGGCCGGGGCCACAACCAGCTGCGAGGAAATGCCTCCCTGGGGCGGCACCGGCCACGGGGCATCCGGCTCCAGCAGCACCGAGGGCTGACGGCCCCAGCGTGCCCAAACCTGCGAGCCCCAGGTGCCCAAAGCCACGAGCACCAGCTGCCCGGGGCCGGCCCTCGCCGCGTGCGTGCGGCTCACGTGCTGCCCGGCCGTGAAAAATCAGATCCCACTCAAGTAACGAGAGCTATTACTGAAATATTAATTGTCGGCTCGGGCGCAGCTGCAGGAGCTGCCCCAGGCTCTCCAGGGGGAGAGGAGAAGTGCAGGGGAGCTGGGTCTCAGGAGGAAGCCCCTTGGGGCCGGGGGTCCCAGCGGAGCGGGGCAGGAGCCCCCTGCCCGAGGCAGGGAAGGGTTGGGGAGCAAAGAGGCTTCAGAGCTCAGGGTCAGCCCAGGACACGCATTTCTGAGCGACTAATCTGCGCAGCAGCACGCTGGTTTAGGGAGTTTTCCAGCAGGATTAGCCACGGGGACAGGCCAGGAGGGGGGACAAAGCTCCTGGAAATTAGGAAAAAATCACAGCGGTATCTCTTATCTGGACCAGAACCCCAGGCCTGGAGCTTTTAAACCCAGGAGACAATGCAGCTATTTCATGGCTGCGGGCTCAGGAATGATGGGCATTTCACTTCCAAGCGGCTCTGGATAATCTCTGGATCTGAGAGCAGTCAGGGCTGAGCTGAGTGTGGAGGGGTTCACACCCAACCGCAGAAACCAGGGACAGTCCCTCCCCACCCCAGTGGGGGAGCATCCCGTGGGGCAGCCCCCCCTTCCCGCAGCCCTCCTCGGACCACCGTCCCCCCAGACGTACCCCGACAGTGCGGCCCCTCGTCGGAGCCATCGAAGCAGTCGTGGAGCCCGTTGCAGAGTTTGCTCATGTGGATGCAGAGCTCGGTGCCCAGGCAGTTGTGCTCGTTGGGTTGGCAGCGGGACACTTTGCTCTGGGGACCTGCAGGACACCAAAAGGGCACAAGGGTCAGCACCGGGACTGCCAAGGCCCCGCAGCCCCCTCGGGTGCCAACACGCTCCTTGTCCCGAGGCCACGGCACAGGCAGGTTCCAAACCCAGCACAAGGAGACTTAATCTCCATTATTAACTGGAAAAATTACAAAGGAAGCCAGGCTTTATTTTTAAGCTCCTCTGAAAAGAAGCAAAGCACGGAGACAAACAACAAACACACCATAAATCGAAACCCCTGAAACCCCAGGAAAAGCTCCTGCAGTGTCCAGCACAGCTTCACCCCTGGCTGGAGGTGGCTGTAGGGGGTGACACACAAACAGCCAGCCCTGGCACAGCCCCCTAACCCTGACCCCCTTCACAGGGTCCCCTCCCCTCCCTGTCCCAAACCCACGTTCTGTGTCAGGGCTGAACACGCAGCATTTCACCAGAGCCACCAACGCGCCTCTGCCCAGCCAAAACCCTAAAATCCCATTTTCTGGGGAGCCAGGGGCTGCTTGTGCCTCGCCCTCCTGTCAGCAGGGCTGGCAGTGGGGACAGTGGCAGAAATAGCTCCACGGATCCCCGCGGGCCCCCCGTGAGCGCCGGGAAGGGCACAGCACACGCCGGGCACCGCGTCCAGGCACAGTCCCGTTTTAGCCCAGTCACCTTCATCGGAGACTCCGGCAGCGGGGTTTGTCCTAAATAGGCTCAGACTCCCCTTGGAGAGGAGCGTTACATCACACACAGAGCTCCCTGTGCTGCTACGCCCTCGCACCGCACGGCTCCGGCCAGCGCGGGCTCGGCGTCACCACCGAGTGACACCGGGTGTGCCCCCCACCCTGACCCCCACCCTGACCTCTGGGCTCCCAGCAGCTGCAGCTCCAGCAGGAGCTCAAGGAGCTGTGGAAAGGGGACCACAAACCCCGGGGTTTGTGAACCCCCCGAACACACAAACCCAAAACCTGCCCCCATCCCTGCGCCCGTCCTGTGCAGTGACACACACCTGCCCCTTCCTGCACAAGACGTGCCAAAAAAATGGGAATCTAAGGGGCTCCAGATGGCAGATTGCTCCTCTGAGTCTCAAACACACCCCAGGACGCCTCCAGTTAGCCAGCTGGGCATTGGGACCATGGACTCCTCCAGGAGCTCCTCCAGAGCTCAGGACAACCAGGCTCTGTCACACCCATTGAGGATGGGGGATTCCCCCCTGTCCAAGCCTCGGGGTACCCAGCAGATGACTCCCAGCAGAATTTCCTACTGGGTGCCACTGCCTAGATTTGTTTTTCACCGAGGGTGGGCCCCCACTAATTGCAAATTACAGGATAATTAAGTAGTATCAATATACGGACCAAAAGAATGAAGGGGCTGAAATGAAGCGCCCAGTTCGTCAGAACTGCTCTGCTGTGTCCATTATTCCCTGCAAAGGGCCTGGATCAAACCACTTATCCCAAACAGGGCAGGATTAATCCACAAGCCACTTTGTTTGCTTTTGACTGTGTCGGCGCTAATAAATGAGCCAATTTATTACATGTGACAAGCTTGTGGTACACCCCAAGGAGCTGAATTAGGCAGGAATGTTTAACCTCGAAAAACCACTCGGAAAAAAAAAAAAAAAAAAGGAGGAAAGAAGAAAAGCAACTCTTCCTCCCGCAGCTGATTTGGCAACAGCCCAGAGAGATGCAGACGTGGGGGAAGGCAGCGAGGGAAGAGGCTGGGGGAGCAGGAGCCGGATGGCCCTGCTTGTCCCACCGGGATGGACACGGGTGGCAGCAGTGAGGGTCCTGCTGCTGCCCGCGGGCTCACGGCCAGACTCGCACAGGACCACGCCAAGGGCAGCTCCAGCACAGCAAGACGAGGGACCCGAGGCCTCCTGAACCCTCGGGTCGACGGATGGACCAACCGGATGCCAGGCACGGCTCAGCCACGGCAAATCCCTCCCTCAGAGCCCCTCATCTCCTCTGAGTTCCGACAGGACGGAGGCTCTCGTCCAAGCGTTTCCCGTGGAGCAAAAGGCTCCGACCGGGCACGAACCGCGCGCAAGCCGCTGGCGCCGGCAGAGCGCGGCACCGGGCTCAGGAGGGGACAGGGAACACGTGAGCACAGCCAGGGAATACTCCAAAGGATTCCCCAGGGAGGAAAACCTGGCGCGTGCCCGAGGGCGTTTCAAGGCGCTCCGACAGGAGCACGTTGGTGCCACGCAAACATCCCGGCACCAAAGGACGCGCAGCCCCGGCTCAGACTCGGATCAAACGGGAGTAATAAAAGTCATTCTCTCCCTGCCAAGGAGATAAGGGGGATGAGAGCCTGCTGGAAGCCCCAGTGCCGGAGTGGCGTGAGAACAGCCGGCCTGGCAATCCCGGAGATAGCGGGGGCACGTGCTGACAGGTCGGGCTGTGCGGGAACGAGCCCGGGCAGGAGCAGGCAGGAGACTCCCCTCGTCCCCCTGCCCACGGGAACGGCACAGACGAGCACCGGCACCGCGGGGTGACCCCGACCTCCACGTCCCCGGGGGCACAACCTCCCCCCGGCTCCCCTCTGCCGTCTTGGGGTGAAAAGTGGGGACTTGGGAAAAGTGAGCAGAGTCCCTCAGGGAGGCCAAACCCCCACAAGGTCCCCAAGGCTGGGCTGGGGAGGGAACAGCTTCCCAAGGACTGAGCGAGTCCGAAGCCTGGGGTCTGGGATGGTGATGGAAACGGGTGGATTCGGTGCCACACGTGGGCTCAGTCCACACGGTGAGGAGAGAGGAGGTGCCAGGCTTTGCTCTGAGCCTCGCAGAGGCTCCCACTTCCCTGTCCTGGAAGCATCAAGCATGTTCCAAGGGGTTCAGGGTCAGCGGGTCATTCTGTGTCCCCAGGAATGAACCCTCAGGGGAGCTCGGACCAAACCCAAGAGTCTTCCAACATCCACGGCCCCCGCGCAGATGGACACGAGGTGCATCCACAGCACAGGACACTGCCCCCAGCAGCGGGGCCCCCACCAGCCACAGGGAAGAGAGAGGAAGAAGGGGAAGAGGGAAGAGCATCCAAGGGATCCGTTCTCCCATCACCTGTCCGTGTGGATCGAGCACAGACATGCGCAGCAAGTGGAACACGTCAATCAGGACGGATTCCTTCCAGCCTCTGAGTCCTCCCGCTGTAATTTTCCAGGGCTGCTGATTGACTGGAGCCATCCAGCCCATCCCAGCCCCCCATCCCTCCCACAGAGGGGCCGGTTGCATCATTTTGCCTTAAGGAACAAATAAACAAACCCAGAGCCGAACCAGAAACTGCTCTGGAGGAGATGGTTCTGCCAAGCACGGTGGGAAGTGGGAATCCAGGAGGCATCACCGGGACAGGGGACGAGGGGATTCTGCTGGTCCCTGGCAGTGGTTGTCCTGTGACCCGGAATCAGGCAGAGGCAGAAAGTGGGACACAGGACAGGTGGTTCCTTCTCCAGCCCAGTCGGAGCAGAGGTCCCCCCACATCCCTGCGGAGCCCCCGGTGCCAGCACAGCTCTAACTCGCTCCCCTGTGCAGACACACGCCCTCCATTCCCATCCCAGCTCCCTGTTTGCTTCTGGAGAGACACCACTGCCCCAGCTGAGGCGGGAGCACTCCCAGTGCCGGGGCCACCGGTGTCCAAGGGGCTCCAACAGCTCAGACCAGTAAACCCCATCCAGCATCCTACTCCCAAAGTACACCTGGGAGAGCGGCTTCGCTTTCCCAGCTGCTCCCCAGGACTCCCAGAGACCTCCCGCCCTGGCTCCCAGTGCCCGGGAACGCCGGGAGCTGTGGCGCCGAGGACAGGGTGCCACTGCCTGGCTCCAGACTCCTCCTTCCTCAGGTACATCCATTTTGGTGGGGACAAAACCAAGGGAGTGACTCCCCGTTCCCGGGGGGCCGGTTCGTCCCGGTGGATCCCAGCCCCGGAACAGCGGACGGAGGGAGGACGGATGGACGGACGGATGGACGGAAAGGACACCCCCCACCCCGGGGAGGGGCAGCGGGAGCTGAGGTAGAACGTTGTGCGATGGCTGCTCGGGGCCCTGGATGGAACGTGGATGGAGCAAACCCAGAGGAGGAGGATTAGGAAGGAAAGGCATACATACATATATCGGGAGATTCATCCGAGCCATCCGGACAATCCTTCTCCCCGTCACAGCGCCAGCCCTTAGATATGCACGTAATCTGATCTTTGCATGCAAACTGTTTGGGGCTACAAGTCTTCGGTGCTGGATGGGAAAAGAAATAACGATAATAAACAACGTCAGTTTTCTTCCCAGAGACAAAGTTGTTTCAAAAGAAAAAAAAAAAAAAAAAATCAAATTTCGATTAAAGGCCGAGATTGGGTTTTTGGGCGAGGGGGGGGGGATGATTTCTTTCAGCGAAAGTTTGAGCCCGGCATCGGATCCATCAAACCTGCCCCTAAGGAAAGGAGGAAATTTAAGCTGGAGCATTAATTACACCGGGAGAAAACAGGAGCTGAGTGCTGTGATGCACTCGCAGATTTTAAAGATCATTTAACTTGGATGAATTAGCTCCTGGGAGCCAGAGGCGCTTTCCTTTGCGTGCTAGGCAAGGGAAAAACAGGGGAAAACAAGCAAACCCAAATGAGAACAAATTAAAAAGTAATGTTTCTTTAAATCATGAGGACAACAGTGGGATGGCGCTGCATCCATCCAGTGCCCCGGACCCCGGGGCAGCCCGGGGAGGGGGCAACTCCAGCACACCCTCCCCCCACAACACACAGGGACGGAACATGGACGGAACAAAATCCAGCAAGAAAAGCCAAAATCCAGAGGCTGGGAAGGGAGACAGGCTGGGAAGAGCCTCCTGCCTGCACCCCGAGGGTGTCACTGCAGTGGGGGGGTGTCAAAAAGCAGAGGCTGCAATGAGGGGTCACTGCCACGGGGGGGTCACTGCCACGGGGGGGGTCCCTGCCCAGCCCCAGCCCCAGGAGGGGGGCTCTGACGTCTTGCAAACCCAGTGCAACTGTGAACGTTTGTCCAAGCAAGGGCAGTCATACGCAATTCCCAAAACATCCATCTCGTGGCATCCCGGCTCTCCTGCCAAATTCCCTGCTCCAAGGATCCACTTCCTGCTCAGCCTGCGGAAGAGGGGTCTCTGTGTCTGCATCTTCCTCCCCAGCTCCTGCCACGGCGCCGCTCCACAGCGGGGATGCTGCGAGGGGAGAGGATGGGGACGGTCCGGTCCCCAGTCCCAATCCCGGTCCCTAAAGGGAGGGAGGAAACCCTTCCTACCGTGTCACAACACCAATTATTCCTCAGACCCGCACAGGGCTTCGCCTGAGCCGCCTGCTCTGACTGAAGTGCAGCTCCTCCTGCAAACCTGCTTCCCTCCTTCCTTCCCTTCCCTCCACGGCATCCGCACCGGCGGCGTGGGAGCTGCTGCTCAGCACCACGACGGGAGCTCGGCACAGCCAAGATGGAGCCTGGACGGATCAAAATGGATGGAACATCCCCGGGGATGAGCAGATCCTTCCCCACCACCTTCCCTAGGCCGGAGGTGACCTCTAGATTGAACCTGTCCCCTTCCTCCCACCAGGCTCAGGCGCAGGCACCTCCTGCTCCAGCCCTCTCCCAATCCAGCCCTGCCGCCCCCTCTTCCCGGAGCTCATCTGCCGCCTCCATCTCCCAGCCACAAGCGTAACCCAGCGCAGGATTCATTAAGAAAACCACAGCAAAGAACCGACACTCCCTTGGATTTCCTGCTCTTCCTCATCTTCCCAGGTCTCCGGCAGCCACAACGTGACCTACGGCTGCCGCGGCCGCCGGCACCCGGAACCCACGGCCCAGCACCTGCCCCGGCCGAGCTCAGCTTCCCAAGGGGGCGGGCAGGGCTACAGGAGGGCAAAACCCCGGGAAGCCATTCCCAGCCGACTGCCCCACCCCAGCCGCTCACGGAGGGGAAGCCAGAGCCAGTCCACGAGGGTGTTTTGCACTGGAAACACCAATCCTGCGGCAGGGACACTCGGGGATGCTCCGAGGGGTCATCCCCCGGCGCCAGCGTGTCCGTGCCCAGCAGCCGCCCAAAAAAGGCCGGGGCAGGACACGTGGGAATTCTCCCAAGCGTGGACACATCACGCTGTGCCAGGCTGCACGTGCATCACGGACCGCACACCTCGGGGGCACCCGCCCTTCCCCGGGGGGCGATGCTCCAGGCAGGATGACCCCGGGGAGCCACCCTGACCCTCCTCGCTGCCACGGGGCTCCCAAACCGAGCTCAAACCGCCCCCTCCGCCATCCCCAAACACGACGCCGCCTTCGGCAGCGCATCTTCCAGGGCAGCTCCGGCACCGCTGCCACAGCTTGGAGCAGGGGGAGGAGGGAAGGAGATCACTTCCCACTCGGCAGCCGGCTCTCCGGGCTCCTCGGCAACCCCACGCAGCCCCTGTCCCCGCACAGCGTGTTCCCGGCGCGCTCAATGCCCCGCTCCCGGCGCGGTGCCTCGGTGCCAGGTGGACAATTAGAGAAGGTGTCTGTTCATGCCTCCTTCACAGGGAGCCAAATTCCCTTCCCGAGCCGGGCGCCCGCCCCAGCGGCAGCGATGGCAGCGGCGAGCGGAGCTCCAGCCCCGGGATGGGGAATAAAGGCGCCTTCATCAGCGCACAATGGGCGGCTCAGAGCGGGGCCGGGGCAGCTGCGGGGACACATCCAGCCTTGGCAGGCGGGGGACAGACCCCGGCTCAAAAGGGACTCAAAGGGGACAGCGGGGGGAGAAACTGGGCTAAAAAACGGCAAAATATTGTCAAAATAGCCAAAAAATTGGGGGGAAATGGAAGGAGGGGGGGAGGGGGAAAAAAGGACCCAGAGAAGGGTCAAAAAAAAAACCCCAACAACCAAGGCTAAAGAACCAGCAAAATAAAAAATAAGGGCCCCAAAAAATGGCACGGAAAAAGAGCTCAAAAATGGCCACCCACGCCAAAAAAGGCCCGAAAAAAGAGGGCCACAAATAAAAAGGGCCTCCAAAAAAAAGGCTCCCCCCAAATAGGCCCCGCCCAAAAAAGGCCCCAAAAAAAGTCATTTGGGTGCAAGAAAGGAAATTGCTCTTCTCCAGGACAGGGTGGAAACAGATGCCCCTGTTGGGTCCTGCCAGGTGGGGAGGGGACCAAGAGCCTGGTGCCAGCATCTCATGGACACCCAGAGGCCTCATGTTGGAGCAGGATGGGTTGGGAAAAGCACTGGCAAACACCAAAAAACATTGGGGGTTTGCCTAAAATGAGCAATGGACACCGAAACAGGCTGTTGGAGAGGTCGGGGAGCAGGTCCTAGAGCAGAGGTCGAGTGACCTCCAGCACACGGATGAGCACAGCACAAAAACCTGGACAGACTGGAAGCAAGGCACAAAAGCATGAACGAGCTCCTTCCCAGAGCAATCCCTGCTTCCTCCTCGGCCCAGCTCCTCCTCCTCTCCTCGGGAGGAGGCTCCGGCCGCTGCTCCGCAGAGGAAACGGTGCTGGCCATAAATACAGCTTGGAACGAGCACGATTCCCAAACCAGATGTTCTGGGGGGAGAAGAGAGCATGGAGGGAGGGAGTAAACCCACTCTGGAGGCAAATAATTCATGTTACTCAAAGGTCTCCGTCCCCACCCTGCGCGGCCACAGCACCCCAAAATGGGGAAGGTTGCTGTGGTTTGGCCAATTTTGGCCTTTCTTTGGTAGAGCCTGTTCCATCAACCAGATAACACCACATCTTCATCGCCACAACCCTCCTCCGTCCCTCCCTGTGGATCAAGGCTGGAGCACACCACGAGGCTGTGGCCACTCTTCCCAGTTCCCCCGCTGGGAGCCCCCAGGCCAGCTCGGAACCCCGTGGCACCATGTCACCAGATCCTCCAAACCACCCAACACGCAAATTCAACCACATTCAACACGCACAGTCAACCAAAAGCACGCCAGAGTCACCTTCTCCACTACATCACCCCTCCTTCGTTCCCGAATTACAGAAAATTACAAACAGGATTTGTTCCCGCTTTGTGTGTTCGGGACTTTGAACGTCCCGGAGTTTCTCTGCAGCCACAGGACAGGCCCCGGGAAGGCCAAAGCCCGGAGCCCCCCAGCTCCATCCCACTCCCTCATCCCAGGGCTGGGGCTCGAGGCCGATCCTAAAGCCCCCAAATCATGCACCTTTTCTGTGTCCTTCGCCTCCCAAAAGCTGACCCCGGTAACAGAGGCACTTAAAACCCCGAACCCTCAGGTCTGAGGCACGTTTTTTTCCAGGGGGGAAAGGGAAAGGAAGGTTCAGCTGTTTGTTTTGCGTTTAAATACGCGATCCCAAAACAGTTCAAATGCATTTTTGCAATTCTTCCATCCGGCCCCCTCCGAACGGGAAGATTCAAACCAGATCCCTGCTCCAGCCCTTCCAGGACCGCCGCGGCTCCCGGCCATTCCCGCCGGAGAAGCCGCAGGTATGTGGCCAGGCTGAGGGAGGGGGGTGGCCAAATGCTAAGTAAACACCGACTTTAAAATCCATTTATTTTTCCCCCCCCCTTTCCTTTCAAGTCAGCCCGTGGCATCGGAATCACGAGGCGTTCACCCTCCTTAAATAAAAAAATAAAGACAACTTGGAGAAGCCAAGCCCGGCTCTGCTCTGCCTGAGGTGTTGGAATGGCAGCTCGGTGCCTTTCCTGGGACACGCTCTGGCTGGACACGGGCACTCGGAATGGCTCTGGAGTGGGTTCACTCCAATTATCCCCATATTTGGAGCCCCCAAGGAGACAAACTGCAACCAGCAACAAATCCAACCAAAACCAAACACCAGCAGAGCCCCCACCGTGGCCTTCAGCCCCAGCATTCCGGCGGTTCCCTGGTTTTCCATCCCCGGTTTCTGCCCATCTCCCCCCCCGCCCCACAAGGGAGGGATGATGCTGCTGGAAAGCAGCTGGAAGCTCCTGCCTGCTCCCAGCTCCATCCCATGGGCTGGGAGCCCACACATCACATCCCGGAGCCTGGAGGGACAGGCAGGACAGGTTCCATCTGCCGCCCCACCCCGGGCATGGGGGCACCCAGGGAGGGTCCCAGCACCCGCGGCTCATCCATCCTGAGGCCACCGGCACATCCCCGGCCCCTTCCCACGCGGCCACGCTCCCCACACGCTCCCAGCACCCACCTGGACACCGCCCATGGCAAGGGACACCCATCCCTCCCCACGGGGCACAGACTGGGAGCAACCTGTTCCCTGCTCCGGGTACCCCGCGGCGCTCCAGGGGTTGGGACGCGGCATCCCAACGTCCCACTCTGCTCCAGGGACAAGCCCAACTCCCGGCTCGCTCGGGGCCCTGGAGCCCCAGGGCCAGGGCGGGGAGGGGTGACATGACCCAAAGGCACAGGGGGGCCCAAGGTGGCCCCCGACGTGCCCAGCGCGTGCACCGGGGAGGGACTCCCAGCAGGCAGGACCTGCCTCCGAACCCAAGACAAAGGAGCAGAACGAGGACGGGGGGAAGGAGAGGAGGAGGACGGATGGGCAGAGCGCATCCCCAGGGAGGCGGAGGCAGGAGGAGACGGAGGCAGGAGATGGAGGCTGCCCACGGCACCCACCCCCACGGGGCGGGGAGCGGCGGGGAAGGGGAA
>VXAY01000810.1:15582-26982 GCA_013399855.1 Oxyruncus cristatus
TGCCCTCAGCCCCCCTAAGCCACCCCCATAGCCCTCAGCTCTCCAGTGTCCTCCCCCATTGCCCTCAGACCCCTGAAGCCACCACCATAGCCCTCAGCTCTCCAGTGTCCCCCCCCACCGCCCTCCGCGCCCGCGGTGCCGCCATTGCCCGCAGCCCTCCCAGTCCCCCAGGCCCCTTAGCCTCCACCACCTCCCGCTATCGCTCAGTCCCCCTCAGCTCTCTCAGCCCCGCCGCTCCCTCTCAGCCCTCACAGCCCCGCCGGCTCCGCAGCCGCTCCGGGCCGCCTCAGCCTCACCGTCCCGTCAGCGGCTCCCAGGACTCCTCACCCCGCCGGGAGCCGGGGCTGAAGCCGCTGCTTGGCCCGGCCGTACCTGGGCGTCGGTTCCTCGTCCCGGAGGGGCGGAGGTGGTCCCTGGGGTGGGTCTGGCCCTTTTTACTTGTCCGATGTTAAACTTGCACACATAATGTTTTAATTTAAATGGTAAGTTAGTTAAAGTATTTTACTTTTTTTTTTTTTTCAAATTTACCTTTTCAGTAGAATAACAGCGTTGCTGATCAACCAGTATAGTTTGAGGAGCACAAAAATTATTTGCAAATGTAATCCAGATCAGTTAAAGAAAATCTATTAGAGAAGCAGCTGACTGAATAAACAAAATTAAATGAGAAATAATTTTGAGTTGTTTGTTGAGTCAGTCCTTAATGACAGATTCTCCCCAGGCAGAGTTCAGCTGAATTCTGTTGCTTTCAGTGTTTTCAGGAATTTTTGGGACACTATGGAAGTGAACCTATGAGCTGGGAAAACAAAGTGGATTTAAGTGTTTAAATAATGCAGACCACTACCATCTGTAAATTCTTCCTGTGGTATATCTACATATTAGCACAAATGTTTGTTTGCCCAAAAGCTAATCATTGCTTTCTTTATTGTTTTTCTGAAATACTGATTATTTGCTTGATGATAATGTGCAATGGAGATGTTACTGTACATTTTTTATACTTCATCCTTTTAGATCTAGCCATTGGATCTCTGTCTTGTTTATATATAAAACTAATACGTGTATTTTTTTATTTAATTTTCTACTCGACAAGGGTTAATATAAAATCAAAATAAATTTGTAGCTTTTTTTTGAAATACAAGGAACAGCTTCTATGTCTATCTATTTATACAAGTATCCATGTTTTTGACAACAGATTTTGTAGTAATCTTCCCTTTTTATACTGTTTTTCATATATAAAACCAAGCATGTATTTAGTGAAAAACACTGGTTTTCACAATAGATCTTAATGAACTCAGTGAAAGCTCAGTCCTTTGTCAGCTGCTTTAGGAACAAAAAGCATTTTCTGCTGAAATCCTAGTGACTGCTCCTTTATTTTTATTATGGCTTATGACTCTTCAGCCTCAGCCCTGAAGAACTGCTAAGCTTTTGGTTGTTGCATTGTAGTTTTGACTGAGAAACCTGAAAATTAAGAAAAAAGTAGAACAAAAGAATAGGCTGAATTCAGAATCAACTCAATCAAGCAGAATGTAAAGAAACACATTCACCATGACAAAAGGCCCTTAATTAAGGATGAATTTGTGTAGTACTTATGAGAACTGGGAATTAATGGAGGAAAAAGGTTTGATCAGAAAGAGCTGATGGAGTCTCTAACAGAAAACATTCTTTCAGAAGGCTCAGTTTTGTGACAAACTTGTCCACTCTTCCATCTTTGATTGCTCCAGTTGATTAGATGTAGCTTGGTGGGGATGTGGTGGACACTGGCTGGCTAGAAGGCACTGAGAAAAAATCAAAATACATTACCATAGGCAACCTTAAAAAAGAAAAAAAAAAGTGAGGTTTTGTTTTTTTGTTTCTGTGTTGTTTTTTTTTTTTTTTTTTTTTAATGAAGTGACAGCAGCTTTTTAGCATTTTACAGTAACAGTATCTTCCCGTCCATCAACATTTAGCTCACATTTATGCACTTCACTAAATGTTGGGAATTATAGTTACCAGTTGGTCATAGGTACTGCACTGAGAATTAAATTTTGTTTTTTCCTTTCAATTTCTGATTATCTGTAATAGTGATAAGAATATTCTTCAGGTACACTACGATAACATGTTTGTCTGCTGTGAATGTATATAAAATCTGGAAATTAGTCAGCTAGTACTGTTTAAGCAATGGTTTTGTAATGCAGAAAAATCCCTGTTCTCTCCCATAGCAGTTGCGAGATTAAATCTTTTTAAAAGAATGTTTAGACATTCTTGTCAGAAAGAAGATAAAAATGATTGTTCTGAGGAAAATATACGTGAAAACATTTATTCTAGACTTATCTGAAGCAGCCTATCAGCAGCTAATGACCCCTAATGAAAATGAAGATCATCTGGAATGAACCAATCAAGACAAATACAAATAACCAACTGATCAAACAAAGAAGCTCCAGACAGAGAAGCTGAAGACACTGATATATCTAAAGCTGTTTTCAGGGTGCTGGCAGCTATCCCTGCCTGGCTGCTGGCCTCTGGCAACCCTTCTAATTCCTTTTCTATGTCCATGTCTCCATGATTAGCGGGCTGGGGAGAGATGGCTCATCCGGGCGCTGGTCCTGCTTTTCCGGATGCATTTTCATTCCTTATTTTAAGCAGGATTTATGCTTACACATTGCTGACCCACACTCGGTTTCTGTGCTTTGCCCTAATCTATCTCTCTTCCATTGAAGGGAAGGATGTTGTAGGAACTGTGTCAAAGGCTTCACAGAATTCCAGACCAGTGGCACTTGCAACCTTGTCCACTGGGACAAGGCCAGTCCATCATAGAAGGCCACCAGGTGAGATGGCCTCCTCCTGGGAGCACGTTCTTGCAACCCAGGTTCCTGTGGGGTGAGTCCTGTCTGCAGGCAGCCCCACTCATATCACAGGATGACCACTGTTTTAGAAGCCCTTCCCCCATGGTGGCTGAAGCAGGTTTTCCTGTGTGAGGAGGTGCTGCTGGAATGGCCCTGGGAGCCCTGGTGACCCTTAGATGACTGTTGGGCCTGAAGGGCAGGGAAAGGCACCATAAAGGGGCGAAAGCAGCACATCAAGGCTTTGTCAGGGAAACAGCCATTTATTTGCTTCTGCTTAGCTAAAGAGTTTCTGGAGCCCTGCTACTGTCACCTGTGAGGCCACCTCTTGCTGGGCTAAGGAGAATCCTGGGCCTTGGGGACCCTCCTCTTTGAGGGTTGCTGCGATCCCCTCGGTGAGTAGTCCCTGCCCCATCAAGGAGCGGAGGGACTGCGGCTGCTGCCCTGGGCACAGGAACCTGCTGCCTGTGGCTGCTCTGGCCCCTCCTGGGGCTCGTCCTGCTCTGCAGGGTCAGGCACAGTTCGGGGGCAGCTGGGACTCCCTTGGATGCCAGTCTGTGATGTACCAGCTCCCTCCTCCACCTTGAAGCCTGAAGGGCTGCTGGTGGGAGTCCTCTCCTGGGAGCTGCTGGAGCCGGCACTGGCCGCAGACCTGTTGTCCTCCTCTCTGGCCTGGTGGAAGCCCTGCAGCCTCTGTGCCTCCTCGCTGCACTGGCCCACGATGACACTGATGATGTCATGGATCAGTGGTGCTGTATGCCTGCTGAGAAGGGGCTCCAGCACCTCCACCAGGACCTCAGCATGCAGCCCGCAGGCGCAGAGGCCGTGCAGGATGGATCCCTCTGCAGCCTCTACCCTCCACCACTGCTCCCCATAGAGTGCAACCAGCCTCTGGCGCAGCCAGGACCGTGCAGGGTCCAGGAGGTGCTGTTGGCAACGGAAAAGTGCTGCCCACACCTCGGGCAGGATGCCACCCACAGGCTCTGTCCCTGCATCCTCCTGCCCAGCTGGGGACAGTATTCCCTGTGGAGAAGGTGGGGTGGGCACCACAGGGCGCTGGAGGCTGTTCTCGGCCAGGTGGAAGCGAGCTCTCCCTGCCTGGCGGTTGGTCTCCAGTTGGTCCTCGGGGGCTGTGATTTCAAACTGGATGTAGTCCTGCTCGCCCCGCTCAGAGAACTTGACAGTCTCCACTGGCCTGCTGCAGAGTGGGCACGCTGGGGTTGTCTTTGCCCACCGCAGGATGCAGCCCAGGCAGAACTGGTGGCGGCAGGGTAGAGTGGAAGCCACGTCATTCCGAGTGTTGTGGCAGATGGGGCAGCTCCACGGTGTCTCCATGGCCATGTCTGGTCCCAGCAGGCTGGGGGGAGCTGAGGACCAGGAGCTGCTCCCACTCACAGGCACTGTAGGGCTAGAGCCAGTCTGACCCAGGCTCTGCAGCACCCAAGTATAATCAGCGAGGGACATGACATCACAATCTGTCCCCTCAGGATGTCACAGTCTGCCACTCAGTGATGTCACAATGGGATGTCTGGCACCTGAACATGAATAGCAACGAATGCAAGGTCACAATCCATTCCCTGGTGATGTCACAATCCACCAGCCAGTGGTGTCACAATGGGACATCCATCCCTTCATTCCCTTGTGCCTTCACACACACATCTTGATTGTAAGTTTTTTGCTCACAGGGAGCTGAAAGAAAAACAAACAAAAGGAAATTGAAGTATAATACCAGTTGGTTTCTACTACTGAGGTTTCAATTATGCTTCTCCAGTCTACAGCTTCCAGTATCTTCAACAAAACAGTTCTTGCATGCCATTAAGTTAGTTTTTTTCATATCTAACTAGCTCAGTAACCAGTTAACTATTTACCAACTTAACAGCTCTCAGAATAAAATAACAATTATGATTTCAAGTTAATCATAGTCAAAGGCTTAAAATCTTCTCAAAGCTGCAACTTGGGATTGACCATGATCCAGATATATCCAATATATATACTGGATGTATTCAGTATTGTGACCATACAAGGGTTGTATGAAGTAAAACTGGCTAAAAGATGCATTGCATCAGATATGTATTGAAGCGAGGTAAAAACCTGGAAGGCTAATTTAGTAGAGTAATATGAGAATTAGAGAGTTAAAGCACAAATGCAGGCTTCAGGCTTTAAGCGAAGGCATGAAAGAATTTAGTATTAAGGAACATTGGAGGTAATAAATTGTTGAAAGTACAGAATGCTTTGACAGGGGAAGACAGCAAGAACATGGACAGAAAGAACATAAAACATAGAGAAATGCTAGCATAAGGAGAAAAAAAGAGAGATAAGAAAGGAGATGAGCCAAGGAGTTAGGTCCTCTGCCAACTACACGAGGAAACTACTCACATTAGGAAAGGTGCAAGAGAAGTTCAAGAAGATGATGATGAAAGGACACGGGTTCACGGAGAGGAAGAACGGAATGACCCCTAAAGTTCTCCCCAAAATTGGAGACCATGCCTCGACTCCGCCTCAACTCCGCCTGTTATGAATATTAAAAGTAGATGTTGCAATGTAATGAATATTCATAATATAATTTTAATATATGATGTAATTGCTTAGCAAAAGTGTATAAAAGACTCAGCTACGAATTTCTCGACGAAGCAGTTGTCTAGGGCGACCTGGCTGCTTCCCGGCCGTAAAATAAATACCTCGCTGTTTAAGGCTAAAAATTTGTCTTGAACAGTTTTTTTTTGCGCCTTTTTGGGCTTCATTATCAGTAATATTTTCTGAAAGACTAATATTGCTTTGTAATAATTCTGAAGGTCCTCAGATGCCTACATTTTTTCTGCCCTTATTCCTGCTCTTGAAAGTGCGAACATTCCCCAGGCTGTTAAAGGACAAATGGCTTCAAATAAGAAGTGTTTGTCAAATCTTTTATAAAACTTCGGGAAAACTTCTTGCAAAATTCACATTCCTGAACAGAACTAAGATAATTGTGCCTACATTGTATTCTTCACTACTGTCAGTGGGAACTAGGTATCATATGCAGGTAAGAGTCATGAGATACTTTAGAGGCTCTGGACTACAAAAGCCCCATGAACAGGCTTAAACTGAGTCAGCCTTCAGTCAGGAGGATTCAAGAATTAGCATCTGTCACTTTCAATATGCTGCCTTTTGAAATTCCTGATACTAGTCAGCCTTAAGGATTTAATTATGTCATTAAATCAGTACTTGCTAAAAGGATTTTTTCCCTGTTATTACCTTTTTTCTTCTTTTTTTGATACTACTAGCTGATAGTGTAAACTCTCATCTCTTCAGAGGGTCACCACTCCCAGACTGCCAGAGATAGAATTCCAGAGACTTCTCTTTTGTGGGTGAAAAGGGAAGAAGGCTATACTTTAATGATTCTTTAATAAAATAATTTTAAAAATCCAGCTTTACAGCTCCTGCTGCATTTTAAATAGCCAGTTGCAAATGCAATTAAGGTTTTAAGATTGGAATAGGAAAGCCTATTTTCTGAAGTATTCACTACTGAAAAAACCTGCTTACCCTACAAGCAACCAAAGTTATTTTCATTACATCTTACCTGAGCTGAGATGTTGGCCATCGAATTTTGGGACACACTAGCCTGCATAAGGGTTTAAAATGCTGCTGGAGTCTGCGCCAGCTGGTCTCCCCACATTGCAGGCAGCAACACAGAACAACCTTACCATTTACTAACTTATGCTAAATATATTCCATTTCAACATATGTGTCTGCACTACAGCTTTAGGATTTGTTCACATGTAAGACTTTTCACAGAATGTAAAGATTGAGCATCCTACAATTAGGGCAGCAATAACAGGGCTTGTTTAACAAGACACACTACGAGGTTTGTATTATTTAATGTCAGTAACTTCACTTTATAGGCTAAACTAAATGTTTAAGGCTTTCCAATGACAATCAAAGTGTATCTGATGGCATTTCAGAGACTAGAAGGTATTAAAATAATATAAATATGTAATACTCCAATTCTATACAGCATGTAAACATAGTAAAATATCCTGATCACAAGGGAGTTATGTTTTTCCACTTCAATCTTTCCCTGAAGCTTTTTACAGGTACCAAGGGTAATTTTTTTAATTCCTTTTTAGCCTTACTATAAAAACACAGAACTGTAGAGCCAAAAGAAATGGAAGTATCTGCAACAACTAAGTCAAAGGTCAAGACTGGTACTAACAAAGAGCTTATCTTTCCTGAAACCTTACATAATTTCTGATTGCAAGGCGGACAGTAAGGGAGGAACAAGTAAACTAAATTTTAGGCTTGTTTACTCTGCTGAGTTCAGTGAAGTTGCCATTGACTTATGGTACCATAACTGAGAAAAGAACCTTATCCAAATGCTTCAATCACACTCAGAGAAAAATGTTGTCTGCTGGGAAAGTTTGGCATGTTTATTTTCACTAGCCACTTCATTCAAATCATGCACATATTCTGTGTTCAGAAAGTGTAGTGGCCTTCACTTAACAGATGCATCTGAATTAATCAGATTCCAAGTGAGAACAAGAACTGAATCCTTTTCCATGGATTGTAATGTGCCAGGAGTCAAATGGAATGCAGAGCATGCCTGGAACCTATTCCACAATGACTCCCCCATGTGCACAATTTGCAGCCTTCAGCACACACTAAGGGGGATGAAATGGAAGGTGGAGCAGAATGGAGAACCCATGGCCAGGCTCTGTTGAAATCCTTATGTGAGATATTAGAGTGAAGGAAAATACGAAAATTGTTGGCTTCAAACAATGCATATTCATCATAGGCATGTACTTAAATCTTGTGTAATTGCAGAAAATGGTTTTAAAAATTTTCCTTCTTTCCCTCGTAAGAGAAATCCTCTGCACTACAAAGTACAATGGATTTACGAGATACTGTTGGAAATCACTGCCATGATCTTAACCAGTACCACTGATAAATTACTGTAATTTACAGTCAATGGTTTTGACCAGAAACACAAAACACAATGCCCCCCCAGTCAAAATCTCAGGAACCAGAATTTATTAACTTCTGCAGGTTTATTAACTTCCAGAAAAACACTAGGTTTGCATAGAAGAGACTGCCCCATTATCAAAGACGATTATTGGTAAATTAATTCTTTCAGCTGTATACATTTCTCATGTTCCACAGGACCTTTAATAAATTATCCCCAGAAATTGGCTGCATCCAAGCTTGACTTGATGTTGTGCATATTTTCCCTGCGTTGTTTGGTATAAACATTTGCTTCTCCCTTTTGCAGTCGTTGCTTCAGAGCAGCCTTTTGCTGCTTGGTCAGCTGACGTTTTATCTTCTGCTTCACCAGTTCCTACAAACAAACAATTTGGTGTCAGAACTTTCTTTAGAGCATTTAGCACCACAACACAACACAACACCAGCACTTTTTCAGCACCAACATAAACATGATGTTGACTGCAGAAAGGATGAGCAGAGTTGCTTCCTTGTAAGAAAATCATAAATCAGCTGACTGCAAAGGGAGGATTCTTTGCTATGGAAAAAGTTGGCAGGGAGTGCTGCATATGTGTTAAATGCCATACTCCAAGGACTCCCAGCATCTAAAGGGGTTATCTATGCTATTGTCTTCTCATAGTCTTAGGTCTAATAAATAGCATTTTAAATCCTGCCTTATGGAGTTTAAGTGTCTTTTCTTACAGAGATGATAAAGGACCAGCCCCTCTTGATGCAAAACACATTCCTTCCACAAAAATGTAAAAGCTGATAATATTCTAGAACACTTTATGTCCAGCAGTAGTTATTTGGTTTGTGCCTATTTTTTTTTAGCACCCTGGTTTTTCTAAAGTTTAGATTACAAAGATCTGAGTGCTTCTAATGGAAAACAACAACTCCTTGCTACAAGTGTGGCTAAGTCGGATGGGTAGTCAGGAGTGATTTACAAATGCTGCTCAAGTTTTCCCATTGTGAGGCTCTCTCCCGTAAATATTCACAAGGTCAGGACTGTCTTCTGAATCCACAGTATTAGCACTGAAAAACAGCAACTGCCATTTACACAGAACTGCAGGAGTTCTATGAAATTTCATGTTACGTGCACCGGTGCTTCATTCTGCTATAGATGACATGGTAACAGTCTTTGTAAACATGATAAATGCCAGAGGACAGTTTTACAAATAAGTGCTGGCAGCTCTGTGCAATTTAACGTGGTCTGAGAGTAGTAACAGCATAACAACAATATTTACCGGAGGAATGGTGGAGCAGCTCCCAACACTTCTCACCGATGAGATACTTTTAGTCCTTGTTCTGTGCCCAGCAATAGGAGCAACATACTCCTCACTAATAAAACACATAAATCACATAAATCAATGTATTATTCCACTATCAAGACCTTTGCCTTTATGAGCACTGTGTTTGAGTCTTAACCTTCTGGGATATAACCTGGAAACTCACAAAATAAAATGCCAAGTGCTACAAAACATTTCTATTTTAAATCTTAACACTAGTTTTTCAAAACAGGCACTTCATGAAAGGAAGAAATTTGTTGCACAACAGTCACATGTCTATCAAGCACACAAAGACAAGCCTCAGGGCACTAAAAAAAAAACATTTTAGATCCTGTACAATGTTTTGATGAGTCATTTAACTGAAATGCAAAAAACCAGATGAGGACTGTTAGCTTGATCTATGCATCTAGCTACATGTGGGCTGACAAACTCAGGAGTTAAATTTCACATACAAGGGGCTAGTTGGAAGGTAAGCAGCAATTTCTAAGTATCTTGGGAAAGGAATTAAAAGCTAGAACAACACCCGGTGCAATGTATTTTAATACTACAGTCCAAGGCACTTGTTTTTGCTAACTGCAGCTGAGTGAGCAGCAGAACACTGACATGGAGTATTTGAATTATAAACTTACTCATAAAAGTTATTAAGAAGTAGTATCTTAACATAAAGAACTCCTCCACGACTAATATTAACTGAAATAAAAAGGGAAAAAATTTCACCACAGAAAATAGGTTGGTCTATGAAGTGCAACACCTGTTTTCTCATCAGACACTATTACACAGCTAGACAATCATGAGACCAATGGGAAAGATATTCACAGCAATGTTTTCAAAATAAACTGCATTTTTAGTCTTCAGCTTAAACAAGGGTAGCCGAAGAGCAGTCCTTCTTGAGCTGCTTGAAAGATTCACGTTTACTGGGAGGAGGGGAGGAGCCACATCCACTCCTAGATAGTAATTATGAATCTTTACCTGTAATGCCTGAACTCCTCATTTAAAGTTGACGAGTCAACCAGCTCTGGGCACTCATCTTCATTCTCCTTGTCCTTACAGGACCTTCTTTGATCCCTCTGATCTTCCACTTCAGCAGCATTTTTGTTTATGCTTTTGCCTTTAAAAGAAGTAATCACAGAACTCTCTGCATCTCCACTGCACTTCCAAAGAATAGCTTGCTCTCCAGCTTTCTCCAAGGCTGAACTCAATTCTGCCATACTCAGCCTTTGTGTATGTTCTCTACTTTCAGCTGTATCAGCCTCTTCCTCACTGCTACACACAGCGTTGTCAGAGATCCTGCTTTCAGAGAAATCACTCACTTCGTACATGAAGTCTTCATTATTTTCTCCATCTTTGCTGAAGAAGTTGAGCTCATTCTCAGCATCTTCAACAAGCTCTAGTACCTCTGTTGTGTTGTCATCCTTGTCAGAATCTGGTAGATAAAGCAGGTCATCATCTTCCTGCATTTCTTTTGCGTAGCCACTGGCAGCAATCTCTTTATCAAGAGAACACTCTCTCCTGTGAAAGAGGGATGTTTGCTTTCAATAGGCTAAATTATCAAGCTACCAATGTGCTACATTTTGGATTAAAAATGCTAATCAATTTAGACTGTAATTACCTATACTGTTAACAAAGAGGACATACTCTGCTGAAACACACACGTGATAGTGCTGCGCTTTACATAAAGTTTAAACAGAATGTGACCTGAGAGAAGAAAACTTCTACAGAAGATGATTCCATCTCCACAACTTGCATTTACGTTTATTTACAGGAAATTGTTTTACTTCAGCAGGAAAACCATTTTGTTTTAAGTTCAAAGTACGCTGAACCAAACACAGTAATAAAGGGTCACACAGAGATCACTCAAGTGTGGGACCCCTTTGGAAAAGTGCTCAGAATGAAATGAAGCTATTTTCATTGCAACAGTCTTAAAATGAGTGAAATACTGCTTTACTTTTCCAAAGGGAAAAAAGACATTAGGAAGAAAAGTTTGCATGTAATGCTTGAAGAGGCAGTCACCATATTTATGAGCATTTTAAAAACAGATTTAAAACTGAAACCCAGATTAATCCTCAATATACCAAAATTGTCAAATAGGCTGATTCTTGCACCACTGTTAACATTTCCTGGACATTTATTATTTGGATCAAGCTTTCAGATTGATCTCTCTTCCTTAGTTGCAAGAAGACAGACAAAGGAGGCAGCACAGCATTCAAAGCATACTTTAGCTTTTGAAGACCACTTACAGTAACTTTGGTTGAAGAAAACACAACAGGAATGACAAAAATACACTTTAAAATTGCATAGTTGGGCCTATTTTTTTTAATTCTTGTACATAGGTGGCTAAAGGATTGGTG
>VXAY01000812.1:900-17803 GCA_013399855.1 Oxyruncus cristatus
CCGCCGCCCCCGCCGTGCCGGCAGCGCTGGGGGGGCCCGGCCTGGCGGGGGCTTGGCCTGCCCGGGGCCCTGGGGCTGCTGCTCCCCCTCCCAGCGGCCCCACCTCTCACGGCCCTCAGCCCACCGCCGCCCCCGCACATCCCGCTCGCTCCCTCTGTGCGTGACCGGCCGCAGCAGCGGCCGCATCGCTGCTGTCAGTCTGGAGGAAACGAAATTTTTCGACGGATGAAGGAAAAGGTCCCAGTTGAAATCTCGGGGTAAATGGTAGATGGTGCTTTTAAGCTTCAGATCTATTAAAGAATTTGGATTCCACATGCCTTACGCTTTCCATTTATTGAGGACTAGGAAAAAATGAGTCGCTCTTAATTAAAAGTAGCTGTAAATATTCTTTTTTTTTTAACCAGATTCGAAATTGTTGTGAATACTTGCTTGATGCTTACAGGCAAACGTGCTTATTTGTAGTTGACTTGGTGCCTGACAACTCACTTCTGTTGTTGCAGCAAAAAGACGTGCAGAATGCTGCTATTTCCTACAGCACACAGTTGCAAGAGAAGATAAGAGGAAATTTAATATATTTACAACAAAGACATTTGCCTTCCGAGAATAATATAAAATCCATGGAATAAATGAGATTCATATAAGAACAAATCCATATGCAAAGTTCTAAATAAAAGCCTTTAGATAAAATATGCTTTGTTTCTATTAGTCTCTACAGTTTTCACAGTGTAAAAGTTTAAATGGCATCACTGTGAAGTGATGTTTTACAGTTTGCTTTTTTTTGTTGTTTCTTTCCAATTGGGAAAATATCTATTTAATTATGTGAAGAACATCACATGTATATGTGATGACATTATGTGGGTGTATGACTGACATAAAATGGATAATGTGGGATAATTTATCTGTGTAACTTAAAGCTTTTGTATATGCATCAAGGTGTGCAGAAGTGATTTTGCTGTATCAGTGTTTCCTTTGAGACCTGGTAGTAGCCGAATTCTCTGCTCACTATGGTTCCTATGCAACAAGCCTCTTAGATGATGCTCTTAGCAATCCATTTAGGTCACAAATGTCCCCGTAACAAGATTTCAGCATAGAAACAATCACTGTGATCTTATATACGTGTAATGGTGCTTTTGGTGACTAGCAGCTTCTAAAAAAGCTCAGAGAGAAGGTAGCCAAAAATACCGTTCAAGTCCTGTAACTTTGGTTGAAGAGCAGATAGGTTTACAATAGGCAGAGTTGCTACCCTACCGTAATCTCATTAAAAACACCAAATGAGGAATGGACACCGTGATACCCTGTGCTTCTGCGTGTAGACAATACTGAATTGTAACAAAAAAATTAATGTCATCTCGGTTTGCGTAATGCCGGTCTCTGGCCTGTTTTGGGCTCTTCGGCATGGCCACGCCTTTCCCTCCTCAGCACAGAGTGTGTGGCTTTGCTGCCCCTAACAAATAGGAGAAATCTGGAAGTGGGGCAGTGCCAAGGTAGCACTCTGTGGTACTGTCTGCTGGGGAATAGCTGTGGCTCCAGACAGGGAGCAGAGGCCTAACAAAAGTTAGGGGAGAGAAAAAGAACTTAACTGCCCCTGTCCAGGAGCCTAGAAGACACTAAAGATTTCTTAACACCACAGCAACAGCTTTACTCTTAGCAGTTTTGGGGTGTTGTTCCTGGGAAAGTTTGAACTTGTCTATCATGGAGATGCAGTAGCTTTGCTAAGTATGTTTTGTATATGTTAAGAGTGAAAACCAAAGGTTCATCTTGCTCAACTTCTGAGTACTGTTGAAATGTACAGGAAAGACCTGCAACCTTATTTGTATAGCCACATACGTACAGCTGCGCTTTATTCATGCAAGCTGAGGTGAAGTCTTTAAAGCCTTTAAACCAATGCTCTTGCTTTTCAATAGCATTTGATTTGTAGTCACCTACGTTCAATGCTAATTCCCTGCTAAAATGGTCAAGTCTGTAGAATAAAATTATTACTTTTATGTTTTTAATTGTGAGTGATTAGTTGTTGTTGAAGTGTTTCACTTCTTTATTACCACATTCCTCATTTGGTAAAGTAATTTGAAAGCTAATTTAAACTCCGCTCCTGCATCTACACAGAGACTCTTCAATGTGATTGCAGAGCTGGTTTCAGTCTAGGTCCTCGGGCACTAATTTCTGACAGTGATGTCATTCATGTGAGGAAAAAGGAATGGCTGACTAGTGAATTGCAAGCATGAAGAAAGTGGTAATTACACTGTTGGGGTTTGTTTTTTAATATTTGTCTGAACACATCAGCTTGTTTGAAGGGCCGATTTAGCTGAGCTTGGCAAAGTGGCTCCTGTTCCCACGTGTCTGCCTTGCACATTTGCCATCCCTGGGGCAGGCACGGCTGAAGTGCTGTCAGACGGTTCTGTGCCACCACCATGTCGATACTGATATGTAACTGCATAGCTGCAGTTCCAGCCCCCCTGGAAACCATACTGGCCTGTGTTGCTGCAGGAATGGTAACACTTGCCAGCGTCTGTGTCAGCGCAGCTCTGGTGCCAGCGCTGCCCTTGATGTCCTGTGTGAACTGCTTCTGAGCTATGTGCAGCTCTGTAGCCTCCAAGGAAGCTTGTCCTTCTCCAGCCATAGACTTTTGTACTGCCCTTTTGATCTTAGTCCAGGCTTTCTTGTGCATGTTCTGTGTTAATTCTAGCATTTTCCAGCTTTTGGATGCTGAAAGCTTTCAAGTTCTTTTAGCCTTTTTTGCTTAACCTCTCAGTGAGGACTGTAAAACCATGTTTGGGTTTTCTAAGACCTTTAGATGGGTTTGCATTTATTTTTTTGCTTAGTATCACAGATTTGTTTTCCTTTCCTCATCAGCTGCCAAGTGAACTTTCATTGTAACAAGATGGGCAAGGTCAAAGAACAAAATTAACAAAATAAAATGACAAGCAGAGCACTAAGCAAAGCCGGATGCAGAATTCTCTGCTCTGAGAACCACCAGTGACTCTTAGGAAATAGCTAAGTTTGATAATTTTTCTTCAAGTGTAAGATCTGACTGTGGAAATTATTTTTCTGATGAAGGTGTGGTTGGTTCTGCTTCATCCAGATCATTTTTAGCCTTCCGTCCTTTCTGGGGTTTTGTATTCCCTGACTCCGAGCCAGGTCCATATCCATGCTATTTATGGGTGCTTTACCTGATAAAACCTTAATTACAGCCGAAAAAAAATACAACCAGTCACCCAAAGCATGAACCAACATTTCACCTTTAAAGCTGTTTTTCAGGGTAGCTTATTGCATCAGGTGTTCAGTAAGTAAGTACACCCACTTTGTGTGTGTCTTGCTGCCAGACAGACACTAAAATACACAAGATTTTGTGATGGTACTTTCATTAGTAAGCTTTTGACTGAGTTACCAGTATGAGGAACAGCATGTGAAATTGAATCCAAGAGCAAAGCTCTTTTGAAATGGTTTCAAACAGTGTGGTTTTACTACCAGAAGACAAACAATTTTGAAGCTTCCAAATTATCAGCAGCTTTCCAGACAAGTAAGATCAGTTCTTCTAGCAAACTGTGTTAGCCAAAACTGAAAAGTCTGTTAAGAGAGAGACCTCTTGCAATTGGTGTCATCCAACATAAGACAGGTTCTGGCTGTCAGATGCCACACTACCTTGTCCTGACCAACACTGGTATGTGCACGTGAAAAGAACAACTTTTAAAGAACAGCAGATCATGTTTATGTTGCTGTCACAATCTGCTTTTATTGCTAGGAAATTACTTTGAGAAAAGAACATTCCTATAAAAATAATAAATTAGTCCAGTTAGTACATTTTTGTGAGCATTGCCTCTACTTCTGTCCCCACCCTGGCCCCATCCTGGCACCTCCTGCCATGCATAGAACAGAGAGATTCATGACATTTCTCTTTTAGAGAGCTTAGTGCAGTTACTGCAGCAGATGCAGGAATTGAAACTCATCTGGTTTTCACGTTTGCTGTTCCAGCTTGGTGCCTGGGGAAAGCTTTTGTCATCGTTGTTCTCTGTTGTTCACAGCTCCAGAATTAGGGATATGATCAGTGGTCTTGGGCCCTGAGCTTCCACCTTAACAGTTCAAGATCCTTGTGCCCCTTTTACAACAGCAGTAGCTTTACGCTCTCACCTTGTAACAGGAAAAATGATGAAGAATCAAAATTTCAAACCTCCCTACAGTTCTTGTTCTCTTCTACTATTTATACACATTAGAAGCCATGCAAAAACTGAAAAAAAACCATAACCCCCTCCCCCCAAAAACTATTTATTGATCCTCTTCCCAAATCTGAGAGGATGTGAATAGGTTGGCAGTTTCATAATAATAGTTACTGGCTGTCAGGGATAACATGCTTGAGATGGCTTTCATGGAAGTGTTGAGTCCCTATGAGACTTGGTGAGAACCTGAGTTTAAAGAAATGAAAACCTGTATTTTTATTATATTATTGATAGGGTAGGAGATGGGATAGTCTATGCAACACAGCTGGCATCTGTTGTTTGCCATGAGGGTTGGACTGTCATGTACATCAGTCAGGATGCAGCAGCACTCATTAACTGTGAGAGCAGAAGAGCAGAGTTAAAACTGTCTTGATTATTTTCCTAGATTACAGCTAGGAAGTGCTGTCACTGTAATTGTTTCCAGAATTTGAGTTAACATTGTTGTAATTAATTAGTATGAAGGACCTTTGTTGACAGTAGATTTGTATCAGAAAAGGCTAATAATTTATATCAGTATTTTTATGAATGCTAGTTAGAGAAGTAAGAATCCTATAATTTTATCCAACACTGTATTTCTTGTCTCAGTGTCAACAAGGATGGTTTTTCCTTGTTTTCTTTATAGAAAGTGCTGGAAAAATTCTCACCACTGATCTTGCTTGTAAAACAGAAACATGCCCAGTGAGTTGTTAGGAAGGGTTTTGTTAAGGACAGCTTCCTTGTCTGGAAGTACATGTAAATTAAGGGAAAAAAGTTCCACAAACTTGCCACACAGTCATGCCTAATTTCTCAGCAATGTAATAATCCTAAGTATCTGGTTTGTCACTGGGATAGTTTGACTACACTCAGTAGCAGAAAATTCAAAAAATCCCAGATTGAAATGTTAGATTTTTTAAAAATGAGCTTTCTTTCAATGGCCTAATATCAGCCATGATGTTTGCCAGCCATTTTCATTCTAATGAAATTTTTCTTGTCTGAACTTGAGCTGATGCCACTCAAGGAAATGCTAACCTGAAAATAAACTCCTTTAAAGTCAAAGTATCATTTGACTTTGTTCCTCTTTCTGTTTTAACTGCCTACGCAATTTGTTTACTCATTGCCTTTTTTTTTTTTTCCAGGCTGGGACTTTCCAGTGACGTGTCATCAGCTGGAAAGAGAGGGGAGTTTCTCCTCAGTGAGCAACATTGTGATTTTCCATTTTCCAAAACTCTTCCTGCATGCCATTTATAGTTGATGATACTGATCCAGTTTGGTTTTATTTCCCTCTTTAAAGAAAGAGATGTGCAACTAAAAGCCTTTCATCTCTCCTGCTCTGATGCCATCAGGTTTCTTTTGTCTGCCGAGAGCAACTGGAAAGTTACAACAGTGTCCCTCCCATTCACCATTTTTGGCAGCCACCAGCTGTACCACTTTTCTTCTGGCAAAAGCTCATTCTGGACCTCATCAGTTCTCAGTGCTATTCTTATCTTCTGTCTTCAGTTGCATGACTTACTACATTGATACTACCAAAGGCACCAGCCTTCTTATTTAGCTCAGTTAAGTCCTCATTTAGCTGCCCTTGTTGTTTTTCATTCCTGTTCTGCCTCAGATTCAAAATGGTTATCTGCAGGTCCTGGCCAAGGCTAGTTTCTGCTGCCTACCTGACCTATTCACTTCTGATATCATCCATTCCTTTATCCTTTAAAATATCACAGTGAATTACCTTATGCTTTCTTTTTCTTTGGCTTCCTTGCTGGTGTCTTCTGCAATGCTTCTTGTATCCAGAATAGCCTCCACCAATTGTCTTGTTTTAAAATCAACCCTCAGGCACTGGCAAGTCAGAAACTGCACAGATAGCAGATTATTATATTAAACAGGAGGCATCACAGAAAAATTAAACATTTCTAACAGAAGAGATCTAGGACTCATTATTTGATTGTGATCTATTTTCATAATATGCCAACAAATGCAAATAAAATGAATAAACTACTTGCAAAATAATACTGTGAATAACTGTGAATGCTGTGATATATCTGGCAAGAGACAGGAAAATCAATCACCTGCTGCTTACGTAGGCTTCTGGGAACAGGGTTATAGAATACCAAATAGCATGTGACACAGTGAGGTGATGCAATACATGCAAGGCCCCAAAGCAAACTATATTGTTTTTCTTTTTAATCATAGAAGGACTAAGTAAATACTGTAGTAAGGCGACTGCTAAATGAAATTCTGGTCTCCCTGCCTTCCTTTTGGCATGCATGCACACAGGGCTCTTGCTGACTATATGAAGTCAGCATGTGTATTTTGTGGAAGTTACAAAACAAAATGTGATGTGTTATATTTATTACTTGCAACAAACCTTGGAAAGGAATAGTGGTAAAGAAGGATAGGATGAATGGGATGGCATGTTAGGAGTACAGGATGTGCCAAAGCAGTTCCTTTCTTTTGTTCACTAAATTTCATATGTACATACTTCAGTATGGCAAATAAATTCCTTTTTAACAAGATCATTCTTCCTGTCAGTGCTGCACAGTCAGTGGACAGATGCAAGTCATTACTAAGGGACTAATTCTACATAGGTGTTAAAACATCTGTTTTGAAACAAAAAGTAACGGACTGTACTGGGTTGAACAGCTGTAAAAAGTTAAGCTTAACAGTTGTTAAAATTCAGGTTTTATTAATGGTCAGCTAGGCAGTTCTTAGTAAGTATGTACAATGTTTTCATTAAAATATGTATCAGCAACAATTGCAAAGACTTCAGTCCAACCAAGCAATAGAGTTTGTTTCTTACATTTTAACTATATTGTAGGTGAGGTAACTGATTTGGACATTCAGCAGAGTAGGAGCCATAAAACATGTTTCCCCTGTGTGTTAATATAAACCAGAAAAATTGTGTAACTTGTTGATGACTATGGGAATTTATGTAGCACTGTAGGAATTTTTGGTTGCAGCTTTTATTCATCAGCTTTTACAGGTTGTGAAATCACATGCCTATACTCTTTGTCCTTGATTATTTATGAGCTCTGCTTCAAGATAGGGACGAACACTTTGTCTCAATAGTTCAGTTTGGCTGACAGACAAAACAACACTGGGACAAAACTGTATTTTGTCTCTTTGGTTTCTCTACCAATCTGTGAGACTTTGAATTAAGTATCTTGCTGATAGCAGCCATTTGCATAATACTTTGGAAATAAAAGTTTCCTGGGTTTAACATAGGCAATCAGCTTTGCGTTACACAACCTACAGTCAGCAGCATGACTTGTCACTGCTGCTGTTAGATAGCCTATCTTAACAGCCCGTATCACTTCTGGAAAAGGGCAGCTGGATGATAAAAATGCTGGTGAGTCATATCAAATGGTTTCTCTGTGACACAGTTTTATGTGTTAGTTTTTTTTTTCCTGATCCCTTTTCAGTTCTTACCAGTTCCTTCAGGGAATGCCACTACAGAGCCCTTTTTTCCATTCCCAGCTTTCCTTCCTGGTTAGTGGATCCTTTTTTCTAGGTCGCACTGCTGCTCTAAACAACTTCTAAGAAAGTAAATTAACAAATATACTTTGTACATACATCGTGTTGGTGCAGCCAGTGTGCTAATAGGCTAAAATACTTGTATTTTGGAAACCTATTGATAGCAGGGTGAGTTCTTAGTGCAGCAGAAGAGCTTTTGTGAGTAGCTGCAGAAGCAGCATGCCCTTAGGGCAGAAAAAGACCCGTGATCCCACTGGTAGATCTGTAATCCTGGCTCCAGGTTGCTTCTCTAGAAGTAAGAAGAAAGAATAAATAGGCCAGGTGGTAGGTTAACTGTATCGCCGTCAGTCTGCTGGAGCGGATCTGCTGGGGCTGGCAGGTACTCACTGCAGCCATCATCTCCTTCAGTGACAGAAATTACCTTATCTCTGAGGTAATTAATGCTGTCGAAACTGGATACACATTTACTTATCATGCTTTTTGATGCCATGGTTCATGTAAAAGAAAATAATACTTGACATTAAGCAGATGATGAATGTAACTGAACCGTCCTTTTTAGAAAGCAATTACCAAATTTTGTAGATGTGGTTTTGCCACTCAGAAGGAAAAAAAGCTTCTTTATGGTGACAGTGGGTGTCAGTAACAGATGGAACAAAACATAGGTAGATCAGGAACAATGGGGGAGGTAACCATAGTTTGCTGACTGTAGTTATGTGAGAGCTGTCCGGAGTTTAACTTTGTCTTTTCTACACTGGAAATCTTAAAAGACACAACAATAAAATTATGACATGTTTTTCTGTTAAAGTGAAATGTTTGTTTCAAGATCTGGATTAATAATGTCAATTGTGTACTTCAATTAGTTCAGTGTTACACATAAACTGACTCAAATTTCTTTCCTATCCTTGGTAGATCACAAACCTAAGAAAATCTGAGGCTGTGTTTGCGTATTTGGCAGCAAGGCCAGGCATATGTTAAGGCAGCCAGAACAGCCCCTTTTATGCCCAAGCCCTGCCCACTGGTTCCTGGCCATCCACTGCATTTCCCTCTGAGTTTATCCACACTCCTTGTGTGGCCACAAGCCGAAGCAGAACGAGGAACTCAACCCATCTGAGCTCAGCAGGGAGGGAGTGGAAGACTTGTTTGCTTTTTGGCCGCATTGATTCCCAGCCTCCTGTCACTGCACAGGCAGTTGCTCAGCACAAGGGAGGAATCCTCGTGGAGAAGAAAGGGTGTGTGAGCCTGATGCGCACAGCTGAGATAAGGGAAGTGCTCAGGGAGGGCTTGCAGCTGCTACCATTTAAATCATGTTGACCTGTAGCCTACAAACGTGCTTTGCTTGTGCTGGTAGTTGGGTTGTTCCCAGGAAAGAGACCCATACTTTGAAGCAGGGTTGCACTGAAAACAGTTATTAATGCCTTAGAATTTAATATTATGTACTTAGATATATAAAAACTCTTTTCAGTGTGGCTGAAATTTCAGCTACCGAGTGGGTAAAGATTACCTAGCAACAACTCTACCCATTTCAAAACTGATACCACTGCAGTACAGAGATGAATAGAAAATAATGAAGTGGGCTGTGTTTCAGGACAAAATGTCTTGTCTTTTCATTCTCCCTGGTCCCTTTGTGGTTACATAACTTTGCATTTGAGATACAAATGATCAAAACAGGCTTCCTATTTTAAACCACCATAACCTTGTCTATAACCAGCATTGTGTCCATGCTGTTTATATTCGAGCCTCTATGTCTGTGTTATTTTTCAATAGTTTACATTTAATAAATAACTTTTAGTTCTGTTCATGTCTCTGTGCTGTTGTGTACCAACATATGCTGACATGTTTTTCTAATTCTCCATGTTAGAGAACATGTAGAGGTAGGGCCTGAGTTCACTGAGACTGGTAAGTCTTTCGCTGAAGTTTAGAAAGCCTAGAATTTGTCATGTAGTGAATCTCTGACAAAACATCCAATTAGAATAGAAAATACCCAATACTAAACTCATTTTAGCGTATCTATCTCCCAGTAAATGGAGGGACATGTGAAGATTTTTCTTGGCAAGGGGATTTTTTTGAGGAGCAGTTTCCGTAGAGCACAGCTAGATAACAAGACTTCACAAAGCAACTTTTCTGAAGAAGTGTTAACATTTTCCAGTAATAGCCTGCACACTTTCAGTGTACAAAGATTGCTATCCAAACCCAAAACTTTAAACTACTCAGAGATCTAGGAAATTCATTTCAGGCAAGTACAGAGACATTTTTGTACGTCCTTTCCCTTCCTGAGGACCTTAATCTCTCTGAGTAACTCCCTAGAAGTCCATCTGGACAAGGACAGTTTCATACCCGTATTAAGTGAAAGTTTGAGTACAAGGATAATAGCTTTTTTTTTTTTTTTTGAATTAATCTTAACCTAGACACAGCAGGTAAAACCAGCAATGGAAAGAAGTGGCATTGACTTCAACTGTAGCTGTATGAACAGCAATGGACCACAAGCACTACATTCTCTGAGGCGAAGTCCATTCCATCATGTCCATCACAAATTGTCATTTTTCTATTAAGCCTAAAAGAGTGAGAATGTGAAAAGAGTGCTTCTAGAAAATGACAAATGTATTTGAAACAAAAATAAAATTAATTTCCTTTCTCTAAGGAATGCTTGGATGACAAGAATTAACAACCTATTCAACATAATTATCTAAAATAACATTTGCCAATTTATTCTTAAGGTTCTCTAAATCAGTGATGCTGCAGATGTATATTGTGGGATACTCCTCCCTCTCTCTACTTTCGAGTGAGGCTTTTTTGGGAACGAGTAGCATGTGTTCTTGTAAAGCTTGTTCCACAGTGCATACCAACAGAAAACAAAACTAACCTCACAAGGGCATCGTTTGAACATCTGATTATATATATATAACCATATATACTACCAGAACTTAATTTGTATAGAATAGATATATTCAGATTTGATTTTTTAAAAGCCTGTGGGGCTGCCACACTGATCCCTTTGCTTTACTCCGTATTCCCTTCCTTTGCCTTCGGCCAATTTTTTGGGGTATTTCAGGATTGCAAGCATCTTGAGAGAGACTGTCTTCATTTATATTTGTACAGTATGTTATGCATATTTTGTATAATAAAACCATATGAACAGAGTCAGGTCTGTATGTGCTTTCTCAGGTACTATATTAGAGCTCATACATGTATTATTCTTCACTGGCTTTATATGCACATAGAAAATCATAGTATATGTGTGTGTAGGCACAAAATTATGATGCAGAAAGTCTGAGAAAGTGCTTATAGGTAATAATCTTTTCTTTGTGGAACCGATCACATGAGAAAAAGATTTCTGCCAGTATAGCAACCCAGAACTTAATCATCATGGAAGCAGGTTTGTAGGCTGAAACACTGACCCTCTCTTGGCAATTTCAGGCTGTAGAGGAGTCATAACCCTTTCACAGCTACTGACTGCCCTAATCTGCCTCCTGCACTAATCAGGACCTCAGTTACTCCATTAGTTTTAACCACAGCCTCCAGTCAGGGCAAGATTTTTACTAAGGTGTCCATATTCAGGCAGTAGAGAAACTAGAAAGTGTAGCAACGGAACGCTGGTTTACTTTGTGGAATCCAGTCACTCCCAAGCCCAGCTCCAAAGACTGTGAGTCATACTTTCCACTTAAGTAAATTAGATGAGTTTCTCATATATTATGTCATGCTTTGCCCTACTGCTAGTCATCTTCCATTGTGACATTTTAGTAGGTTGATTACTTCATCCATACTCAAAGCACACTAATACCATGTGATTTAATTTTATGCATTAGAACATATATTCTTCAATGTTACATCTGGGTATTTTTTACAGTGTAGATTTCCACTGAAAATCATCCCCCGGGCTGACATGAGTAAGGCCTCGGGTGTCCAGGTCAAACTATAAGAATGCTCGGGAGACCAGGGTTAGACTTCCAGGAATGACAGGCATCCTGCTTATAAGCTTGTTGTCCAACTCCTTATCTCTGTTACACCAAACACACCATCATTTCAGCTGCAGAGGTACAATAGCAAGGCATCCTGTTTCTCAGGCCTGCAAATCAGTGCTTGAAGTCACAGCTGTCATCCCTCTTCAGGGACACCAACCCTCCAGACAGACACCTTCTTCCCTCTGCGCAGAGACACGTCTTTCCGATTCCTTCCCAGATAGGTCTGCTGAGGAAATCTCCTGCTAAGTAAATCATCTGCCGTGTCAGCATGTAAGACTGTTAATGTCCCCTGTTGTAGTGTGAGATTTACACGTCATCGTTGCAGCACACACATGTTTGGTGGTATAGTCTGATAGCTTATGGTGATTATCCTGAGTATGAGATCCAATCCAGGGACCTGGATTTAAAGCAGCTCCATCCCAAGCTCACTGTGTGCTTCCTGACTATAGAGAGATTTACTCCTCATATTGAAATAACACTGTAATACCTTAGAGGCTTGAGCTGAACATGTCATATTCCCAGAATGAAGCTCTGAATGAAAATTTGGGATTTAAATAGACATGAAAGCAGGCTGCATATACTGCATCCATTAGTCTGTTAGTTTTGCTACTCTTAGAAAAAGGAGGGTGTAGTCTATATACTACCAAATGTCTGGATTGTCTTCTGTTGGAAATTTTATTAAGAACTGTGCCATAACCTCACACTAGGGAATGACTCCAGGAATTGATTTTGCTCCACACTAGGGAATGACTCCAGGAATTTGATTTTTATGCTGTTTCCTATTTACTTTGGACAGGAAGAGTAACTGTACTTTAAGTTGTGAGGTCGTGGTGCCCCCTAATGTCCTGAAGACTAAAGACTGGTAATTTTGTTTCTCACTTCCTCTAAAAGCTCTCTACAGGAAGATCACTTCAAATGACATTTTCTCAAATGTATTGTAGCACTCAAAACTTCAACACCCGTTTTTTTATGTTGTATACACATAAGAAATAAAATCACTGTCTTTTAAAATCTTATTTTCATTTTTAAACTGAGAAAAATAATTTGTCTCAGAAATTAGGTTCTCAACTGTTTGTCGACACCAAACAAATAGGAATGAATTAAATAATACTGATGTCCTAGCATTTTCTTTTGGTTATTAAAAGAGTCTGTGCATACTCAGCGTTTTTAAATGTAGAAGCCTACATGTGTTAGACAACAGAACCATAGGCAACCAAAGTATTAACTTTCACTTAAATCTAAAAGTATGTTTTCATTTTACTATTTTTTATTTTTGGGGTTGTTTTAATACCATTAGAATGAAAGTACTATTGGAATAAAATACAACTACAGTAATGAAGTTAAAATATTTATTCAGATTTAAACAGAATTCACCTGTCCCCACAAAAACTTCATGCATGCTGAAATGAGTCAGAAATGAACATTGTACTAGTCATTCATTTTGTTCTAAGTCAGTTTGCCCTGAACATTGAACCCAATAAGCAGTGAATAAATTAATTGAATCAGGATATAAAAAATATATTTTGCTATGTTCCATATACAATAACTTACAAGTTTCTGGCATCAAGTTTCTTTCTACGTGAACCCCTATAGGAGGAAGTGGAAAAATAATATTATGTGAGTCATGTTTTTATACAGTTAGTATCTTTCACAGTTACTTTAAGTTAAATAAATTCCTTTGCAATCTCAGTTTAGCAAAGAATCTGGTTTTTTTTTTGTTTGTTTGTTTTTTGGGGTTTTTTTGGTTTTTTTTAAAGTATATTTACTAGATAGAGTCAGAAATGTCTGTTTCATAAAACATCCTGCTGGATGTTTTTATTTTCTTACTACATTCATTATTACTTTGTGAACACAAGGAAAATAATGTTATACAGAAACAGAACAGTAATAGGTTCATTGACCTGTATCAATATAGAAGAGGGCAACGTCATGTGTTCTTCCTTCAGGCCAAATAGCTAATTTATCCATTTTCTGTAGAATAAGTAACTTACATTAATGCTGTAAGTAGCTAGATAATTTATGACATTAAAAGTGTAAGATTATTCGTCAGCAACAATTTGGGTAAACGTAACAAAACCAAATGTATTAAGTTTGTAATTAGGAAAAAGATTGTGGAGTTTCCTGTGTGGTATTTTTGTAATGGTTTTAAGTCAAGGAAAACCATAAACTCAGCTGTCCACTACCTAAAACAATGTGGCTGAGCTGAAACCAAAGCAGTGATACCTATGACACAGAGGATGACCTGCCTCCTGGTAAAATGACTTCTTGACTGTAGGGTCTGCTCTGACACAAAAAGGATTTAAATTGGTGAGCAGAAACCAGAGTAAGGGTACAAGCAACTAAATACTTCCAAGATAAAAGAGAATTGATATACAGTAAAGAGGAAATGTTTTATCATAGGCCATTAAAACACTTGCAGTTGTTTTCTCAAAGCAATCCTTGAAATGACTTCTGGGGCTGCCCTCAAGCTCCTTGTTCAGACACTGCCATGTTGGCTTTGGAAAGCCACAGGAAGACCTGAGGGACTTGGGATTCCTCTGCTGGTACACCAGGAGAGTCAGATTAAGAGTTAATAATGTCACAAAGGCAACCAGGACATGGTCTTTCACAAAGACTGTTTGATGTCACATGCAGGTGTCACCTTTTGCCTGCATAAAGTTTCAAAGCATCTAACACGGCAAATCCAATGAAAACTACATATGCACAACATGTAACATCAGCTGTAAATAATTATTTGCCTTGTGCATTGCTAATAAAAACAGCTGTACATACCCTCCCAATTTAACTATACACCTCTACACAGTATTTCTGATCTGCAGCTCTTGAGCTTGTTTTAAAACCATATCAGAATCTTAAATCTTGATGATGAGAACAGATTACTCCTCATTCATGATATCTTTTTGTACTAATCTCCCCCTCTGCAAATGGTTTCATTCCTAATTTTGCCATACTGCTGACATTACTGTATGTTGCTCCCAATTTACTGAAATTAGAAACTGAGTATCTTGCAGTTTCTCTTCGTTTCCTGCTCTTTGTGAACACCCTTCGCACTCCAGTTTCACTTTCTTTTCTGGCTGGTCTTCAGCACCACCTGGTGTTTGACTGTTGCCTGTGTGTTCTGAATAGGAAAAATCGTCACTTTATTTCAAATAAAGTTACATTTTAACAGCAGTGCATTTAACAGAGAAAATAATATGATTAGTCTTTTGATGTAGCAAGACTTACAATTTCAGCAAGATGAGAAGATTAATATCTGATAATGACAAAAGCCTTACAGGACAAAATTCAGAAACTTCTAATGTAGTAATGAGAACATAATGACTCAGTTATACAAACTACTTAACTGACTATCTCAGTTACTATGAGAGGACATTCTAGGGAAAAATTATGTCTAATAAAATCTAGAATGATAAAATGCAGTAATTGTATAATGAAGCTTGTCATAAATTATAGACAAATGAAATTATTTCCATTGCTTTGATGTGTTCACAGAACCTAAGAGCTTCCTACTGTATCTGTACATATAACACTGGTTAGTTCTGCAAGCTGGGGCACCTACTGACTTGCAAAGGCAGCACACCTGTTCAGGCAGAACAGTACTGAAATGTAAGTAACTGGAAAATAAATTACAAAAATCATCTATTGCTGTTGTTTCCTAATGCTTCACTGAAGCCACCTGCACTGGTTTTGGCTGAGATAGTTAATTTTTTTCGTAATAGTAGCTCATAGGATGCTGCATTCTATATTTGTGGCCAAAGCCGTGTTGGTAACATTGGGATGTTCCAGCTAACACTGAATAAGGCTTGCACAGCGTCAAGACCTTTTCTGCTTCTCACAGTGCCCTGACAGTGAACAGGCTTGAGGTGCACAAGGATTTGGCAGGGGACACAGGTGGGATAGCTGACTGCAGCTGACCAAAGGGATATCCCAGACTATATGATGTTAGCTCAGCAATAAAATCTGAGAGGAGGAAGGAGGGAACATTTGGAATTACAGTGTTTTTCTTCCCAAGTCCACTGTGAATGATGAAGCCCAGCTTTCCTGGAAACGGCTAAACACCTGACTGCCAGTGGGAAGTACTGAATGTATTCCTTATTTTTGCTTATCCTTACCTCAATCTATGAGCTTTCTCACTTTTATCTTTCTGGTTCTCTCCCCTGTCTCACTTCAGGGGGGAGCAAGCAAGTGGCTGTGAGTGACTTAGCTGCTACAGGAGTCAAACCACACCACTCCTTTAATATTACTCTCACATGGACAAACACTGCCAGGCTATGATTCTTCAAACAAGTCCATGTAAGTAGATCTCTTAAAGCCCATGGAGAATTTTTGCTGGCATTCTGTATGGAAACACAGTTTTGCTTAAGCGAATCTATCTGCACACTGTCTTCCTGGCTGTGCAGTTGTTTTCAGCTCAGGACATTTCCGAGCCTGATGTAGTCTACTACTTCAGTAGCCTTCAGTAACTTTCTCCTTCAAGCGCCTGCTCAAGTCTCCCCTGCAGCCCGTGCAAGGGCAAGCACAACACAACAGTCTTTGCCAATTCCTGTGCCAGTTCCAACTGCTACTTCCAGCTGAGCTCCTGATACTTTCCTGGAGTGGCCCCACGGTACCCACTCAGAAACACAGAATCAATTGGGTTGGAAAAGACCTCGGAGATCATCCGAGTCCAACCTATGACTGAACACCACCCTGTCAACTAGATCCTGGCACTGAGTGCCACGTTCAGTCCATCTTTCCTCAAACGCTCCAGGGATGGTGACTCCACCACCTTCCTGGGCAGCCCATTCCAGCATCTAATCACGCTTTCTGTGAAGAAATTCTTCCTGACGTCCAACCTAAACCTCCCCTGGCGCAGCTTAAGACTGTGTCCTCTGGCCCTGTCGTGTGTTGCCTGGGAAAAGAGACCGACCTCCACCTGGCTACAACATCCTTTCAGGCAGTTCTAGAGAATGGTGAGGTCACCCCTGAACCTTCTCTTTTCAGGCTAAACAAACCCAGCTCCCTCAGCCGCTCCTCAATAGGACGTACGCTCTACACTCTTCCCCCGCTTCGTGTCCCTGCTCTGGACAAAGAGGAGGAGCCCGCGGCAGTTCGTGACCACCGCTCTTCCCAGACCACCCTCTCCGCAGGCCGAGGAGCCCCAGTTCAGGCCCCTTTCTTCCCGCCCGGGCACCACCCCTGACCCCGGAGACCCGGAAGCGGAAGCGGCTCCCGGCGCTCCGTGTGCGGTGGCGGCCGAGGCGGAGCCGGGTCTGAATGGAGGCGCCGCGGGCGAGGGGCCACCGGCGCCGC
>VXAY01000812.1:17814-60590 GCA_013399855.1 Oxyruncus cristatus
GCCCGGCCCAGCCCGGCCCCGGGGCAGCAGCGGGGGCGGCCCCCTCCCCTCCGCGGCGCTGCCCGGTCCCGCTCCTCGCCAGCGCCGGGGGCCGCCGCGGCCTCTCGCCCTCTGACCCGGCCGGGACTCTTTGTCCCGGGGCCACGGCAGTGCCATGCCCCCCCGAGGCCGGTGTTTGTCCCGGAGCCGGCTCCCGGAGGGCGATTGTTGTCCCTAAAGCCCAGCGCGCAGCAGCGCTTTGCCTTCAGCGCCGGGCTCGCCTTCCCTTCGGCCGGTGCCGCGTCTGACACCGACCCGGCCCCGTTCCCCTGCAGGGGCACAGCTCCTCTCCTGCTCGCCGCAGTCTTAGGGCTGGGTTCTCGCTAAAACTTTTCTCATCTGTCACGTTTTACGAGACAGGCAGCAGCCGGGCATGCGGAAGGTGCCGTACTGGAGCTACTAAGTTGGTCAAGGGTCCGTAGAATCTCTCCTTCGAGGAAAGGCTGAGGGAGTTGGACCTGCTTGGCCTCAGCCTCTATAAGAGGTGACTGAGAAGGGACCTCGTTAATGTGTATAATTACCTAAAGCGGGGGGGGTGGTTTCAAGAGGATGGATCCAGGCTCTTCTCAGTGGTGCCGAGCAATAGAACAAGAGGCAACAGGCAGAAAGTGATGCACAGGAAGCTCCACCATAACATGAATAGGATCTTCTTTACTGTGGATGTGACCTCACACTGGGAACAGATTGCCCAGAGAGGTTGTGGAGTCTCCCTCACTGGAGATATTCAAGGACCATCTGGATGCAATCCTGTGCCATGTGCTCTGAGATAATGCTGCTTGAGCAGGGAGGCTGGACCAGATGACCCAGTGTGGTCCCTTCCACTCTGACTGATTCTGTGATACCAGTCCTCTGTGCAGTCTCTTCCACATTTGGTTCTTTTCTTTTCCTAGAGGCTCGGATGTCTGTCAGTGTCGATCTGTTATTTAGCCAGCTGACAGTGACCTGCCAGTCTCCAACCTGTTCCTGAGCCGCTTAGCTGCAGGATGAGTTTAAAGTGTTGTACTCCAGTGTTTCACATGTATTTCAAGGTTTATCAGTGATTGGCTGTCATCTTGGATGTTCTTGCCCAAAAGTTGCTGTCAGTCTGCATTGTTTTAAGTATCTAGTCTTGCTGGCATCTAGTGGCAGTGAATTGAGTGTTGTAACTGAGTGGCAGTGAATTGAGCAGTGAATTGCGTGTCATGTAGATACACATTTTTGATTGTGAGTTAACCAACATACTGACTTCAGATGCATGTTTTCCCTGCTGCCTGGTATGAGATAAACAAATGTCACTCTTCTCAGTTTTCTCAAATTCTTCTTTCCTTTGCAATTCCAAACCCCAGGTTTTTTTTTCTCCACTATTTTCTAGTTTTTATTCCTTTCATCTCCCTGTCTGTGATAATGTAAAGGTATGTTTTCAAAGCAACGCTTACTGGCTATTTTAGATGGCAATGTGCTGTCATTTGCTTAATAGTTAAAACTCCTGCATTTTTTTATCCTGCAGGACTAGTCGACTCTTTAGAACTTGGTGAGACATCTCAGTAGGCTTAATCTTCAGTCATCATCAATATGTGTTTTTTGGCATTTATCAGTATTTAATTTCAGTTGTTGATTTTGTGGGTTTCCCTCGAGTTCTATATACTTCTCTGAACTTGGCTCAGTTAAATAACAAAACTGTGGTTTTGCTCATCTCTGTTAACTCTTTTTCCTGATCACTGGCACATGCATTGCTTTGTATCTAATGAGAGATTTGATAGCCTAACTTGTTAGCCTTTGACCGTGACAAATATAGACTAATGACTCTTTATTCTTTGTTTTTCTTCTCAGCAATTTCTTGATCTCTGTTAGTTGTGGCTTTTGTTTGTCTGTCTTTTGAGCCATGGCTTCTCAGAAATAGCAACCTAGAGTAAGCAAGAATGCAGGTCATCAGCGTGTCATCTGCTATGCCATCACTGCTTGTGTGTTTGTTTATTCAGGAATTGCAAGGTAGTTCTTTTCCATTCCATGTGATCATGCACAGGAAGTTAATGCACAATGAAAAAGAGGAAAGTGCTCGGTTCGTTACTTTGGTGCTTTATCAGAATGTATTCTTATACTCATTCACCTGACTTCGAGTTTTTTAGTGTTTGCAACTTACCAGAAGTAATAGTGCACCATCAGTCTTCTCTATTTTTTTGCTATTTTACATTCAAAGAAGTCTAGCAGTTTTATGAGAGATAATTTTTAGAGTTTATTGATGTTGGTACCGTCTCCCAGATGCGTTACATTCTAGTTTAATTACCATTTAAATCAAATTTCTAAGGATCCATGAATGACTTTATTCCCATCTGATGGTGTAATAGCAATAGCGTTGCTAAGGAACGTTTGTCTGGCTTCTGTGGACCAGTATTCATCAAGTGTTTCATCAGGATGCTCTTGTCTTATGATTGTGGCATCTAGAATTTCTAGATGACCTCAAATATGAGTACTAAGGAGTCCTGGAGCTCTTCTGTTGGTGAGATTGGGTTCGTTCAGGTTAAGAGGACCCTTCATTCTTGACAAGGTGGATCGATCTACGTCTCCCATTGTTTTCCAGTTCACTTCTTTAAATGTTGGTAGTTTTCTGCGACTTTCTGGTTTTATGGTGCAGCAACTGTTCAGAATGGCACATTTTCACATTTATCGCATTGTAGTAGCACTTCGGTCACGTACTTGATGAAAAGAGTTATCTCTGAATGCTTCGATCTGAAGTGATCAGGTTGCTTCAGGCTCACTGCCTTGGCATTGCCATCTCTGCAGATACCTGCTTTTCATAACCACGGAAAGTGCTTGGAAGATACTGAAGAGAAGACATGATGAGTGTCTCAGCAGTTTTGTAGCCTCCTTCTATTGATTTGTGTTAGTTAATCCTGTTCTAGACATACATGCAGCATGTGGAACTGTGAGATCTTATTAAAAATATCCCTATTGCATATGGTTATTGAGAAAGCACCTTAAATAAGAGTAAAGCTTCTGGTTCAGGAAGTTGCTGAACTACAGCTTGTAGTTGGAGAGGATAATCTGAGGACAGACTCATTGTTTTACTCTCTTTCCTAGTTGTCTCTATTGACCTGTGTGTGTAATGAGATACTAGGTGAAATGGATGCTTTCACCCAGCATAGTTCTCTTGAACCGGAAAACTGTTAATTTTTAGAGGAAGTGTTAGGTTTTTTTTTTAACAGCGAATTTTGTTATTTAATTTGATTCCAATTTCTCTTCTTAACCTTGACCACTTTACGCAGTGTGTCCTTCCTGATGAATATTCAATCTAAACATACCATAGTCATACCTAGTTATGTATGTCACGTATTGAGTTGATAGCTTCATGTCACAGAAAATTAGACTAAATTAAGAGTATTTTTTTCACTGATATGCTCTAGAATTTAAATTTGAAGATAAGAAGTGTGCTAAAATTAGAGCATGTGCATGTAGAAAATGTGACGTCGTGTGTTGTTCACTTTGATTTCTCTTGGATTTATCCATTTGATGTCTGTTCTCTGACATACTGGCCTCTTATTTTGAGAATTTTTTACCTGTTTTTTGAGCTTAAAGAAATCCCATCTGTTAGACAGGTAACTAATTTGAAAAATGGTTTTTAATAGCCACTTTCCAAAGCTATTTAATAAATTTGAACTTAATTGTGGAAGTAGGTAATGGTCAGTTGTCAAAGTTCCAGTAACACTTGGAAGTTAATTTGAAAATTCTATTGAGGAGTTACAATTATTGTAAGAACTTTGTGCTTACTGCATGGGAATAATGTGAAATTATATTGCAGAGAAATAATTTTTTATATAATAACTTTTTATATAAGTAATTTATCAAACCCCAGCCAACCAAACAGACCCCCCCCCCAATAGCCCTAAAGAAAAAGAAAACAACTGAAACCCCAGAGCTATTGTTTCCATAATCAATTACAAAATTTCCCTAAATTGGAACCAAATTACATTAATTCATGTCTCTCTTCTAACCTTGGCAGGCAGCTTTTTTGCTACCATGTAAATTCTGTTTTTCAGTAATACTGCCAAAGTGGAATTTGTAGAAGCAGAGCACCTAAATACTTCCAAAGAACTGTGTTTGAGCTTTGGAAATGGTAGTAAATGGGCTCTGTATGAAATACTCATCACTTCCACAACTGTCTAAGGGTATTCAAATGCTGCAGGGGATGTTGACTAGTCTATTTTGTCTTTCCCTGGCAATGAACAGGAATGTATTTTGGTTGCTCAGAGGGAAATCGGAGTGCCAATCAGATGGTAAATCAAGGTCTGCTACTGAGAAGAGAATGAACTTGTTCGTTCTCTGTTCTAGAAGATGGAGAACAGGAGAGTCTTCAGTGCGACTGTACAGTCTCTAATCAGATGCTACAGGAAACAATCGTAACCTCCAGGCACTTTTCCAAATCTCTTCTCTTTTTCCAGTATCTTGTAAAGGATGGTGGTTTTCCTATGAGCCCATTGACTCTTTTGTCAGTGCAACTCTTTTTCTTAATTGAGTGCCTTGGCTAAAAAAGTTTAGTTGCATTCTTCATGTTCTGTAATGGATGAGTGGGTGTAGTAATATGGGTGTGACAAGTGGTGAAGTTAACAAACTTTGAAGCATGATGTTGTTTTGCAAAACTTATGGTGATGATAGATTTTTGCATTAAGATCATCTGAAATTAGGATTTGCGTAATCAGTCTGTACAAAGAAAGATTACAAGTTAAAGTGGAAGGGTTAATAGAGAGAGAACCTGAGTGATAGTTTTGAAGGTGACAAGGAACACAAAGCAGCAAGAAATTGGGATAGTTGAGGAAATGGGGAATGGAGGAAAGGTAGTCAACCCGACAGCCTTTACTAGGGTGGAGGATGTGTTCCTGTTGGAATGAAAAGGCAAAGGACGATAAAGTGAAGTTTTTTCTAACAGTCAAACAAGTTGAAGTGACTATAATTTATTACCGTTTAATGTGTATGTTGACTATGACTGAATAGCTTTCCTTTTAGCTGTCAAGTTTGGAATGGTCTCAAGACAAGTGTAACAGTGATGTTGTTTCTCTTGTTGCTCACTAACATCACACCTGATCTAACAAGTTGCGTAAAGCCTCCTAGTTTTCATATTATCTGTCTGTCTTTTGTGGTTTATAATGTCTCTTTCATGGAAAGTAAATGCTTATTTGAGACTATATAAGGTGTTTGATAGAATTTAAGGCTACACCGAACTTGAACTTTATTGTATAGAGAAACCTCATGTAGTAGAAATGGTATTCATTTTCTGTTTTTACAAAACTAGTGATCTTCTCTCTCAGACCTTGATTTCTAGCTGAAAACAATGGACATTTTAGTGTCTTTTCATTCTATGTAGTTTTGTTCTGAAAACAAGAGGGTTTTGTTTCTTTTGTTATGAGGAAATCACAGACTGAGAGTGTTGGGGGTTGGGGAAAAGAAGGATCCAGGGAGAGCTTATAGCAGCCTTCCAGCACCTGAAGGGAACCTACAAGAAGGCTGGAGAGGGACTTTTTACAAGGGCATCTAGTGATAGGACAGGGGATAATGGTTTTAAACTGAAAGAGGGGAGGTTTAGATTAGTTACTAGGAAGGAATTCTTTACTGTGAGGGTGGTGAGGCACTGGTTTTCCGGAGAAGTTGTGGATACCCCATCCCTGGAGGTGTTCAAGACCAGACTGCGTGGGGCCTTGAGGAACCTGGAAGGTGTCCCTGCCCATGGCAGGGTTTTGGAACTAGATGATCTTTAAAGACCTTTTCAACCCAAACCATTCTGTGTTTCTATGGAAGATTGCTGGGGTTCAGAAAGCAAGAGCTAGAGATCTCTAATGAGATTATTTCAGATATTCTGTGGTGGATGTGATGGATGAAAAACAAAATCAATATTAAAAAAAAAATTGGCTTTTCTAGGGAGTGATGGATGTAGTCTGGTAACTACTACTTCGGGACAAGTTTTAGTTGCAGCTGATGTCTGAAGCACACGGAGGTGTTATATTTGAGACAGAAGGTTGGACACAGCTGCAGGACTCTTCCAACGAGCCTAAGGAGCATGTTAGAAAGATGTCAGTAAGATCTGTAGCGCATAGATGTTCTTGAGCAGTTTGCAGCGATCTTTACTGTGTTTTATGTTTGCAGGTTATCAAAGCCGATGTTTACATGGTTGGGTGACAAACTGTCATTTGAAATGCTACTTCCATGTTTTTAACCATACTGAGTTTAAATTTTCTGTATTCTGCTGTGCATTGTAGCTCCACAACTTAAATCACACTAAAAGTTAGCTAAAAATGTTAAATTACTTAGTTTTAGATAAACTGACCTGTATTTCCTTTAAGCTTCTAAGCTTACTTGTGAATTCTGGGAACTCATAACTAAAAAATATTCCAGTTCAACTGTTGCTAATACTTTTCCTGTGATTATTTTTTATTGAGGGTGAACCTCTAAATCTGCTCAGCATGTTGCTTTGAAATTGCTGAGTTGTAAATGTACGTACATGAGTATGCATGAAATACTGTAAAATTTGGTTATCTTTCATAGGGAAGTTTTTACCTTTGAAGACAATGTTAGGACCAAGATATGATGAACAAGTTGCTGAGGAAAATCGTTTTCACCCAAGTATGTTATCCAACTACTTGAAGAGTCTGAAGGTAAAGTTAAATTTTCTAGTAATTGAAACATTCCTGTCATTATTAATTTTTATTCAAGTGTTGCTTTTTAGATTTAAGAGAAAAGTTGTTGATGGCTTCCTTTGGGACATCTGTACAGAAAATTTTTTTTGTTTACATTTTCTGTTTTTCTCTGCGACTCATAGATTTAGAAAAAGACTTTCTTATACAAACTGTGCACACTCCTCGTTCACTGTATTAGTAGCAAGAATCTCACTCTTCTCTGTTACAACTGTTGCATCTTGGAGAGATGTTACTGTCAAAATTCAGATAGTCTGAGTATGTAGTTTTATAGATGACTCTTGTGTGTGGATATGTTAAGTTGCAATTTTGCTTGTAGGAGTGAAAGCATTTAAAAGTGAAAGGAGAATTTCAAAGAACTGTCCTGTAGTTTCAATGCAAAATTTTCTTCTTTTGATGTCTAGAATGCTTTATGGTATCTAACCCATCAGGCTGAACTATAGAAGAAAACAGTTTATGGATTTTGTCCAGTAACTTCTTGGGGAAAAAAAAAATTGTATAAGTAGGAAAAAAATTTAGGAGCATGGATTGGGACTCAGGAAGGTGGGTGGATGCCTTCATCGTTGGATTACAGGGTTGTGCTTCTGGTTTATTTCTTCATTCTCTGTTTTGCCCATTTCTGCCTGAATACTTCAGCTTGCTTATTGTTCAGCACTGTAGCACAACTGTGACAATAAAGGTGGGGAACAGGATCTTTCCAGCCTTTCTTGTAGATCCCTGAAATTTTGTGCACAGTCCAGTGCATCTGGAGGTGTGGGAAATGGGATTTTGAGCCTACCAGGTAAAGAAAGGCCTACCACCTAGTTGTTTAATCAGTTTATTAAACTTCTACATAGAAATTTAGCACCGTTTGTTTTGACTGTGTGTTTTATAAAATGAATCATTCGAGTGACCTTTTTTCATGTTTTTTTTTCATTATTTTTTGCTGTTGATCTAAGTTAAATTAATTCTGAATTTGCTTAATAGTGTCAGACCTTGAACATCAGAAGAATCAAGTGACTAAAACATGGGAATCCTCATTTTATGAATCTTACTTAGGCTTAGGTGTGAAGTAGGTGGTGAACTACTCAGGGTAGCAGAGTAGAAGTACCTGTGCAGTAATGTGATAATAAACTACTATCAGTGAAACATGTGCCTGTTCTCGGGTGCTTGAACTGGTAGGATTTTTCTTGTTTGAATTCTTGGATCTATGCATTTTAATTTTACTTGAGTTCCTCTTTTGTTCATTATGCTGTTTTTGACCAGCTTTAACAGGCATGCTTAGAAATTTTCTCAAACCGATCTTATTTTTGGTTTAAAGTAATTGAAAATTCTGCACGTATTTTGAAGTTATAGAGAACTTCATGGACCTACTCAAAATTTCTAAATGTTGTCTTTGTCAGTAATTTGCCACCAGAGAAAATCATGGTGAGCCTTCATAGCCTTTCCACTTGTCACATCTGTCAGTTCTGTTGCAATACTACAAGTTCATCATGTCTTGAGTGACATCAGATTATTAGAATCTGATAATAAAATTAGTAGCATGAAGATCCCCACTTATGTTTTGGTAATTTTGATTAATAAGCAGAACATTTCTCTCAAACTCTGTTGTCATCAAATCTGTTATATTGTATTGAACCCTGGTACTGTTACTGAATGTTTGCTATTTGAAAACATGATTTTTGATTTGCCAAGATATGTAGTGGGTTACTGAAGTGCTGTATTTGTAGAACGGCAGTTTACCAACAATTCAGCAATGAAAGAAATGTGAAAGTAGCAGAAAGTAGAAAGTGTAGTAGATAAGCAAGTACAGTGAGCTATTTTTGCCTTGGGAAAATCCACTTTTTGAGGTCGCAGTGTTTTACTTTGTAATTCTTCCAACTGCACTGCTGAATTATGGCCAGTCTGTTGACCTTAAGGTAAATAAAACTTGATCAAATTCCTGGTTTTGAGTATGTGCTGGAGTTTTAAATGTGTTGAAGATGCAGTATTCTTCTATGTTTTTACTTATGTAATGTGGTTCAGTTTTAATGTATTTTTAAGTGCACTACTGATGTATGTATAAAAAAGACAAAGCTGTGGAAAATCCTACTTGAAAGCAGGACATTGAGCGTTTTGATTAAAAGCACTTGCTTGCACTTGTAAGACAGAAAACCAGGAATACTTTCAGTGCATGGGTGTGTGTGAGCTGTTTTTGCACTGTAATACTGGGAGGTTATTGTTGGTGGAATTTTTGTTAGGACTAAGGATCGGTAGAATATGCTTTGCTGATATTCTCTGTGTGTTTTGTGGCACCCAGTGGAATGTCTGCTTTCCATCATTCTTTTTAAAAACACAGTAACTTTCCTAAGGCTCTTTAAAAGCTATAAAAGCCAAACAATAAAAAAATAATTTAATGCACAAGGGGTCACGTTAGGGTAGCAAGGGTGTCTGGATTCAGGTACTTTGTAACATCTGAGTGGTTGACACTAACGCCTTAATTACTGCCAACATCTTTGAAGTTCTGCAGTTGTTTTGCATTTTAGCTTTAAATAAGATGTTTCTGAGAATTTAGGGAATTTTCTTTTAAACTTGAAAATGTGTTCATTGTTTTGCATTGTTTATCACTCTATTGAATGGGTAAATTAAAATGGGTTATTTTTTCTGAGAGTGTACTTACGTATGTGTCAGTAGTTAATTTTTCTTCATTTTTCGTTCACTGTGCCAGTGCTTAATATTGTTCTGGTTAAAGCATAAGAGCAATGATTCCAGCTTGTTTGTCTTTTTATCATGTTAAAATAAGTTTTTACTAGATATTTTTCTACTGTTAGTAGGTCTTTCTTATTTAGAATCATTGAAAACTGAAGTTTTTGAATTAATGGCTAGTGCTAATTTAGACACCAGCTTTCACAGAGAAACACAGGTGTCTGTGATGTTGGTAAAATACAGATTTTTACGAACAAATACAATATTTAGGAATCTTTAAACTTACAAATGTAGCCTGCGGTTACTTTTAATTTGGATGTTATTAGCTGTTTAGTGTTTATGCATTGATATTTAAACCAGATATATAAGTTTGTTTTTAATTTTTTACTTTCTTTAAGGTTAAAATGGGTCTACTGGTAGACTTGACCAACACCACTAGATTCTACGACAGGAATGATATAGAGAAAGAAGGCATTAAATATATAAAGCTCCAGTGTAAAGGGTAAGTTATATGTACTTTTTAAACCTTTCTTCAGCTTTTAATTTGAAAGATCACACTGAAGAAAATAATTTTTTTTTTCTCTTCTTCCCTTTCCACCAGTTGGCTTCTGATCCGTGTATTCTCGTGTTTTTCAGGCATGGTGAGTGCCCTACACCTGAGAATACGGAAACATTTATCCGTGTATGTGAACACTTCAGTGCTAAGAATCCCTCAGAGCTTATAGGTACATCTTATTATATATCTTATTATATGAACAATCTGTCCATTGTTAGTTTTTACTCTTAGTTTATTTCAGATTTACTCATAATTGCAGTCTCTTATTGTTGAAAGTCTAAGCAAAGGAAATTCCTCCCTACAGTGTCTATGCCTACTAGATTTGATTGCTTCTACTGCAGAAACTAGTATGTTTCTGATTTTTGCAGAAATAGTATGTTTCTGCATCCATCACTGTGATTACAGCTATTGACTTAATGCAGAAAAATATACGGGATTAAGAACTGTCTACAAATACATGATACTTGCACTGTGGTTTTTAACATTTGCTGATACAAATGCAGGTTATGTACTGTGTTGACATTTGATGGCCTGAGTTACTTGAAGTCATATTTGGCGGCTGAATTGTCAGAGATTCTTTAGTAAATCTCACAAAACTGGTAGTAGATATTAGGTTAAGTTTTTCTTCTGTGGTATATTTGCTTGCAGTGAATATTTGAATGTTTGAAGGATACTTCTTTTTACCCAGAGAGAAATAAGTTCTCAGTTTAATTTGTGTTGCTTCTAGTTTTTGGTTAAACCATTTTACTCTGATTTCTGTTAAACATATTGATGTTCAGCTCCATCAGCAAACTGTCAGACACAAGAAATTACTTTGCAGATGAGTTTCCAGAGTCAGAATGGGTGTTGTCCTCAATCCTCTGGGATGATAATTTTGCAGCCTTCCTGAATCTGAGTGTCTGTGCGACTTAGGAGGATGTGGGACAGTTGTTTGTGTAGGTGTCATTGCTAAGAACTTGATAAACTAAGCTGGCACGTTCATACAGTTTAGGATTTTTACAGAATCACGGTGAGAGAGCTGAAGTTGTTGGAAGGCTGTGGTAACAACATTGTGTGAACAATCTGTTCTGCACCTTTGTGACTATGCCTATATACCTTAGCATAAACAGAATGCCAGGGTGTGATCTAAAATGGCTACTGCCTTTTAGGTCAGGACAAAGGTGGATTTTAGCCAAGAAGAAGGCTGGACATTTGACCAGATAACAAACTTCTTACTCTGCCCACAAACCTGTTGTATGCAATTAGAAATGCATTAGTAATGCATGTTTATAGTTTGATCTATGACCTGTACCAATGAAATTGTATTGATTATGCACCGGGGTGTGAAGACTGTATAAAAGGGACAGTCTTTGTGCAATAAAGCGGACATTTTGCCGACCATATTGGTTGTACGCATCTGTTCCGAGCTCCTCCACCCAAAGAAGGCGCCCGTGGAAATCAGCTAGTCAGCTTCCCTTCCTTAGAGCAGGAGAGATTGCAGGTTCTGGTGCAAATTGTGAAATATTGTTGATGACTGATCCTACTCACTCTCATTTAGCAGATTCTCATTTTTCATATCACATAGTTGCATTACGGTTCAGAGAAGAAATTATGGGTCTCAAATTTAAATTGCATTGTGTGTGAAATAAATGCAAAAGTACCTAAAAGAAACTTTCACCTTTATGGGGAAAAAAAGCAAGAGTAAAGGAAAAAATAATATGTTGACTAAGCTTTTGAATAACGTGGTTTAGGCTTTCATAGTAAAAGAGAAATGTTGGGACTTTCTGTTTCCCTTCTATGAATTACCTAATTTCTGGTTTGGGACACTTGTTTCCTCTGATAGAGCATTAGAGGGGCTGGTGTGGAGGATGTTTGTATCAGAAGTGAAAGCAGTCTACAGCAGTGCTAGTACTGCACCCTGTGTAATCTTTCTCTTCCAAGCCATTGCTGAGATGCTTATCTTTGTCATGTGCATAATATTATTGACTTAACCTTCTTGGTAGCAGTAACAGCTGCAGGACTTATTGATAGCAATTCTGTGCAGTTTCATTCCTGGTGTCAAGATTAGATAGGAAAAGAGACTGAAATGTGAATGATAAGTGATCCAAATTTTCTATTCAGCAATAACAATATAGGATGGAAACTACTTTTGCAGCTTAAAGGACTGGAGTATGCCTGCCAACCTTAAGGAAACAAAAAGCAAAAATTTTGCTTCAGCAGAAAACAAAGGAGAAATAACTGCTAAAAACAAATTCTATAATGAAGCTAAAATTAATTTGATGCAAGTTACACAGTTTTTAATATTTTAAATGGTTAGAATGGATGAATTCAAGAAATTCATAGTAATTTTTGCCTTGCTTTATTAAGAAGGGAAGCCTGGTGGGGCAGGCAGGAAACCTGATCCTCCTATAGTTGATACATACTTCTGTTTACCCATTTAAAGTTTCTGTTTTCATCACTCTACTCTTGGTAGGTATTTTTTTTGGATCGCCAGTTAAAAATTAGGTTTATGTTGGATATTAGGAAAAATTTCTTCAAAAGGTGAAGTTTTCAAGCACTGGAACAGGCTGCCCAGGGAAGTGGTTGGGTCCCCATTCCTGTAGGTATTTAAAAACTGTGTAGATGTGGCATTTAGGGACATGGTTTAGTGGTGGAATTGGCACTGCTGGGTCAGTGGTTGAATTCAATGAAGTTAAGGGTTTTTTCCAACCTAAATGATTCTATAGTTCTAGGGTAACAACTGAAAAATATGTTAAGAATAATTGAGCTTGCTGTTAGTGGAAACTGTAATGATATTTATAATTTAAAATTCCATAGGAAAAAGTCAACATTTTACCTGAATCCTTCAAGACATTTTAGTAGCACAAATTTTCAGGCTGGTCTCTTTGTCACTAGGTGGTGCTGTTGCCTAGAGGAAAAAAAAATTCCAGTGCATTTGACAGGGCATCCCTCCTTTTGCTGGGGAATGAATTCAGTAAAATAGAGGCCGAAAACTTAATTCTTTTTTTCTTACATTGAAAAGATAAGTAATTCAAGGGGATTATGCTGTTGTATAGTTTTCTTTTTGTAGGTTTTTATTTTTTTTAAATTAATAAGTCTGATATTAGCATGGTAATAGCAAATTTGAGGTAGAATTGTGGTCTATTGGCAGTGCTTTCAAGTTTGAGGTAGGGTAGTCTGGATATGATTTTTCTGCCTGATAGTGTGAAATGAATGTCATGCTTGTTGAATCCGCTAAAAGCACAATTATACTCTTGTTGCTGCTAATTTGCAGAAAGAATGTAATAGATTGTCTTTTTAGGGTTATGTGGCTTATGTGGTCTGTGCTGCCATAATGGGATGGGAGATAACCCTTTAAGGTTACAGATGAAGGTGGAAGAATCCACAACCACACTTGTGCTACTAAATCATGTTTGTTAAAACTGTTTGCAAGTGATTGTGCCCTTTTCTTGTCTTGTCTAGGTGTCCATTGTACACATGGTTTCAATAGAACTGGATTTCTGATCTGTGCCTTTTTGGTTGAGAAGTTGGACTGGAGGTAAATTTGAATGTTAATTCCTAGGGATTTGTAGAGAGTGACCAAAGGCATCTTCATTATCCTGACAGCTATCCTAATGTATTCACTATATGTTATTTCAAAACTGCCTAGTAATCTTGAGCAAACAGCCCATATTAACATTTTTCATATCCCTTGGTACTTAGCCTGTTGTGGTCAAGCAAGGTCTGGTAGGTCAAAGGTCAGCTGTACCTGCTGTGTGTGGGCTTTTAGTAGTGCATTTATTGTATTGTGTCTCTTCTGCATGACATGTCCCACATTTTGAGAAAGAAAGCAGAGGTCAGAGGTGCCTGAAAGGTTATTTCCCTTACTTTTTTATCCTTTTCATGTAGGTTTGCATGTGGGGTGTTTTTTTTTTTTTTAATTATTTTTTGGAATCTGAAGAGATTAGCTAGAGCAGCATACTTACTTCTGAAGGATCAGGGGCAGAAAAAGTCCTTGTTTCCAGCTTGTTTTTTGACCAAAGTCTACAGCATGCTTCTATGCAGACTCACCTGTTTTTCCTGTCTTTTAAAAGTGTTGATGCCTTCATATAGAATAGTTATGTTTTTCAAACAACATTAGTGTAAAAAAAGCAGAACAATGCCTGTACCATGCTGGTGGACATAACTTTTGCACGTTTGATAGGATTCACGAAACACTTTCCTTGTTGACAGCTTCCTGTGAACGTCATGTTTCTTAACAAGCCCCTTAAGCATTCTGATGATATTTCTTGTGCGTGGTCCTTTAAAGGAAGAAAATTCTGCACCTGTTGCAGCTTATTGTTATGAGTGGACATAGAGTTATTTGGTTCTTGGCATGCACATGCAAACTGTTTGCAAAGAACTGGGTCATTGCTGTCTGTTAGTAAACTTGGAATGAAGACATTGGAGTAATGGAGACAGAACACTGTTAGTAGTGGCTGGCTGAATCTTTGTAGAATCCCAGCTAAGTTTGGGAAGTAGACACAGACACAGATATCTTTATAGTATGGTTCTTGTTTTTCTTATGAACTAGCAAATTTGGACTCTTTTAATCTAACAATTTAAAAGCAGCATGCAATAATTAGAATTGGTCCTTTGTTCTGAAGAGGAAATGCATTTGAATCTGTTTGAATCTCCTGCTTTTATGCAATCTCTATTTTCAAACCTCTGTGGGAAAAGCCTTAAAACTCAACCTTTTTTTTTTTTTTTTTTTTTTTTCCTTCAGGTAGTTAATTGTATCAAGTTTGTTCATTTCTGTCAGATTTTTTTGACATAACATCCAGATATCACCTGGTAGGGAAGAATGTCCACAGCAAAAGAAAGAATTTTGGCAATGTGGTAGTTAATGCTAAGCATTGTATGAAGATAAATTTAATTTGCTGTATCATTCTTTAATATAAGGCACTGTTATTTGTTGATGAGGAATGAATACAGATTGATTCCTCATCAGCAAATACCAGTGCCTTATTTTAAACATTCCTTAAGATCCGATATAGTGTTAAGTGTTGCTGATGTATTGTAAATACTGAGGTGCATTTTATAATTAGTTTTAAGAAAGGTCACTCAGCCTTGAAAGCTCTCCAGCTAGTGATTAGAAACGTTACTTGATTTCATTTTCAACAATTCATTTTACCCAAAGACTTCTGTGTTTCTAGAACCTGGAAAATTGTTTTCTTTCAGCTAGTTTTTTGTACTTGATATCTGTTCCACCTCTTTTGGCTTTCATTGCCATCTTTTCCAGAAGATTATAGAGTTCCTCTCATATCATCATGGACAAATCTGAGCGTCTTTCAGATGCCATCCCTTTTGGTTTGTTTTGTGCTTTCAGTGCTATTCATTACATAAGATGTAAAATAATCTAAGATAGCAAAGTAAAAAATGTCTTGTGAGTAAGAAATTAGTTAGAAAACTTGTGAGTAAGAAATTAGTTAGAAAACTTGTGAGTAAGAAATTAGTTAGAAAACTTGTGAGTAAGAAATTAGTTAGAAAACTTCTGAGTAAGAAATAGTTAGAAAACAGAACAAGGAAGAACACTCCTTCTAAACTGACCATCTGACAGTCTTACTCTGGAAAATGTTCTGTTTTCTACTCTTATCAAAGAGTTGAGTGAATCAATTACTGGTTCATAGGCAGTGTTTCTGTCTATTCTGGGAATTTTGCCTCATAAATCTCTAGGCTCCTTCCCATAGTTTACAGGTTGGACAAAAAATTGCATTTTAAATTTAATTCCTCTTTCCATTTCAATTATATGCTTTCCTTGTTCCAGTGGCAGGTTATTTTCTTATCTGAAAAAAAGTAAATCTTTTCACAGCATGTAGTATGCGCTTTGTTCCCGTTTTAAGATATGTGCTTGTCAAGAGGCCTGACCAGGGGCATCTACCTTTTGTGATTTTTCCTCTCTTTTATTGAGCAGGATTTCTAAATGTTGATCCACGGAGCATTACTGCTCTGCACAGCCGTAATAAATGGAAGAGAATTATGTCTAATGCTTTCTGTTAAACATTTTCATAGGATCTATGGAAGTAGCAACAATAAACCCCTTGTGCTGTGCTTGCTGTTGTATATTTTGAGAGTTTTCCTGTTGGCTGGTAAAGGTGGTTGACTGTTAGTTTTGATTTCTAAATTTTTTGTGATCCAGTCTCCAATTTATTAGAGCACTTAAAGTTAACTGCATAGTAAAAGGCTTCTGGATGACAGTGTTTTTGTGAGAAACTTCTGGAAAGAGAAGTAATTTTAAAAAATTAGAGTGATTTTTCCCAGTATGGTGGCAAAACCTCTAATGAGAGGAAAGATAATTCTTAGGGGGGGAAAATGTAGCCATATTTGAATTTGAACATTTGTGTTTTTCTTCATTACGTTTGTTGATATTTTTCTTTGGCCTTTTTTTGTCTTCATTCAGTCCTCAAGTACGTACTTGTGTGTCACCCGTTCTTTCTCTGTAGCAATAATAAAAGTTTTACTTAGATGACCAGCAGACCACTGTGAGGTACAATAAGGAGTTGAAGCAGCGTCAGCTGCAGTTACTTCTGAGAACAAACATACACAGTGCCTAAGAGTTACACAGAATCTCGTGCAAGAACAACTGTTACCAGACTGATCTAAGCATGATGTTTCTAATGTAATGGATGTTTTTGCAATTACCACTTTGGAGCTTGTTTTCTCAGTCCCAATAGATCTTATGTTTGGTAAGGCATGACATGACTAAAACATGTCAATTAAGCATCCAGAGTGATTTTCCATTTTTATTTGACAGTATCGAGGCTGCAGTGGCTACTTTTGCTCAGGCTAGACCACCAGGTATTTATAAAGGTGACTATTTGAAGGAATTATTTCGTCGTTATGGTGATGAAGATGATGCACCATCACCACCAGAGCTACCAGAATGGTGCTTTGATGAAGATGAAGAGGAGGACGATGATAATGGTAAAACTGGAGGCCAAGAGTCAGAACCTGGATCATCAAGCTCTTCCTTTGGCAAGAGGAGAAAAGAACGCCTAAAACTGGTAATTTTGATTTGGAATTTAGTATTTTAATTGCCAAACATAGTTTCATAACCTCATACTCATCAGTTACTAATACTCATTTGCTTGTGCGAATAGGGGCTGGAAGTATTGTTTTCTAACTGGGAAAAACTGGTAGAGCCATTGAAAGCTTTCTTATGTTTCCTATACGAACCCTGAACTTCAACTCTTCAACTCTTAAGTCTTAAAAAGGACTTAAAAAATTTCTAAAATAACAATTTTTTTAAGTTTGAGTTGAGATAGTAAAAGCTCTTTTTAATTATTCAATTTGTCTTTAGAGATTAAGTGTTATTGGGGTTGTATGGAAACAGCTCTTAATTATTTTTTTTGTAGCCATGTGGAAGAAATTCAGAATTTTTTTTAATTCAGTGCTCATTTTGGTAAGTATTCTTACTTTTGGAAGTTTTATAGGATTGAGAATTAGATTAGCAAAAAGCAATATGACTTTAAAAAACCCAAGGCTTGAGCTTTGAAATCATATTTTGTTCAAAGCTGTTTTAGCTGTATAAGAAATATGGCTGATCACTTTTTGTTACTTTTGACGTACATTTGCATAATTCTGATGAAATATATTACTCTAGTTACCATAGTATGGAACTAATACTCAAATACAAAGAATATATTTGTATCATCTGAAGATTAATGGTTCCGTTCTCTTCAAATTCCTGACTCTCTTTTCTATTTGCAAAATAAATAAAGTAGATTGTTTCTGAGTGCAAAAGTAGATTTTATTTTTTTTTTTTTTTCATAATACTGGATTATTTTACTTGTGCTGAGATGTGTTTGTTTGCAAACACTTGGAAATCCTCATATTGAAATATGCTGCAAAAATGCATTTTGTTGTTACTGCAGCTGGTCAACGTGGTTTACAGATGGAAGGTAGAAAATATTAGCCTGAAAGGAATACAAAATCAAATCTAAAGAAGCAAGATGAACTTTGAAAACTTTCAGATTGTCCCTCAGCTGGAATAAAAAATTTCCCACACTGTAAAAAGCCATAGTAAAATTATATTCAGGGGTATGGCCATTGCCTCCATTAGCCTTGCAGTAAAACATTGATATCTAAAAATTTTTTTGGGCTGGAACCTCAGAGCTGTTTTTTTGATGTGCCTTTTGATGCATTAGAAACTTGAGTGTTATGATGAATTCCAGTGACAGCCCCTTTTCATCAAGTATGAAACTCAACCAGTCTGTTTAACAGGAGTGATACTTGCTTCCCAGGCTCTGTCTTATCTGCCGCCATAGCTTTTTTGAAAGCTGGAAGCTAAATTATACGAATAAGCATATTAATAACTAAAAGTTAATTATGATTTAGAGAATTTGTGAAAGCAAGAATCATCTAGTTAATATGCATATTCGTATAATTGAGTTTTGCAGCTCTGAAGGAACATTCTTTGACCCGAAGAGGAGGAGCGGGCAGAATTCTTTACCATGGTTCTTGGCTGGCAAATTGGACTGCTTCTTAACTCAGTAGAGATGGCTTCAATCTATTTGTGATTCCCTGTAAATATGCGATCTACAGGGGGAGTGGTTATCAGGTAAATACCTCTTGCTCAGATATTCTTATTTTACTGTCTAAAGGGCTAAATTTCAGCATTGTGTTGATTTCCTGCAGCAGATGTTTTCACCTTTCTGATTTGTTTCGTTCTCTAAACACTTAGGGATAGGCAGAGTCAAACTAGAGGTAGCTGTAGTGATAGCAATGTTCTGAATTTTTTTCATTTTGACTCAAATCTATGTGGAGACAGAAGAAAAGTTTAGTAGTAGAGGAGGAGACACCTCCCAGGCATCTTGCCAGGATAATGAATAGTCAGAAATGACTGCTAGCTAGCCTGTGAAGTTAGCATGCTGTCCACTTCAGAAACTTTGATGTGAGAAACTTTACTGCAACATCTTTCAGTAAAACTTCTATTTTGATGTCAAAAAATCTTGACATTCTTTCCTGCATTACAAAAAGTGTGGGAACCATTAGAACATAAAGCCATTACAGTTTCCTTTGTCATTGCCTGAACGTAGCTGACAGGTACCAGGAAGGCTGTTTGCTGCAGTCTGAGGTGCTGCACAGGAAATCCAAACACTTTTGACTCTGTCAGTGCGTGCTGTAATGCTTGTAGCATCGAAGCAACATTGTTAATTGATACTTAGAATCTCACTTCAGGAAAAAATACTTGATTTCGCAAAAAGGAGAGAAAGCTAAAATTCTGAGCCAGAGCCTTTGAACTTTTCAGGTATCAAATGCAACTTCTAGTGTTTATTAAGGCATGCCATCTCTTCTAGTCCCATGTAAGTGGCATATTACAGCATGTAATATGTAGTGCTTCTAGAATGGATGGAGGCATCTTAAACAGCCTGGAAGAGACGGTGGCTGTTAATGGTTTTCCTCATGATTTTGAATGCATGTGTCTCGTCATCTGTGAGACAGAGGGAAATGATTAAACTGATTTGACATAGCAAGGATAATATTTATTATTTAACTAGCAAGTTACCTTGATTCTAAATATTAGTGCCTTGGGTTTTTTTCTGCTAACCTGCTGTTTTTTTGCAAAGTTTAACTCCTGCACTTATTTTTCTGCCCGTGGGCATCTTGATGGATATGGGAAAAAGATTGTATTTTGGTTTTGCAACACCATTTTATGTACTTGAATATCAGTATCCTTTCCTTCTCCACATTAAATTCTAATTTGTTCACTTTTTCCCTATAGTCCATACTTTTTGTACTTCTGACCTTTGTTGTTGTTCTTTGTATTCTGTCATGTTGAATCATGTTTTTCTGAGATGTGGTGCCTATAATTGAACACAAGCCTCTAGTTGAGGCCATCCTAGTAGGGCTTAATAGGGAGAAAATAATTTCGTATGTCTTAAGGCTAAATACTTCTGTTTATATATCTCAGCATAATTGCCTTTTACAAGACAGAACAATACTAATTCAGCTTTTGGTCTCTCGATGCCTCCATATCTTTTTCTCTAATTATCTCCCAGTTTGCATTTGTATAATTTCTTACCCTTTATTGAGTGTAGAACTTCATTTATACTGAATTGCATTGTGTTGTTTTCAGCCCATTCTTAAAATTAAAGGTAAAAGTGAATTCTTAAGCTACCATCACAGTCTGTATCCCTAATACTAAAGTCACAGATGTCACAAAAATAAGATTATGCTACTAGGAAGTTTAGGGGAAATAAATTAATTATCTTAAACGAGACCTTGCAGATCCTTCTCAGTATAAGTCTTCCATTTTGTTAGTGAAATGCTAACTCCTCTGAACCTGGTTTTGAAACAGTCACTCATCTGTTTTATAAAAGTTAGCATCTATCCCATGTTTTCTGAGTTCCCCCTATGAGGAAAGACGAGCAAACAGAAGACAAACCAAGACAAATGCAAGCAGTTCCAATTCTGTGAAGCCCGTTTTGTCACCAAAACCAAATTACTAGTTGAACACCTTTGTTACTGAGTCACAGTGTGATTTTGTTGTGTCTTTTTTGTTTGTACATGCCTAGAGGTAGTTACTGTGATTTGGTCCTGTATTTTGGTATTAAATCTAAGCTGATTAGTGTAGCTCCCTGTCTCACATCCTTTCTTTTAGAAGATATCTCTTCCTAACACGTTTTGGAATGTTTCTTGTCTTCTGGAAGGCAGGCTCTGAGCACATTGGCACTCGGTCAAGTCTGAGTAGTTGGTGATAGCCACTGGGTTCAGGAAGGTGTGGGGCTGTTCCCACTCACCCACTCCTCCAGATGGTGTTTAGGATCTGAACCAACACAAGATGATGCACAATGCACTTTTTCTTCAGAGGAAGTGATGAGTGGAGAAATACAGTGGCAAGTGGGGCAAACTTGATTAGTACAGATGGTATGAAGGTTGTGCAGAGTGTAACTACTAAGTGCATGTAGTTTCCTTGGATCCTTTAGCGATTGTAACTCTTGGTTTAGTAGCAGTGCTGAGGACCTGAGTTGCTCCTGGGGATCTGAGTGCTCTGGCACATCTGCACCATGTTTTCCAGTGTCCTGTTTTGACAGGGGTTGTTAGCTGAACAGTGGAGCAGAAATTCTATGGGTCTGGCTCAGTTTTAGCACCTTATCCAAGGAATGTCCTCATGCAACCTGGAGTGCTAAGTTAGCCGAGCACGAATGCCAAGTGACTCACCTTGTTTTCATAGTGCTGTGCCTTAGCTAGTGATTATACTTGTAGGAGATAATCTGCAAGAGACAATTTCAAATGGCAGGCATGAATTTTTTGTCTATGACTTTTCCTTTTCTGGAAAATCTTTCCTGTTCCTGGCCTTTTGCTTTAATCTTAGCAGTCTTAGTGCCGTTATTGGCAGAAGCAAGGCACAACCATCTTCCTTTGGTTCATGATGCTCTTAACCACTTATCAGAATTCAGACAATGTGCTGGCCAGGCATGAGTAGCTGTCTGCCTCCCTCACCCTCTCACCTGTGTGCTGTTGCACCTGCTGGTGCCCACATGGATAATATGGGCTGAGCGACACACTGAAGGTCTGTGGAGCTCAAGGTAATTAAGGTTATGAACTAGTATATTTCTTTAGGATGTACTGCTCTCAGAATACCATTTGGTGATGTAACTGAGCTGATCTTAACTGAATGCAGGCTCTACTGAAAACTGTGGTCCTACTTTGCCTGCACTCCTTGCATTCCTTCTGTTTCCCTTGTGCTGGCACTAGTGCTGAGTCATCCCGTGGTGAGTTAGTTTAGGAAACTAATTTGGCAGAAAATTACTAATTTATGATGTTATTTTTGCTAAATTAGTTCCTAGACTTGCTCAAGAGTAGAACAGATGACTGCCACAGTGTGTGGAAAGGAAAGGGAGCAAAAAGGTTCCTTTCATCAGTAGTATGCAGCTAGATTTGTTAAGGCTAGGTTCAAGCATTTTAGAGAATAGACACGAAATACTTGTATCTTCATTTGCAGGATTCATATCTCAACAAGTGAAAAGTCGTGGTTTGATCTCCTTAGTCTGCATTGAAAATTTATTTGAGATGCTGTTGAAATAACTCTGGTTGATTTGGGTTCTCAATAGAAATCTTTGATTTTGTAGCTTTGTAGACCTGATGGCTTTGATGTGTTCTGTTATGCAGGATTTGTTTTTATTCCATTTGACATCAAACTTCTTCTGGAATATAAAAGTTATTTCAGAGTTTTATTTTCAGTATTCTATTTTGATTTCTACTTAGCCTCTTCTGTGGCATTCATGATAACAACTGCACTTCAGTAACCTGGTTTAGATTGAGAATAAAATTATTCAAATATATTTTTACACAAATATTTTGTTACAGACCCGCTGTTTATATTTTTCTTTTGTGAAGAAGTTTCCCCAAGCTCAACTGAGAACCATTTAAGTTTGCTGCTGCATAAGTTCTTTAATTCTTTCAGCTGTTTTCCCTAGTGTAAGGGAGCTTTTGAGCTTTGAGACGTGTAATGTGATAGGTCACCCAGGTGGAGATGGAATACGTGTAATTGAACTTCTTGTATTGGAATTGCCATCTAGGTCTGATAAAATTAACATAACTATTTGAAAACATGCATCTCAAAGATTTGAAAGGAGAAAAGTAGGACCTAACATCTTCATCTGCTGACATACTTGTTTTAAAAAAAAAAACAAACCAACCCTCTTGTGTCTAAAGATGTTTCCTAGTGACTTTAATTCACTAATTACTAAGTCACATTTATCTCACATCTCTACTGTTACTGAGCAGCTCTTTCTTTCCTTGAATCAGGGCAAACATGGAATTGTTAATCTTGAAATACTATTTATATATTAAGAAATTTTATTTAACATTTCATAGGTCAATTATTTCCTTAGTTCCCAGTTTACTTATTTTGGGCCATGCATATTGACACACTTAAAAGTGGTGTTATGAAGGCTTCTGCTGGAAAGAATTTTGTGACCCTTAATGTACAGTGATGTGCTCCAGGCTTACAATACTATTTAGAGTTTAGGTTTAGATTCTCATCCACAAATAGATGTCTCACACTATCTTACTATTTTATAATACTTTGTGTACTAAGGGTGATTAATTTAATCCCTGCAAATTCTGTGTGTGACCAATTTACTATTAAATACCTGATACTAGTGTTCTTTATTTTTAAATAACAACACTTTAGTTACAAGTGACAAATAAGTCAGACTGATGCTGTAGTTTGATGTGGGAACTTTCTTGAGAGTATTGGCTAAACAGTGTAAACATTTCAGTACTAACTATCCCTTACTATTTACCTCCTTTTTTTTAAAATTATTTTTTTCCCCCATGAATAACTCAGGTACTGGTTTTATAATAGGGCTTACCTGTGAGTTTACTGGCAAAGCTCAGCTGATGTATCTTGATATTATGCGTAAATCTTTAAGGAATATTTAAGGTAGTATTGCTCAAGAGGGTTGTAAAAACAGACTTAATCTTGTATTGACATATTCTGATCTGCTTTTAGTAAGGCTTAAGTACTAATTTTTTTTCTTTTAATTTATTCAGGGTGCAATTTTCTTGGAAGGAATAACAGTTAAATGTGTGACCCAAGTGACAACGCAACCAAAGTTAGGAGGAATACAGCAAAAATGTCAGCAATTCTGTGGATGGGAAGGGTATGAAAACTTAGAACTTGTTTATTTATACTGTCTAGAAATAAGTGTTATATTTTGCAGAAGGACGCAGCTCATTGTAAAAATGCGAAAAAATGTGATCATTTTTGAATGGGTTGTTTCTAAAATAAAGGAAGCCTCAAACACACTTGGTAATGAAACAGTCTTGCATTGTACTATAAAATGGAAAGATCAACTGTTGATGTTAAGAAAGGAGATTCTAGAATTGCTTTTCCACTGAGATAACAAAATGTGTTTGGATGACTTATTGCTGTGCAAATTCCAGATGTAGCCTAGTTCAGGTATTTGTGTAAAATTTAGTGCTTGCTCAAGCAGTAGATTTATTTATACAACTGGTATTTCACTTCAGTATTGAGGTATTATTTTTATAGCCAACTTGAATTTGTGTCCAATGTTAATTAGAACGTTGGCTTTAATGTCTCATATTCTGACCTCCTCCTTTCTGAAGCTGATGATCCAGTGAGTTGCTCACAGTGTTTCCTAACTTTCTGATGCTTTTATTTCTTCTAGTGCCTGTAATTTTGAATTCAAATATCTCTTCCTCCTAAGTTAATACTTCGAAGTTCCACATAATTTAGTGTTTTGTCATAAGCAAATATCCTTTTTCTTATCAGAAAGGCATTTGATTTCTCATGCAAAACACTTTTTTGAAGATGTTCTAACTTAGAGTTAACCTTGCAACAAGCCTGATACAAGGTGTAACTTCAGTGTAATGTCAAAAACGTGTTGCCTTGTGTGACTATTTATTGCAGAACATTAATAAACATGGCTCTTTTTCTTTAGGTCTGGATTCCCTGGAGCGCAGCCTGTTTCCATGGACAAGCAAAATATTAAATTTCTGGAGCAGAAGCCATACAAAGTTAGCTGGAAAGCAGACGGCACTCGGTAAGTTAATTTCAAATGAAAAAGAAACACACAGTAAATTGGGCAGACGGTTTGTGTTTTCTCAGGAAAGTGAATTTCCTTGTACAGAGGACAAAGCATAACAAAAAAACTGGCTTCAGAGATGACTTTTTTTTCTGTCTTGGTACGCAACATTTGCTGAAGTTTGAGGCCAAGTTTCTTTTTAGCAGCTGTTCCGCAGACTGTTGAATGTTATTCTTCTCTCTAACCCTTGCTTGTCTGTCAGCCAGGACTTGCCACCGAGGTCTTAGAATAATCTGAAATAGCAGTAAGAGTTTGTTAAGCTGAAGACTTTATTTATGAAAGCTAAATTAAAACATCTAATTGATCCTTCAAAAGCTGGGTAGTAGTGGAAATTTCATAGGGTTTTTTTTTATTCGTACTGTGACCCTTTGTGCAAACCCGTAGTTCATGTCAATAGTTTTATCTTGCCTCACCAGTTCTCTTACATTTATTGTAGGAGTGCTTTTTGTTTAATAACAAACAACCTGATTGGACTGATTGGATGTCTTCTAAAGTTTTTCATGTGTTCTTTATTTTGTTAGGTTTGTAATCTTTAGTAATAGAGTGGAGTATCCTAGACATTGAAAATCCTGGAAAATATGGGGAATTGGATGTCTTACGAGAATTACCAAGTGGCTCCACATGGAGTCAGTCAGGATTCAGCACAGTTCAGCCAGAATTAAGCTGTCTCCTATAAAAAAACCCCAAACAATGCTTCAAGTCTCTCTTCTCTGTGTGGTTTGTGCTTCGAGGGTTTATTATCTTGGCAGAGTATGGTGTGAAAAGACAAAGTAATCTTGCACTCAGTATGGCATAAGAAATGGTTGGGGATATTTGGCTTCTTAACATTGGTTGGCTGTATACACAAGCACCTGGGTAATGCAGTACAGGCATTCCCAGGGTGGGAAGTTACAGCAGTGTGGTTTTGGGAGATCAAGGCATATCCTTAGAGCAGTACAGGGCATTCAAAAGCTGCTGAGCCTGAACAACTAAACTCAGCCAACTTAAATGGACCTGAAGAGTCTTGTGTTGTCATATCCTATGTTATTCATTTGGAAAATTATGGAATATTCTCATTTTCTTACTCAAACGTATGGATGGGATGCCTATATTCTGAGTACTGAAGCAGTTATGTAGGAAATAGTAGGGCACCTGGAAAACTGCCTTTTGTGAAGGAAATTAAAATGCACGTGTAATTTCTTGTAGGAATTTTCAGTATTTTGAACATCCTATCCTGTGTTTTAGAATGGTGACAAAACAGAATGGATGAAGAATAAAACTGAGGGAACTAAATATTCATTTTAGTTTTTTTTGAAAACATAATAACGTGTAGTTGATTGTGGAGATACACAGACTGATAGGTATATTCAGAGAAGAAAATGGAGCTGCGAAGATCCAGTGTCAGTGAAATTGAGCTGAAGTAATGAGAGAGATTAAAGATGAAAACCTGAGCTATTATTTGTACATTTAGACACTGTACATGGTATCTGCCCTAATCAACAATGAAAAATGACTGTGATAGTTTTTACATTGGACATGCTTCTAATTATTTAGTTGTTCTTCAACGATCCAGACTCCATATGCAATTAAACAGATTTTCATTAATTATTCTGAAAGCTTGTGTTGACAGGCGTGACCTTCCTGAATTTAATATTAAGACATCAGTCAGTGAGACCTATTTATGGATCCCTTGCTTACTTTGTCTGGAGATGAAGCCCCTGTCATCAGAGATCTCTGAAGCTATTCTGTTAACTGTGGCTTAGGTGCAGCAGTCTGCACTTTGCCTTTTAGAATATTATTAGGCTGGCATATGGTTTTTTTTTTTGATTGGTTTGTTTTGTTCTCTCTCTTTGCTGCTGTTTCATCGACCTGATTGGACTTACAGAAAAGCAGACGCATAACTAATAACTTTCTATTATACTTTCTCACTGAAATAAAACCCCTTCATCTCAGTTATTAGCAATATTTGCTCAGCTTAGCCAAACTTCTTAAATTTCGTCGTTGTTAAATACCTGAATTTTATTCCCGCAGCAGTAGTTTTCTCTAGAGGGTTCATGACTGAAGCCTTTATTTGTACGTTGTCTTCACCGATGCGCAGTGGCGGTAATTTCTTTGAGGACTTTTATGTTTCTACAAAAGCATTTGCTATTCCTAGATTTCAACTCGAGCTGAAGTTTCGCCCTTCTGGTTTAAGAGCTGTGTTGTTGTTTTTGTTGTTGTGGTGGGGTTTTTTTGTGTGTGTGTGTGTGGTTTTTTGTTTGTTTTTGTTGGTTTTTTTTCTGTTGGTGTTTGTATGTTTTTTTTCAGTTGGTAGAACAGTTTGTGTTTTCTTGATTTCTTAGTGTTGTTATATTTTTCTACCCATAATTTTATAAAAATAGAAAGTATTTCCCTAAATAAAAGACCATTTTTTATCATCTTATGTTGACTAAATATTGTGAAATAGATTAGAATTACTGTCAAATACTTCCACTATAAAATATTTTTGAGAAATTTGCTGGAGTGTGTAGTATCTTACATATTTTTGTAAATGTATGGGTTCTGAGCGTGATTTGGGTCAAAACTCATCCTTCTCCATTCTCTTGGAGCCCTGAGTTCAAAGTCCTTTGACTCATCCTTGCTTAGTCCGTCCTGGTTTGAAGAGTTTGTTCCTACGCTGTGGTCTTGCTTGTTCTGTACCTGGTTTCCAGGGGCCTTGTTCCGTAAGGACCAGCAGGGCACACCTCCTTGTTCTCCCTCCATCTTTCCTTCTGGAGCATGTTTGCCCCAAAAGGAAAAATGCAGTGTGAACAAAAACTTCACCTCTCCCGTTTATAACTGCATATGTGTAAAGATGTTTACATTTCCATCTCAGGTTTAGAGAAGTGAACTTTAAAATATCTGTGAAGCTCACTTAGCATTGGCACTCTTTGGTAAAATATTTCCTTTGTACCAGTTATTTGGGTGTATGAAAATACTATATGCAAACTCACCCTGTTTCGGGGAAAACCACCTCTAAAATCATATTGCTTTAAATTATTATTAAAAATTAAAAAAAAAGAAGCTACAGAGATCTGCAGCTGTTCTGTCTGGTGTAAATTCTATCCTGTATATTTATTGGAACAGTTGTCAAACCTCTGGTGTCTTATAAATAATCTTAATGCTAATCTATTCATAAGGCACAGAAACCTGAAGGGCAAATTTCCAACTACTAAAATCATGCCTTTTGGCTTTGTTGAGACGAAATATACGTTGTATGGTAACAGTAGCTATAAGGTAGGTACAAGTTTACTTTTTTGCAGTGCTGTGTTTCTGAAATAGTAGTTACTACGTGAATAAGGTAGTTGTAATACTATGTTCAAGGCATTTACTGCATGACTCTGTCTTATCAGCTTTGTACTGTAAAATGATTAACGCAGGTGGGTAATGGCTTGTTGTATCCCTTCATATGTGTCTCGTTAATGCCTTTTATAGCAGATGCTTGTAGTAATGAGTGGAGCTGAATGTTCAGACCGGAGTAGGGCTGGTAAAGTAATGAGACACCAGTTTTGAAAAAAAGACTGCTACCACTAAGAATAATAAAAGTTGGAAAATGTCTGTGGAATAATTAAAATCAATACAATCAAACAAGACTAGGTTTTATAATGGTAAAATGTGACCTGCACTAAATGCAACCTATTAAGGGGCGTAAGTTATTTTCCTGCATTTGTATGAGTACCTTTTTTATTGTTCACATCTGTACACATGCAGTTTTAGTAAAAAAATAATAAATACGATTGTAATACTATGGCTGTTCAGTTATGGTAAGGCAGCTATTTTAAAAAAATGCAGAACAGGTAGATCTTGTGAAAGACTTAAATTTGGAAAATATTCATGCAAGTTTGATAGCTTACAGATATCTAAATGTGAATAAGTAGCTTACAGATATCTAAATGTGAATAAGTAGGTGCAGAATATAAAACAGCTCTTTGAGAATTTCTGCTAATTGTCTAAAAGGTGTTTGTAACAAAATAGTTAAAAACATTTCTGAAGTTGGTTATTTTTTTCATGATTAGCAAATTACATTTTAGGAACAAGCCCTGTTGCCTAAATAATTCTCATTTAGTTGGTATCACAATACAAACTAAAAATAGTGAAGCTACACTTTACTGTATCATCAAACTGGTGGGCAATTTTTTGATTGTTAATCAAATAAGTTTGATTTATCTCAAATATATCAACCAATAAATCAATATATATATAAAATACTGATTTATATTGAATATAGTTCTTTTGATTTAGTTACTGTATTATCATTCTTGTGATGGCTTCCTAGGCTTCTTTAGTTCAGCTTTTTGTACAAATTGAAGAAAATTTCTATTTTTGTTAAGAACCTTAAAATTGTTGGCAGTTGCAGCCTCTTCAGAAAGAGATGTGTGGCCCTTACTAGAAGGAAGTCTACTCGGTTTGTTTTAACATAACTTTTCAAGCATCTTCTTAAAATGTAATAAAGAAAAGATTGAAATTTCTCCCTTAATTTCCATGGCTTAATACTTTTTCGTTTCCTGTACGTGATGAGATGAAGCTTACATGCATGACAGAAATTGCAGATTCCTAATATGAGAAGTTATCCAAAAGTCATGTGGTCCAGAGTAGTGAGTGAAAATATGATCACTGCTAAAGAACTACTCTAAAAAATATTAAGAGAACTGAGAAACAGATTTTTTTGCTTGTTTGTTTATGAAATTAAGAGGTAAAAGATACTAGCCCAAAATTAGGTGGCAAGCTAGCAAAATAGTTGCCTCTCTGTAAAGGATTAAAGAAGAGATAGTTGAATAGGTTCATGGAAAAACTATCCCTGAGAGACAGGCGAAGGTTATAGAGAAAGCTGGGATAATAATGAGAATGATGGAGGACAGAGAACACTGAAGAGTAGTACTAATCCAATTAAAAAACGAATCTATGCACTTGAGATCTCATTATTAAGAACAAGAGACCAGCTTGTCATGAAAGCAGACCTAGAGAATGGAAGGATTGTCTCCTGGGAGCAAAGATATTAATGTGGAGTTGAACTTGAAGGAGACTCTATTGGGAATGAAGAAGAAACCATAGATTAATTTTCAGATTGGTACAAATGACATGACCAGATTTTCATGGATGTGGAATTTTATGCCCAGTACTGGGAAGTGCCTGAATTGGAGGTTTACACAATTGCTAGGGGATTCTTTCCTGACTTAGAGGAGGAGGACAAAAATGTAGGATGTTGAGATTTTCAGACATCTTCAGAAATGGTGCTAGGAGGAAAGTTAAGGGCTGTTAATCACTGGAAAGCATTTGTGAGTAAAGGAGTTTTTCTCAAGATATGAATACTTCCTTCCTGGGCACCTTGCCTTCTGACCCAGATAGATAGTGAGAAAGTGAATTATAAATTGTGTTTTGAGTGTCTTGTGATTGAGTCATGTTTAGGATCTTGGAGTAAGGAAGAAACGTCCACCTCCTAATCATAGGATGGGATGAAGAACCACACAAGAATCATCTGGGTACTTTTAAACCACATCTTCCTTTCCTTTCTCTTCCTCCTCTCCCCACTTATCTTACGAAAGAGATTTAAGTATTAATTGTTTTTTGTGATCAGTTGCTAATTCTGTGTATTCCTTCTTCTGTGGTTGTGGCACATTTCAGTGGTGTGAAATTTTAGAGGACAGAAATATTCAGGGGGTGGACATGTACCAAATAGGCTTTTCAGGACCAAATGGATTTTTTTTTTTTTAAGAGGAGTGACAGGTTTTGTGAACAACCCAAGTTATTTGATTCCAAGTTAAATGAGCTTTATTCAAATCGTGCTTATGTAACTATCAGCAATGGGCAAAGCCTCAACTGGTAATTATAAATCATTTGTGTGTGTAGGACAGCCACTCTTCTGACATTTGTTACTATTTTCTTTGAATGTCTCAAAGAAGTAGTTGTAACGGTTTTTCTGTTATTATTTGCGTGAAATTGTCAAAATGGTATGGTACTTAAAGAAGAGATTTGGAGCAAAAAACTTTAGTTAAAAGATTAAAGTGATTGTTGCTAGTCCACTCCTTCGATCTCTGCAGTGTGTTGTTTTATGCTATGTATTTAAGGTCTTTGGAAAGAAGTTTTTGTTTACATGGCCTAGTCCCTTGTGGTCCTTCTTTATAGTTATTTTGTCTATTCTTTAAGGGAAAAGAAGCTCACCCATTTTTAAACTAGTTGTGTACATCTACCTCTATAGCTGGAAGAATTTTGGTTTCAGAGGAGCCTGCAATTCCTGTGGAATTTATTTGACTGACTTTATTTAGAATAATATTCTTAACTGGAGATAGCATATATTTTGGCTGGAAACTGAAGTTGTGCGAGTTATTAAAAGGATTTTAATAAAGCTTTTACTCCACTCCAGTCGAGATTAAAAGCTATAAATAAATGGGTTTTATAGACTACCATACTAGTCAGTTGTTAGGAACCTGCAGGTTAACTTTGAAGTGTGTAGTGATAACATAATATCAGAAGATTCTGCAAAAGTATTTAAAAGTCACGTATGTGATTCTGGGTTATAATTATGAACTGCCTTTCTAATGATTGCTGAAAAGAGCAGTTCGTAGATGTTAAGCACTCTGAACAGCATTCCTCTTAATTTTCTAAAAAGCAGATGCCTAATTCATGGTTTTATTTTGTGTTTAGATAGGAGGGAAAGAGGATATGGTATGGGATGGGAAGGCAGGAATGATGCATTTTGACACTAGGAAGTTGGAGGTTTAGGAGCCGAGATGCAAATTGTTGCTCACTCTGGATCTTAATAATCCTGTACAGTTGTGTTGGGCAGTACATTTAGGATTACAAGACCGATACCAGCCTGTTTTCCACAGCATTAGAACCTGTGAATATTGCATGCTTACTTGAGTTTTCGTTTGAGAGTGAAAAAACAAAGCTTTGATAAATTGAGTTCAGATTAAGGGCACTTTCAGTTTGTTCAGCATGTTCCCCTGCTAGGTAAAGACATTGTAGCTCAGGGTGAAGAGGCTCCAGTACAAGGTGGCCACATCACCTCCACCTGTTGACATGTTCTCCCTTTCTCCTGTTTTACCTGTTGTACAGGGAATGAGAGCATGCCTAGACTTTGGATAGCAGACTGACTTTGACAGCAGGAAAGGGACTGTCAGATTTTGATAGCTAGACTCATGGGCATCACCAGATAACTCATCGGTTTTGTTTAACTATTAATTAGGAATCAGGGGAGGTCTCTCTTGACTGGCAGAGGTCAAGATGGTGGGTCAAAAGAGGCAACACAGAATGTCCTAAGGTGTTAGACTAATATCTGGAACTACTGGGTATAAAAATATGTATGGTTTTGTGGGATTTTTTGGGGTGATGATGGTGTATTTATGTGTTTGTTACTAAGACATGTCTATATCACTTTGTTGCTTCTCCATCTCATGAAGTCTTGTTTTAAAATCATTGAATCAATGTAGAGGAATGAGTAAGTAGGTGTGACAGAACATGTCACCCCTCATCTGGATCCAGATTTACTTGAATGGCCAAATAAAGCATTCTTTCTCTAGGTTGTGAAAAGAAGGGGTAGAAGGAATCTGTTGTTTTTGTGTCCCTTTATGAAGTGGTTAAGGAGCACTGCTAATGTGGTACCATACAGGAAGTATATTTTGTGAAGCAGCAGGCTTTTGACAGTTTTATGGTCACAGTTCTGGGCTCTTTGAAAAGTACTACCTAACTGCTAATTCCTATATAACTATTTGAGTATTTGGACAGATTGTCTTCTAAGCGAGCTCTTTTGTTTGTTTATAAATAGTTAATGCATTAAAATGCTTATTATGCAGCTTGTGCTATGAGTACTAATCTTAGACTATTCAACTGTAATCCTAAAGTGTTCTAATTAGGTCAAGATAAATGGTGTGCCTGCATGGGTACCTGATGTTCAAGGGACCACTATCAGTGATTACTGCTTTATTTATTTATTTTGCTTTCTGCCAGACCACTTCTGATAGTGGAACAGTGCATCCTGTGCTTCTGGTTCTCCTGGGGAGGGATTACAAACACATCCATAAAGTGTAACGGCTTTAGCTCATTCAGGGAAGAATGACATTCGGTTTGTGGAGTTTAATTAAACAGATGTCTAGGGCAGCCCTTTCTCTTAGAGCTGATCCTCTACTCTGTGAGCACAAATGGTCGTTGTGTTCCTTCTGAGGCTTGTGCTGGCGATGCAGACAGAATTCACCCAGCATACATTCTGGCATAAATCAGTTCAAAGTGAAGGGAATCTCCTTTTTCAAAGCTGTGTTACTCTTTCCTTGACTGCTACATTATAGCCCTCTGTGAGAGACATTATGGTTCTCTTGTTTGAGGAAAGAAGGAATGTAACTACTTGTCATCTGTTGTGAAATTAATTTTTCTTATATATGTATATATATATATATTCTTTTTTTAGCCTGTTGCTAAATTTCACTCTAAATCACACAAATATTTTCAGACTAAGATTCTAAGATTTGCAGAGAGGAATGGGGTCAAACAAGTTCAAGCAAACTTGAAGCTCTATCTGTAATAAATAATGAAGGTGATAGTAACAACAATAATAAAAATTATGAAAGAATTCAATAGTCCAATCAAGCTTGAGATATAATTTGTTCCATTAATCTTGCAGCTTTTTAAAAAAGTAATCAGACCATTACACTGTACAGTTGTTTTCCAATGGTGTTCTAATCACTAATTTAGAAATGTACTTCAATATATACTTGAGCACTTAGGATCATTAAAATTTGGGTGAAACAAAGGGAATCTAGAATTTTAAATAAATGTATTAGATTGTTACTGGCTCACATCTTTTCTAGCTAGTTAATAATGCTTTTGTTTTACACCAGACATGCCATAATATGCTATAAAAACTCTTCAATATATAGTAGTTATAGATTAATTTACCCTTTGTTGTAGGTCAAATGACAATTACAAGGCAATTTTAAATTTAACCCATAGTGTTTAATATCCTTCTGGAAATAAAGAAACATCCCTCCCCCCCAGCACTCTAACTTAATTAAAACCCTGGAAGACAGACAAGAAAAACAATGTAACTGGATAGTCTTTTTTAACCTTGCTAAATTCTTGGTTTTACCGGCAGAGTTTCACAGTCTAATAATATTTTAGATAGAAAATGTAGTTTTACATCGGTTTTGGATTTGCCATCTGTTAAATTAATTAAAGGCATCTTTATCTTTGATTTATAAAGCAGAAAAAGATAAAGTCTGAGCTCAGTCTAAACTGTGATACTTTATTAGGAGGAATGATACTGGTTTCTACACTCCGTAAGCATTTTTCCATGGTCCTTAGTATTACTGTTGTCTCCTTCATTCAAAAACTGACTTCTCTTTTAATGCTGGTGCACATCATATACCCGATGAGGGGATACCATAAAGTTGTATAATTATGCAACATTATTTCTGTCTTTTGCATTAACCCATTAGTTATGTGATCTCATGCTCTTTGCTGTTTTGGGGGTTTTTCTTGACTGCAGCTGCACTTCTGTGCTCTCACTGACCACTGAAAAGTAGCTATTATATGAGCTTTCTCACCTGTCAGAGTTAATTTAGAACCTTGTAAAGTGTGGTCACATCTCTTCCTGCTTGTGGTAACTTTTAGCTATCAAAGCTTGCATTGTTTGTTACTGCAGTTTTGGGCATTCTGATGATTTCTGTAGTAAATGTCATCTGCAGATCAACTGCCTCGCTTTTAATGATGTTCAGGGCCTTAACAGTCACAAAATATTCGCTCTGGACCTTGGCTTATCAAGGGGGGGCAAATGAAAAGGGAAGCTTGCATTCAGAGTCGTCAAAGGTTCACTTGTTCTAAAAAAACTAAGTAGGGAGTTTATCCCTTCCCCCTGCCCCACTGTGTGGGAGGGATGTTGAATGGGCAGGCTGGTTTTGCCTTGGGTGTTTGACTAACACAAAAAAAATGGCCGGCAGATTTGACATTCCGGGCTGATGGCCCTGGAAGGTCTGTGGGGAGGGGCAAGGAGTTTTTTTTCTTTTCTCTTTTTTTCCCTCTCCTGGGGAACAACACACAGGTCGTTGTTGCCTGAACTGAGACAAGATGTGGGTTGGAATAGCTCCCAGGTTGCTTTGTTCTCAGCCTGGCTGCCTGGCTTTTTTTTTTTTTTTCCTGGCCCTCTGTTTGCCTGCACCCTGTTTCTGCCCCCAGCGTGGACCTGCTTGGACTTCATTAGAGAGGAACTATTTGGGAAGAAAATTATCCTTTCCCTCCTCCGCTCCCATGTTTTTGGCAGCGTTTTTTTTGTGCACGCCAATGAAGGAAGGGGAAGTCACACTGCCAACCGCAGACAGCGTGAGTTCCCTTTGGGAAGAACCCTTCTTTCTCCTTTTTCCCCTTCCTGGTGACAGGGAGGGAAGGGTTCCATTTCGGCTCCCCCAGCACACCAAGGACCCCCGTGTGGCGACTGCCAGTGATCCAACAGCGCCTCCAGCTGACTGTGGTTAGAATTGCACCAAAAAGTGCAAACTGAACTGTTTACCTTTTTTTGAAGGGGATTTTTGGATATAGGATTATGGTTTGGTTGTTTTTTTGTGTTCTTTTGTTGTTCTGCCAACACACATAAATCCTTCAATAAAGGGCTGTTATTTTTCCTTTCTCCACACTTTCTCAATTGGAGCCTCTTAATTTCAGATTTACAGTTTCTTAGAGGGAGGAGTTTTGGTCTTCCTCATAACTCATCCTCCTTAGCAAAACACTTCTGTCTCAATAAACTGAGACAAGAGTTTAAAGGAGAGTGGTAGCAGGCAAAAATAAGAAAAAGATTTTGATGCTGAGTGAGGTAACAGTGGAGGAGACTGATGAGTAAGAAAATTATGGAGATGGAATACCTGTGTAAGCTGTGTGGTACCTTTTATCCTACAGTGGTGACTTGCACAAAGATACCACCTTAACAAATCTAACGGAAATTAAGTTCTTTTTTCTCAAATAAGCAGGTTGAATTGATGGATGTCAATTCATCAGTGCCTGGAAGTATTCAAAAGACATTTAGATGTGACACTTAGGGACATGGTTTAGTGGTGGACTTGGCAGTGTTAGGTTTGCAGCTGAATTTGATGATCTTAAAGGTCTTTTCCAACTGAAATGATGCTATGAATATTAAAATTGAGCATAGCCCTTCTGTTGTGATACATGAGGTGATCAATGAGACAAGGAAATTATTTTTTTCCACACTAGCATTGTGTCAGGGCAGCGATATATTGAACGAGTGATTCAGAACATGAGGCTGAATGTTGGAAACCTCCTGATTTCTCGTGAAATTAGATGTTGGCATAGCAGATGCACTAGGATAACTTTCTTGACTCTAACACGAGTATTGGAAAGCATTAGTTTTGTTTAGGAAAGATGCAAAATTAAATAGGAGGAATAATATTTTATTTTCCTAATAAGCTGAAGAATAAAAAAATTGTTGCAGAGTTTAGGCTTTGAAAAAATCACTACAGTTTTGTTAAGAGAAACTTCTGGGTTACTGCTAAATCTGCTGCAGATTCCCAGCCTGATCAGAGTTGTCATTGTGAGCACACTTGAACACCTAATGCAGGCTGAGTGCTTGATCTCCATAATACGAGTTTAGCCAAGACAGTTTTGAAGCCTTAGGGAACTGATCATTTCACCCCAAGAAGACATGTTACAACTGTGAAAGTTAACCAGAGGCTGAACTCTTTTGAGGGTGGAGAATTGGTGGAGAATTATGACAGGTGACAAATACAGGTGCTTCTGAACATAGTAAGAGATACACAAGGATGCATTTACTTACTAAACAGCAGCCTAGTAATGGTATTTTAATATTGGGGGGAAAAAATCTTGATTGTAGAAAATAAGTTTGGATCATTGATGAAAAGGCTTTGCTTTAAATTTAAAACATTGTGATTGTAATGAGAGACAAAAAATAGATCAGTAATGCATGTTTTTTCTTTATAAAATGATAGATTTGGTTAAATTAAGGGAAGTAGTTAATAGACTACACATCTACACAGTCAGAAGTGTAGATGAGGAGTGGCATTTCCTCAGAGTTCAGTCTACCATTTTGGTAGGAGTTTGTATAAGGGAAAATTGGGGTTTTGACCTAGGAATACTGGTAGGACAAAATTTCAATTTTAGGGGTTTTTTTTTGTTTGTTTGTTTTTTTGTTTGTTTGGTTGGTTTTTTGTTTGTTTTTTTGTTTGTTTTTTTGATAAGGATTGAGGCTAAAAAGTTTGTTAGAATTGTAAGATAGGTAAAGAACAGATTGAAAGAAAATGACAGTGGATGCTTTTGGAAGAAAATACATAAAAAGCCCCTAGTGGAGATCTTGAATATTAATTTTGTATTTTCATTAAGAATTTTGAAACAGAAACCAAGTATCTTCTGACAAATGAGGGAGACAAGCCACTGAATTCACTGAGGAGCAGAATAATAAAACTGGAAGGATATTTAGTTGTAGAAAATGCAAGGTCATGAATGAGAAATATTGAAGCTGGAGGCTGTTAATTGGAAATGACTGTCAGTCAGAATCTAAGGGATTTTTCGGTTTAAAATGCTGTGGAGACTGTTGATGGCAGACTTTAACCTAGAAATATGTGAGAGAAATATAAAACGTTGTTATACTTAGCACAGACTAACTTCCAAAGGCCTGTGTGTGTGGTTTTAAAAAAAATTATTTAAAATTAGAACTGTCAAGTTGAATACAAGATTCTACAGCAGCTTATGTGTAGTAAGTAATGTTTCTTGCTGGTTGATACACTGTGTACTCGTGCAAATGAAAACACGTACAAGTTTGGAAAAGGTGTTTGTGATAGCTGTCAGTGTGCTGATTAAAAACACATTGCTTTCCTTTTGTTTACACATTGAAAATGATATTATAGGTCTTCATGTAAGTTCCTTGTGTTCGTGTCCCTGTATTCAGACTTTATCGTCCTTCAGGAGACAGAGTTTGAAGTAGCAATCATTGCTAGCAGCAATTAGTAGAAGAAAGCAAGCTGAGCCTTCCTCAGTTTATCAAGACTTCAGTGTGTATTGTTCCATCTGCCACAAGCAAAGTTCAAACTTGTCTAATTTAAACTTACTCTAGATCCAGCATAGTCTGGATTTGGATCAGTTCATGGAACTGCAGTGGCTTAGTGACACAGATGATCTCCTGCTGTCAGTGGGTAGAGGGCAGTAATTAATTTTCATTCTCCTGGCCTTTTCTGCAGCATTTGATGCATCTGGCCAGAAGTCAATGCCTGCTTGCCAGGAGGGAGTGGCAAAGTCCAAAGTGGCTTGGCCTCATCCTGGGTGATCACTCTACAGAGAGGCAACACGCTCATGATATTGAAGTGTTGCCAGTCATGAAAGGAAATTAAGAAATTAAGAATCATATCTGCAACAGGATTTTGCTGTTGCCTCTGCATCAGCGAACATATTAGCGATGCTAATTGCTGTTCGGAGTTGGGTAATGCTTATTTGTGTGGGAGGGCAGCGCTTTCACAAGGCTGAATTCGAGGCTGTGTAATGAACTCACTTGGGAATGGAGAGCTGCTGTGTATTTTGTGCTTAGGGTTGATGATGGAATTTCTTACATTTTAAATTCTTTAATGTGATAATACAGACACAGGCATATTTAAAAAGGAAAATGAAAAAAAAGCAGCAGCAGCGGTACTGTGTCGAAATAAATAATCTTCTTTGATATAGCCTGTCTGAGGAAATACTGCAGGGCAAAGAAAGCTCCTAGAAGAGCTGCATTTTTAATCTTCCTTTAAAACAAGATTTCTAATCCATTTTCTACTTCTAGATTTTTTAAAGAAAATTACTTTTGTGTTAAACTCAGAAGATGAGGTTTTAAAGTTTTGAGGAAGCAGTGCTGGTGGTTTTTTTCATATTATACTTAAGGTTTTTAAAACTCCTATAAAGCACCAAATTAACATATATAACCTTATTGCTTAGGTGGTTGCTGTGATTTTAGCTGAGGAAGAAGTTAAACATACATAAAGCACATCATGAAATTGAAGTCAGGGGCAAAACTTCTGTGAACTTCTAGGAGATCAGTTTCACGGTGAATGTGTTTTGGCAGGCACTGTACCATGTGTAGTGATGTACGGTGCTTGGGGGTATTTTCAAAGCCAGTTTTGTGAATCCTAAGAATGTGGGAAAGAAGGTAGAAGACACATGTTCTGGTGGGTACAGGATTGGATTTGGAGCTTGGGAGATACAGTTCTGTTCTTGTTCCTTAATCTCAATGACTCTAGGTTATGGGACACCAAGTAATTTGCCTTATTTTGCATTAAATAATATTTTCCTGAAATATACTTTCAAATTTAGTGGTGAAAAATGCTAAACATTCACATAAAGGAGAAACCTTGGTTTCTAGCTTAGTATTTTCATTCTAGCTCATGTCAGCTTCAAAACTGTGTAAAAACTAAAAATGCACAACCAGCACCAAAACAAACTCCACTGAAAATGGAAATCTAATAAAATCATTCGTACAGCATGTATTTGGGGCCCAGCTGATGTGGATTGCATGAACAGGATATATGTGGAGGCAAATGAGCCTTTGAAAGAGTTGTCTTTATTTGGGTATGCTAAAAATAATTGATTTCCAAAGAGAAAACTTTATTTGGTGGCTGACATTTTTTAAAGATTAAAGTTATTAATACTCTGCTAGGTGATTTGGAGGTCTGCTTGTCTAATGCCAAGAGCTGTAGTCCTTTGCTAATGAAATTTTCATCCTATTTCCTGAATTATCATGTTAATACTAATGTCCAATTAGAATTAGTAACGGACCTTGCCTCAGGATTCGAAGTGAGGGAAAAGTAGCTTCTAATGAAACTTCAGAGTTTAGCATTTCTATGACTAGATATTTTTATCTGCTTGTGAGATTAATCTGTGTGGACAGTGTGACCCTTTTTTCTTTAACTCACTTGTCAGAACTTCTGTTTAGAGGAAACTGGTTCGTAGTGATTGGACTGACAGTTTGAAGAGATGCTGGTTGTAGCTCAAGCATGATTCTGTGCTTCCTTGTACAGTTTTCAAATGTGAATGAGCAGTTAGTTCTGTTATTGCTCTTATTGCTGCTCTGCTTTTGCTCTTTTATTCAGTTATCTGGTTTAATATTCAGATTGAGCCATCTAAAACAGGACCACATCATCTTGTGTACTTGCACAGAATCTAAAACAATAGGGCCTGGTTACTAATTGGAGCTTTTGGGTACTCACATAATAGAGGTAATTAGTAATGAATGTACAGCTGTAATAGGAAGTAGTGTTCACACTGGGCAGCACAATGTATGACAGTTAAGCTCCTATGTGCTGTCTCTGGTGAATGTATTTGAGAAATCATGGCTCTTCTTTCTCTGCCTGTGTAGTGTTGCCCAGAGGCATGCTCTGTATTCTGATTTAAGTGTTTATCTGCTAATACCAAATTTTTTTTTTGTCTTCAGAGTCAGCACATGCTATTTCTCAGTAGCTCTCTGAAGTAAGATATAGAATCATACAAATCGTAGAATGGTTTGGGTTGGAAGGGACCTTAAAGATCATCTGATTCCGGCCCCCCACCACAGGCAGGGATGTTACCTACTCGTTCAAGATGCTCAGGGCCCCATCCAACCTAGCCTTGAATACTTCCAGGAATGGGGCATCCACAATTTCTCTGGGCAACCTGCTCCAGTACCTCACTGCCCTCTGAGTTATATAATTGAGGTTCCTGGTGATCTTTGATTAGGAATCTTTTGCATTCAGTTATAAGACTTACCATTGTCCCTCTTATTTAGAATTTATGGTATAAACAGCTAACACTGACAAATTTTAAAAAAGAGAGGAATCATGGAAGAAGAGATGTAACTTTAGTGCTGGGTTTCAGAGAGAAGGGGTCTTTCCACTAGTGGTTGGTCGAGGTATCCAGTTGCCAACTTCTAAGTAAATTTCCATAGATTTTATTTTGAGTGAAAGAGCTAGAGAAAGGGTGGTAAGTTCATTTTGATATTCAAGTAATAGATTTTGATTAAATCTGCAAAAACACAAACAGTGAAGTTTTGTCTGAACCTGTAGATGCTTTAGGTGGCTGAAAGCAAAACTTTTCACTGTTTGTGTTTTTGTCTTTTTCAAAGCATTTGGAAGATCACTTATTGTACCACACATGTAATGAAGGTACAAGTGTGGGGTTTTTTGAAGTGCTAGGTCTTGTGAAACTTTGGATGCTATTTTGTCATTGAAGCAAGTTACAATGAAAGCATGTGCTTAAACCAGCAGTCAATATGGGAGTGCAGAGATTTCTGCTGAAGTTTATTTATAAAATTAAAATTGAAGTAGAGTGCTTTTATTTCTGTTATTTACACACCTCTTCTTCTCTTCCCATGGATTCTTTTATTTTTGAGAAAAACACAACATGCTCTTTTTAGTTAGTTTTAGTTTTGAATAAATTAGCTTGGTTTGAAAAATGAATGTTGTCTGTAGAGTATTCTTGCTTCTGAAGAACTAGTGCCATATTTTCTAATTGAATGTAAATTAGCTTTTTTTCCCAGAAAGCATCTCACGTACAGCTTTCAGCTCTTCTAATGTTGCTACTCCCCCCGCTTAGGTTTTCTGCTCATATGTCTGTTTTTCCCCAACTGATTTGTAGGATCTTGACGTACTGATGTTGTGTGTGGAGAAACACTAGTTGAGCTGATGTATAGTGAGTTATGATAATAGTCATGATACTGAAAGAAGTTATTCATTTAAGCGGCACAAGGTGTCCTGTGCTCCTGTAGTCAGATCTGCTGATTTTCTAGAGGGAGGATCTGTGCAGACAACAGGACAGCTGCCTGTATAGACCGTTTGCCTGCAGGGCTTCTGGGGAATGCTTACTGCTTTGTTTTGGCAGCAGAGATCCTGTGGGCATTACTTGTAAGAGCAGTGGTGAATTTTAGAAAAAACTACTGATAGCTTTTTATTTCTTTATAACCAGGACTTTCCAAAATTATGAATGGATGAATTATGGATAACATAAATTATATATTGTTCCCACCCCCATATGTCCAAAGACAAGTATGAAAAGTTCTTTACCAAATGAGTTTTCAAAATATGCTTGCTAGCTTTCACAATATTGTGGTGTGGATGGGGAAACTACTATAATATTTTACTTTTAATCTCATATTTTTCTATTCTGTACTGTCAAAGCAACTGTACTGCAATCCAGATGGGTTAGTTGCTCTGGGAAGATCTTTGTCGCTTCCCTATTTTTATCAGAGGCTATTCAAGAACGTTAAATGTTGTGAAGTTTTAGAACCTTTGAACTATCTTGACCGTAGTGCTATTTTAGTTTTTTTTGATTTTCTGTGATTTTGACTTCTTTTGCAGAATAGAGCTTCTGTAATAACACTTTTGCTTTTAGCATGGGTGAACTGAATGGATCACTAAAAGAATAAGCTCAGTATAGGGTAACGCTCTCTGTTTCGGTGTAGAACACAAACATGGTCAGGCATTGGTTTGTTTACAACAGCTTACGTGATAATTAGTAAAACTGACATAACTCAGCTTTGACTGAGACACAGAACTTGGACCTACTTTGAATTCTGCGTGTCAGCTTTGTCTGTTGTCTGATTGTATTTTGCAGCACTGCTCAGCCAAGTTATTTCCTGTCTGAACATTTGGACACATCTTCATAGCTAGATTGTTCTTTTCACTGGTCCTACTAAGTGCAGTAGCATCTTGTTTGTTCCTAAGAGACACTTTTCTGGTGTTTTTTGATTTAAGCCTTCCAAGCCCCACAACAGTTTCTATCTTACTTTATCACGTGAGATTCAAGGTGCTGGTCTTCACTTTCAGCACTTAACGGTATTTGAATCACAGAATGGTTTGGGTTGGGAGGGACCATAAAGATCATCCAGTTCCAACACTCCTGCCATGGACAGGGACACTTTCCCCTAGACCAGGTTGCTCAGAGCCCCATCCAGCCTGGCCTTGAACACTTCCAGGGATGGGGCATCCACAGCTTCTCTGGGTAACCTGTTCCAGTCCCTCATCACCCTCACGGAGAATATGCTCAGCACCTTCATTAGTTCTCATTCACTGCCAAGATGTCGACTTATTGCACCTGGCTTTTGATACTAGTTTCCACTGAAATTTCTTCAGTTTCCTGTCTCCGATCAGAAGGTGTGTGTGCTCCTAGGCTACTGCACAAGTTTGAGAAGACCTTTGTCTGCACAGCTGCCTTGTTATTCTTCCTGAAACTCTACTTTAGTATTCTTGTTGCAAAGATCAAAGAAAACTTTACAAAGGTAACTTAGGTGTGTTACAGCTATTGTGCTGTTTAGCATCCCTTGTGGGTTTTGTCCTTTTTTTTTTTCATTCTTTTTTT
>VXAY01000812.1:60626-125941 GCA_013399855.1 Oxyruncus cristatus
TTTTTTTTTTTTTTTTTAATGTAGTACCTGCATACCTGTATAAAACAATCTTCTGTGAGATTAGCACAGAGAAGTCTAAATTAATGACTGGGGCTCCCAACTGCTGTCATAATGTAAAGAAATTTGTAGAAAATTTGTATGTCTGCAACTGAAAGAAGCTGACAAGCTACTGTTGATAGTATAGTAAGGTTTGGGGTTTTCTTTGTGAGAGAAATGTACCGTGGCTAAATTTGTCGGTGTTTTAATGAGAAGTGGCTCAGTAGTTGGCTGGGACTTTTCAATGCTGCAGTGCCAGATAGCCAGCGATACAAAGGAAGGGTGGTTCTTTCAATGAAATTCTCCAGATTTATACCTTGGCAAAGTTCTAGTCCACTTAATAAAGGAAAAGCTGGAGTAAAAGATCTTTGCTCAAAATCTAACTGAATTAGCCTCATGTATTTCTTACAGTATTAAAACCTGTCTTATTTTTAATAGACTTTCAGGCATAATTTTAGCTGGACACAGCAAAATTCTTATATATTTATATGTGTGTATATATATATATTCTGAACTTTTATCTTTGAAATTTTTGTGATAATTACATTGAACTAAATTATCTGCTTTCCTGAGGCAATAGGTTTAAACTTTTAAGTGTAAAAAAGTTATTTTAACGTGCTCAATATCTGTCATTATTGCTTATTTATAGCACTTAATATAAAACAAAATAGGAGAGATTTGGGGGCTGTACCTTTAACTATTATATCTTAACATTGCATTTGCAGGTACATGATGCTGATTGATGGCAAGAATGAAGTTTATATGATCGACAGAGACAATTCCATTTTTCATGTATCTAACCTGGAATTTCCATTTCGGAAAGATCTTCGCACACATCTAACAAACACTCTTCTGGATGGGGTAAGGAGCATACTGTATAACTGTTGTAACAATTTCAGTGCTGTTTGCTTTTGTTCAAACCGGGCCAAATTTTTAGGCTTGGATTGGTGAATCATAGGATTTCAGGAGGAATACAGATTCAGTCACTGGCTGAATGTGGGAATCGCATTCCATAAGAAATTACCTACAGAATAGCAGCGATGACTGCTCAGGGGGGAACTGTTTGTCTTTGAAATAAATCAAGATACTGAGATGACATTCTCTGAATATGAGAAAAGGCTTGAAGAGAATCTAAAGAAATGACTGCAGAACCTCATCTCTTGCTACAGCTTTATATTTTTAATCAGTAAACATGGTCTATTTCATACAGCTCATGGAAATACTTCTAAAATTTGATAAAATTTTCATAATCTTTTAATAGATTTGTGAATAGATGTCTTTGTTTCTGTCACCTTCATTTTCAGCTGATCTGAATTATTACATTATTTAGAAATGGCTTACTTCTATTTGTTTAAGACCAAAACATTTCTAAGTTGTCATGCTAATTTAAATTATTTAAACTTGCTAGTGATCTTTTTGAGACAGTTGTAAAACAAGACAGAAAATGTCTATATTTGTTGTTTGCATGCTGGGCTGGAGTATTCATGATAAACTTTTCAGAAGAGTAGCTACAAAAAGAGGTTATTCCTTTCTTGACCTTTTTATTTTACATGAGCAAAAGAAATTCGTTAGCTCTTACACTAAATCCCTGTCGATGCAGATCAGTGCAGTTTCCTGTTATGTTTCAGTAGCGTTGGAGGCTCTATACATTGCTGTAACTCCTGCTTGCTCTGAAGTATTGAATACCTGAGATGATATTCCATATTGGTCTTCTGAAGCCTAATGCACTTCTCAAATACAGGAGACCACATTGTCATTATTAACTTCCTTTCCTTTCTCAGGCCTTTGATGTCAGTATTCTTCTTGAAATGTCACTTCTGTGAATGATCTGTCTTACTGAACATACATTTACATGTGAAGCATGTATAAATTGAACCTGTGAGGATAATTACTGCAAGGAATGATGTACTGTCTAAGGAACAGAGAAGCAGATAATGGAATATTTTCTATCATCTCTGCTTTGCTGAAAACTTGAGAGAATAATGCAAGAAATGCAATGCTGTCAGCTCAGAAGTGGTTGTACAAGCTATCGTGTCTGGTAGGAGCCTCTTCAGCCAGGCAGCTTCCTAATGACATACATAATGTTATTCTTAATGACATACATTAAGTTCCATACTGTTGAGATAAAAAGCCTGGAACTTTTTTTTTTATGATGCTCCTTCTAAGGCTCTTGAGAAAGTAATGGCTTGCTGGTGTCCGTATGGTACAGTCCTAAGTGTTCTTGAGGGAAATCACTGCTCTTTTATTTATTATTTTTATTTCAAACCAGATATTTTAGTGAAGGTGGGGAATATGAACATGGTAGAAGATGGGGATATTGAGTAATTGTGTGTAATGGGGCTGTGAGGCATGGGAGAAGGTCTCTAATCTGGTGTGTTGTGTTTCCCAGGTATAAGTCTCTTAAGAATAAATTAAGTTCTGTCATGTACTCAGGACATGAACCATAACTTTGCTTAATTTGTTCTGTTAAAGTTTGCCTGTTACAATGCATTTTGGTATTTACTGGCATCAAATCAGTCAGATTTTCCCCCCTCCACCTTTTTTTCATGAAGTGGAAAGTAAAATGACATTAAATGAACAAGTACCTTCAATGAAGTACTCTGAGATAAAACTAAAACTTTCCAATGGATAAATACTTTTCACAGTACAGATTTGTAAATTTAATATGGTCAGTTAAATAAAAAGCTGTTGATGGAATATTTTTTTTCGATTGAAATTCCTTTCAACAGATTTGAGGATAAGATTTTCCTATATTTTGAAGCATCAGAACAGCTTAACTTTGTAAGTGAATATTTGTTGAATGTTGGTGCCAAATGACAATTTCTGTGAACGATCCTTTACTTGGGATATATGCACGATTGATTTTATTTTATATTTTAAATCCATGAGAAGAAGAAGTTGGCTTTTTATGTATCAACATATTTTACTAACTAGTGCTTGAAGGCTGTTGAAGTTAATTCTTTAACTGCAGGTTGAAGTAGTTCATACTTACAGTCCTTGAAGTAGCTCTTTCTCTGTCAGGAAATGAATATAGAATGTGGTGGCCCAATTGACACTGCTTTACAGTAATCTTAAAATACGAGAAAGAAGGAAAGAGAAACAGAAATATCAGTGCCATGTGGCAAAACTACTGGTTTTAAGAATACAAAAGATTAGGTCATTCCCCCTAACTTAATTTAGGATGACAGTATATATGAAACTTTCATAAAGGCAATTTCCATGCATTCAGGGATCTATTAACTTGCTTTAACGGTTCTGGTGTCAGCCTTTCATGTGGTTGTCTTTGAGAATTTCAAATGCATTTATGGTTCACTTCAGGCTGAAATTACTTGCAAACAGTTCTTAGTGTGATCAGTTACATCTTTGATGACAGATCTCCTGCAATACTCTGCTCATCTCCAGCTCTTCAGTTGCAATTGTTCTCCTGGCATGGAAGAAAGTCTTCTGCAAAGCTCATTAAAGCTAATTTGAATATTACTTACAGGTGAATCGTATAATATGAATTATTCCTGTAGAAGCCAAGTGTTTTGTATCCATCCTGTTATCTGAGGGAATGCGTAGAGTTTTGTTCAGCTGTTTTGGCTGTCATGCAAGAAAAGTAATTAGTTATTTTCAGGAGCTTTCTTGGCATTCTCCTTAGCTTTTAAACAGTTGAGTAGAAAATGCAGAGGCATTCTTTGGCTTGAATTACATTTTACAATTTTAATACAATTTTTAATCTATTTTATTTATGTATAAAATATTGTTCATACTTGAAGACTTAGGATGGCCAACTCCAGAAAATAGAGAACAAGGTAGAGATTTATTTATGTTTTTATATCAGTATGGACCTCACTTATTTTTTAGCTCTCTGAGAAATGGCATAACTTGTAACTTTCTGAGTTTGCAAAAGCTGGTAAAAAATAGATTTATGCAAAATAGATTTATTAAAAAAAAAAAGAAAGCTGTTTTAATTTCTGAAATATAGCAGTGACTAGAAATGTGTTAAAGGTATATGGACAAAGGATCAAGATAAGGCACAGGAGGAAAAGGAATAATAAACAAATGTATTACTAGATCTGATTACCGTACTCTATGTCAACAAAAAATGCATTCTGCAAGTGGCTGGTAAAATTAGATCCGTTGCTTTGTGCTTAGATTTTTGGATTAAGTCCAGGTTACTCTCTAGATATGTGAATGAAGGAAAGAAGTCCATGAACTATCAGTCCAGTCTCGTACTTGGTCAGCTAAAAGCTCTTAGCACAGCTACAGTTTCTAATATACCGTATGACTGCTCTGCAACACCAGCAGGTTGAGGAGAGTAACAGCAGTGCAGTGTTGCCAGGTGACATTGCAGAAACTGCTCACTGGACCTCACTCTGCAGGCCCACAGGTTAAGTGAACACCTAAGCTAGCAGCTAATGGACAAGTCATAAAGATCATGCTGACTAACAGAGGTAATTTTAAACTGGCTGTGAATCTGCATGGAGTCTATGGAAGGGAATGCATAGATGCAAGTGTGCCTCATGGATACTTTTATGTTCTATTAAAATGTCATGTGAGTGGATTTGGGTTTAAGTTTTGACTTATCTAAAATTGTCTTAAATATAGTTTTACAGTATCAGGTTATTGCTCAGGTCAGAATGAGTGAGTTTGATTGTGGTCAGTCCTCAAATAGTACATTTTCCCAAACTCTGAACTGGCCTTTGAGGAGGTCTATTCCCTGGGGTATTTTTCAATTCTGATAATTTCAAGGAAGATTCTGAAATCAGACTGTAAAATAATTATGTGTTAGAGCATTTCCAATCTGAACCTTATGCTCACTTTACAGCTTTTGCTTTATGACAGTTGTATTGGCGTAACTAATGGAGCAGGGAATGTTGTTGTCATGATGGAGATGAGCAGTGCAGGAATTTGTCATCCCTACTTCTAAGGAACATTGTGCTATTGTTTTTTTGCTCTGGTAGCTGGGATTTCAGTCAGGATGTCAAAGAAAACGAAGAGGCAGGGGAGGAAGAAAAGTGGGTATGTGAGGAAGAAGGTTTATTAATCAGTATTAGAATCAAAAAGGTTTACACATGTCTGGAGTAGAGAAGAGATTTCTTTATAAAATTAATTCCATATTAAAAATGAACATTCCAGAAGATGTTTAAAATTAGTTCTTAGTCCTCTTGGATGTATTTTATAATCCTTCTTAAACTGATTATCCAGACATTCAGATTTTGAAAATCAGTTAGGATCTGAATGTGCATGCTGAGGAAGTAAGTCCTTGAACCTTAAATACGTGTTCAATTAAATGTGTTTCAAAAAATTTGTTTCACCTGTCAGTTAGATTGAAACATTAAAGAAATACCATTCTTTTGTTTTAGTTTTACTTTATTTGTTTCACCTGATTACTATCAGGTGGGTTTTTGACCTGTCTGCTTCCCCCCCTTGCATTATATCTTTACTCACTCTTCCAGGTTTGTACATTGTACCTTCTGTCTCTTGAGTTGTACCTAGTCCATCTGTTCTGGCACTTAGTTATAAAATTTATTGTCAAAGAAGGCATTGCAGTGTTGCATCAGCTGTTTCTTTGATAGCTTACCAGTGTCTTACCTAAATATTGGAAACTAACAGAATGGCATTTCATTGCATTGCTTCTATATGGAACTCTTTTTGCAAATGTTACTTGATAGTACCTGTGACTAAGTATTTTTTTAGAGTTAAGAATAGGATATTGTGATGTTACAAATGAATGTTTTTCACTCACTAAATTTTTTTTTAATTTTGAATTTTTTAATTATGTGTAAAGACGTGAAAGGTCAGCTCAGGTAGTCATTCACAACACCTGTGAATGCAGCATTTGGTTGTGAAAGCCCAATCTCTGTCTCAGCTTTCTGTTCACAGAAGATGAGATTCCAAAATATAAAGTAGGCGACTTAACAGTTCCTAATGGTTTTCTGAGAACAGCATGGTCGTGTCTTCTAGTGTAGTTTTAAATGCTTCAAGCTTTGTGTTTTCTTTAAAACAAATCTATGTTTTTACAACTGCTTGCTTATTTTTCAGAGCAAATTGCGGTTAAATGCTAGGTACAATTCAGGAAGCTTCTTATTGTTGTGCAGATTGAAAATCAATCTTACATGAGTCAGTCAGACTCTTGTTTGGGTTTATTTTGTAAAATGTATGGATTCTAAGAGAAGCTAAAAGGTTGTAAGGCATAAAATTGCTACTAACCTAGCAAGAAACTGGCTAAACAGAATTAATTTGAATTGATGTAATGTTCTTTTTTGGAATAATTCTTGATCTCATGTTTTCATCTTGTTACCGTGAACTGTTTTCATGTTTTTGAATTTTTTTTATCTTTTATGTGTGAATTTGGATTTGCAGGAAAAAATCCTTAGCAGATTATTAACTTGGCTAACTTTTTAGCCAAGAATCAGGTGGGAGAAGGGGGCAGGGAGACAATTGGTTGCATTTAGAGAAGTGAATATTTTGAAGTTGTCTGGAAAAGATCTGCCAGTGGTTGATTGTTATTGTTTTCAATCATGACTAATTGATATGAAACTGAATATTTTTTATTAGTTCATCAAACTAATAAATTATGTCTAATTCATATCATAGGAAGCCTGCGTTACAGATGTAAGCACCAGCATATAAGGTGTCAAAATTTTTGTACGTACTATTAAATTCAGGAAACACTTCCGTGTTTGGATGTTGACTGTCAATATTCTTTCCCTAGCTGACATATTTCCAAGATGATTTTCCAGTACATATTAAATGTTAACTAACATGTGATACAGGGAGAATCTGTGATATTTACATATGAAGGAACCGTACTGTTTAGTCACAGTGCAACGTTTAAGCAAACTGCAGTTCTCACTGCTGTCTAGGATGCAACCTGAGCATAGAGAATGAATGTGAATGCTTGTTCTTTACATTCTTGCTGTTGTACTTCTTATTGTGGTCAAGATTTCCAATAGTGCTTGGTTGATTTAGGATTGCAGTTCTTACTGCAATTTCTAAAAACTCATTATTCACTCAAGAAAGGTAGTGATTTCAAAAGCTGTGGGGAAACTAATGTATAAAAGCTGCAGATCATAAGCCTTAGTACATTTTCCTGGAGTTTTTTTGTATGCTTTTTGAGAGACTTTTAAGACCACAATAATATTTTTATCATCTTGACGTATTGTGTAATATTTTTCATAATAAAGATGTGACCAGTGTTTGCATCACGCTTGCAGGTATGTGCACTAAGTACAAATGTGGCGACATTTTTCTATATTCATGAAATAAATGTCTGTGTCATCTCTTTTCTTTTAAGGAAATGATCATCGACAAGGTTAACGGACAGGTTGTCCCTCGGTACTTGATATATGACATTATCAAGTTTAATGTAAGTACTTTCAATTTTATTGGTTATCATTAGTTATTGATTCTTACTTTAATTTTAATCTTATTTATATAAGTAAGAGCTTCAAAGTAAATTTAAACACCAAAAGCGTTTGGGTGTTTTTGCAACTCGATAACAAGCAATGCATCAGAATTAAGATTGAAAGCAGCCTTACAGTACGTGTCAATTTATTTCCACCTGCTCAAGAAAAAAATGGCAGTTTGAAACAGTCTGCTAAACACTGTTGAATATTTCCCATTTCTAGAGCATGTTTGAACTATTTACAGTGAAATGAATAGGGCATGAAGAAGTTTGCCTGTAAGCGGTGTATTTGTTACCAGAGCATCACAGTACTTGTTAGGATGCTCTGTCACCTCCTTCTCAAATTTCTGTTTGACACCAGGCAGCTGGTCCTCTGCTAAGTCCTCAACAGCAGGCTCTCCTGATGGCACAGGCTGTAGGAAAAGTGTGTAAGGAAGAAATATATTGTGGAAGTTGCGGAAAAGGAGAATAAAGGCTATGAATAAAGTCTTTGTGGTCACAGGAAAGAGAGCTGTTAAACAGCACTGAAAATAGGAAACTTGTTTTCAGTAAACCAGCTTTCAAATATGGTAAAGGGTTGAATGTCACCAAAGAGCTCCTGTTGGCGGTTTTTATAAATTTTTTTTTTCTTCATCGTAGCTCATATGTTACTGTGTTTTGGATTTGCAAATCAGCACAGAACAGTGCTGATAACACAGGTATGGTTTTTGTTACTGCTGAGCAGCACTTGCACAGCCTCAAGCCCTTTTCTATTTCTCACCCTACCCCACCAGTGAGAAGGCTTGGGGTGCACAAGAAGTTGATAAGGGGACACAGCCGGGACAGCTGACCCCAGCTGACCAAAGGGACATCCATACCATATGGTGTCATGCTCAGTATATAAAGCTGGGGGAAGAAGAGCAAAGAGGGGGATGTTTGGAGTTGAGGCATTTGCCTTGCCAAGTCACCACTGTGTGTGATGGAGCCCTGCTGTCCTGGAGATGGCTAAACACGTGCCTGACCATTGGTAGTGGTGAATTAATTCCTTACTTGGCTTTCTTTGCACGTGCAGCTTTTGTTTTACCTTTGAAATGCTCTGTATCTCCACCTTGGGTTTTCTTACTCACTCACACCTTTTCATTCTCTCTCCCCATCTTATTCTATGGGGAGCGAGTGAGCAGCTGTGGGAAGCTTAGCCACCTACTATAGTTAAACCACAACAATCTGTTAAATTTAGTCATTAGACCTGTGACTAAATAGCCCATTGAGAAAACACTCTAGTATCTGTTAATGCTTCTGGAAAAACAAAATTATTATTTCAGTGCGCTAAACAGGACAAAAACAGTATTAGTAAACCATAAGTCATTTCAGACTTTCTAAACTACAGTCTTGAGTAAGATACTACTCAGCTCAATCACTCAGTGTAAGTGGGAATTGCAAATGTAGGCATGGTACTAGTCACCACAAATGACTTTGTTCTTGGAAGTGTAGTCATACTGTGAATTAGGACAGCTGCTTTTAAAAGTAGTAGTTTGTGGGAATAAGTTAGATTAGGACTAGAAGCTTTTTGTTAACACATTTAAATTCTTTATCTGCATGTCCTTTCTCTAACCTTTTCTGTAAAGTAGGTGTTAGTTTCCTGGGTTCCTCCTGTGATTAAGACTTTTCCCTAAGCAAGAATTCCATGTAGTCTTCTGAAAAATACAATCCTCTGCAGCCACCCTTGAGTTACCATTTTTCCTTTTCCTCCTCCCGTGATCCCATGTTTCTTTACCTTCATGTCTTTCCTTGTCTCTGCTCTCCTTTTGTGTCTAACCTGCCATTCACTGCTGTTACGCTTCCTTTAAAGTATACATGCAAGGTAAGAAGTGTACAGTCTCCTCTGTCCACCAGTTTGGGAAGTGCACATACTCTTTAGCAAAATAACACTTTTTGGAAGTCATAAATATTTTAGTGAGACTTGTTTTTGTGGTGGAAGGGGAGGAAACCCACATTTTTAGTGAAGTGCCCAGACTTACTATGATGAATCCCACTTGGTAAACAGGAAAAATGATCAGAGGATTGTCAACTTTTGGGAAAAGTGTCCTGTTGAGCAGAGTTTTAAGTACTTTAAAGCTTGTTTGGTTTTGTTTGTTTGTTTGTTTTTAAATGCGCTGGGAATGAGAGAGAGGAGTTAGTTACTACGTAATACTTTTTTAATGTGAAGGACAAATTAAGGTAATGTTATCAGTGTGAGTACAAGCAGGGCTTTAGCTGCAAGAAGTCATTAGCAATGGCCCTACTACAAAGATTAAAAAGCACAGCGATTTTTAGGTTAATTTTAGAAGCGTAATTATAGAAATGGGCACCCAAGGATGTTTGGCTTGGCAAGAAATGATCAACAGAATTTTATCACCAAGAGAGGTAAATGTATTAAAAACCTGTAATTGGCAAGAAAGGATAAGTTCCTATTTCAGTTGTGTAAATTAGATTTGTGTTCATTTTTCTAGCAGATCTTCAAATCAGATAATTACACAAAGCACCAGTCCAGTTCAAAACCAAAATGTTCTCCCCCGCTGTCCTCACCTTCCCAAACAAACAATGCCCCCTATCCCTGCTTCAGAAATCCCCAAAAACAACTCTACATAAGCGGTTGGTCTGAAATTTTGTATTGTTCCCTTGGATCATGAAAGTAGTTGAGTCTTCTTGAAGGTGAATGGTGAAATTACTGTACTCACTATCTGTCATGTGACAAGATTTCCATCATGTCACCCATCTCACCCTCCACAGTGACCCAACATACTTGCTCTTGGAGATGCAACTTCATGGAATTCAGTCTGGGGAAATGCACATACAAACCCCACTGATAAACACCTTTGCTGAGGCAAACCTCATGTTTTAGTCAGATATAGCGAACTGGAGATATTTTCACCTGAGCTTATTCCCAAATGCTCAACCTGTTTTGCTAGCTGAGCGTTGTGAAATTTTCTGGCTTTGTCAGAATATTCCTTCTGAAATATTACATTCACAAATTCCACAGTATGTCCCAAAGACTTATGTGCACTATTAATACTGATGAGAATTTGTGTGCTAGGATGACCAGTACTAACAGAAAAATACAAAGTTAGTCCTAAAATAAGGAAATACATTCTGAAAAACTATGTATCATGTAGTACAGTGAGATATATGTCAACTGGTGCCCCTCAGGGTGACTGTAAATAATGTACATAACAGTGAAAGCTATTAACATGGATACAAAAAAAAGGGAATTAAATTTCAGATCATGGTAAAATAATGTCATATAATTCAATTTTCCAATGTAATTTACTGTAATATCACTTTGAATGATTCTCAGTATATTTGGGCAGCATTATTGTTGTGCTTCAAAATTACGGCATACTCTATTGTTGTATTTATTTGAGTTCTTCATTATCTTGGCCTTAGGTGGCTAAGCAGTGCTAAAATTCCTGTTGGGAAGTGTAGCAGTTGAGACCAGGCAACCTTATCTCTGTTCTGTGCCCTGTTTCTCAGGCTTTTACTAAGAGGACATGTTGGACTGAAAATTTACACCTAAATGAAGCCCAGAATGCTTACCATGGCTTCTCTGTGTCCAAGTTAACTAAACACCATGACCACTGTTGCCTCCTGTGTACAGAAATTGTGAGAGTACTTTTATTCTTTAAGCTGCACGTTTCGAGTTTCAGCCTAAAAACCAAAGATCTCAAACTATAAATAGTTTTGTTCAATTTCTCTCTTGGAGCTCTGGCATTTGAAAAGTTTAGTGTATAAGAGACCAGTGTCAATTTGAGATTTAAGAAGCAGTCGCCTTCTAGTAATGAATCAGCTGTGAGTAAAAGTAGTGTTTTTCATTTAATGTACAATACTGTAATTTTGGGAGAGCAATCCAACATCATGGGATCTTTCTTCAGACTTAGGAATTCACCTTAGCATGACCACAGAGGAGGTAAGGAAGTTACCCTGAACATGGATAATGTGTGCATCATGAGAGAATGGTAATGGAAACTTTAGGTGAACAGAGGCTGCAGAAACAAATCAAGGAGAATAGTAAGGGAATAAAATGAGAGAAAGTGAGTGAGCAAAGACTTACCTTTTACAAATTTTAATCCACATTGTTATCAGTGAGGCTTGTTGTTACTTAGCTTTTTCATTTTGCTGTAGTGTATCAAGAATAAACCACAGCAGCATTCTAGAAAGAACCAAAGGAAACTAACAGAATAGACTGATTGATATATGTATGTGTATATTTGGCTCTAGATGTCTATACAGGAAAAGTCTTAGGAGGAAGGGAAAATAAAAATTCAGTGATTGGGAGAGACTTACACTGGCGTACTTGAGGAAAACGTGCCAATAATCTATCTTGGTTGTCTCTTTCCTTGATAATTTTGTATTGAATTCCGATGCTTATCACGTATAGCTGCAGCAAAAGTCAGTGTTCGTGAATGCTGATGGAATCCTTTGACTCAGTTTCTTTCACTTACTGTTTCTGTGACATCTGGTTTCTAGAAACTTGTGGCAACACTTCCCATTGTGTTACAAGAGATGCCTGTGTCAAGAAAAACAAATGATTCTTCAGGACATTTAAAAGGATTTTTTTAATTATAGCTTTCTTCAGTCTGAATGTTGATTGTTATTAATAGCAACTCAGAATCTGACATTGCTGTCTCACTGCTTTGATCTCACATGCTAAGATCAAATTCATAGAAAGGAAGCTGTATCCTAGTGAAATAAGCCTGCCTTCTGGCCTCAACTCTTTGAGGGGCCACAGAGCAATCCCTGATTTTTCTTTTTTGTTTTGTTTGGTTCTTTTCATAAAGAACAACTCAGGCTAAAAAAAATTATCATAGAATATACAGAGTTGGAAGGGGCCTGTCATGACCATAGAGTCCAAGTCCTGGCCCAGCACAGGACACCCCAAGAATCACGCCATGTGCCTGAGAACGTTGTACAAACGCTTCATGAACTCTGTCAGGCTTGGTGCTGTCACCACTTTCCTGGGGAGCCTGTTCCAGTACCCAGCCACCCTCTGGGTGAAAAACATTTTCCTGATAGCCAACTTAAACCTCCCCCGACTGAGCTTCATGCCATTCCCTCAAGTCCTGTCAGTGGTCACGAGAGTGAAGTGATTGGTGCCTCCCCCTCTGCTTCCCGTCATGAGAAAGTTGTAGACTGCAGTGAGGTCTCCCCTCAGTCTCCTCTTCTCCAGGCTGAAGAAACCAAGTGACCTCAGCTGCTCCTCATACAGTTTCCCCTTCAGACCCTTCACCATCCTTGTGGCCCTCCTTTTGACATTCTCTAAGAGCTTACTGGCTTTTTTATATTGTGATGCCCCAAACTGCACACAATATTCAAGGTGAGGCTGCACCAGTGCAGAGCAGAGAGGGACAGTCCCCTCCCTTGGCCAGCTGGTGATGCTTTGCCTGATGCCCCCAGGACACGGTTGGCCCTCCTGGCTGCCAGGGCACTGCTGACTCATATTCGACTTGCCGTTGACCAGGAACCCCAAGGTCCCTTTCTGCAGCACTGCTTTCCAGCATCTCATTGCCCAGTCTATACACATAACTAAAGTCTGTTCTGAGAGGCTGCATATACTGATAAATGAAACTGTGCAACGGACAGGATGCTACTACTCAGTCTTTGTCCTGTTTTAAAGTAATTAAAATGGTCCCTGGCGAAGTTTTGGTCCTGGCTGGCTGCTTCTCAAGAACTCAAGAACTGCTGAGCAATTCTTAAGAGTAGTTTAAAGTTTAACATTGCTCAGGAACCATTCTTGTCAGATGTTCTGAGATCTCCTCGTTCTCTTTTTAGAGAGTATGAACTGATAGAGTCATTTAACTGATGGCTGAGAGTCAAATAGCTGATGGCTTCAGGGACAGAGATGAGGCTTTTGCCCTGGAGGTTCATCAGTGTGGATGTACCCAGAGTGTCTTCTAGTTCACAGGCTTGGGGCTCACCTCTCTGAAGTTCAGAAAGTGCTGTTTTGTGAAATACCAGGTATTCTGCTATTAATGTGCCTTTAGGGGCTTAGGGCAGAGGACATGGAGGCTCCTTCCATAGAAAAGAAGAGAGGGAATAAGGTGAAATAAAAAATAGTAGTATATTATGATGTGCTATGATATAACAGACAGCAGAAGTCTGTTGTGGAGGGTTAAAGAAGATCCAGGAAGGATGAAAACTGGTATGCCACTTCTGCTTGTCTATGGAGAGGATGGCATCAATATGGGAAAGATATCATAATCATCTCAAATCACTTTTGGCATGTGAAATTTTTCTGTAAGTAGGAATCAATTATAACACAGTTTATCTTTTCTTACAGCCTATTGGATTTTTTTTTTCCTAAGAAAAATCTTTTTCTCACTGAAAAATGGCAAAGTATTTAATAAAAATTCTTGTCTTTATTTATCTTTTCATATTCTAATTGCGGTGGGTTTTTTCCCCGCATTCATGTCACTGGCTATGTGTGAGCTCCACACACTTGAAATCTGCATTTTTCATATTCCTCTGAACAGAAAAGGCTAATGGCACCCAACATTCCATATGGTGTTGAGTCTTAACAGAGTTCAGAGCTAAATCCCTGTAGCGCGTGTTACTTTTCAGCTTCTTGATTTGCCTCTGTATGTAGTTGAGTTCATTATTATGAATTCCTAGTAGCTGTATTGCACTAGCTCTTTCACCTGAATAGTGAACAAGAAGTTCAAATTTGGTGGATAATTCTAATGTAACAGAGGAAGCTGACAGAATAATTAATAGCTCCAGAAGCAAATACAGGCATATCCAAATCCCTTTTCATCTGAAACAATTCACAAGAGGTGTTTTCATTCTGCAGTCATCTTAGAGACAACTCTTCCTGAAAAACCTTGTTTTGAGAAGCTTCTTCTGAGATAATATTCAGTAGCTACATGTAAATGTATAGACACTAAACTTAAGCAACTATTTTTTTCTGCAGTTAAGTCGTAAAAAGTAACACTGGCATAATGTAGAATCTAATTAGTGCGTTCTTAGCAAAGATGCTGAAAGTGAATACTACTTTCCTTTTCCTTTCTAACCCTGGCCTTTAAATTTTTAAACTCTAGCCAAGTTTTCATGAGACCAGATTGCAATGGTAAGAATAGACTGAATGCTTGAAAAAGAATAATTATTTAGACGTTTAGAAAGGAGATAGAATTTTGATTCAATTTCCTAATACTCTGTGCATTAAATTAAGTCAAGATCAAGATTTCTTTCACTGTCATTATACACAGCAATGCTGTTGCTATTAGATAAAATTTGTCATGGTAAATAGGTATGCTGGTCATAAATCCTGCTTACAGCCAATGTGCTCATTGAATTAATCCATGAAAAATGTTTGTTTTAAATCCCTGTGAAATATTACCTTGTCTGACTTTTCCATTACAAACTTTATTTTAAAACAATGTAAGGCTCACAGTACGTGCTGTCTCTTACTTGCTAGCCTCTTAACCTTATCTTTAAAATACTGTGAAAGTTTTAAGGGCACAATTCAGAGAGCAAGTGTTTAGTTGCGTCTTTCCTGTTTACAAATGCACCTGGCTGCCGGTCACCCTTCCACTCTTAATTTTAATTCTGAGTTTCTATTTCAAATGCTACCACCTGAAAATACAGATTTAAAATGCTTTTTTTACTACTAGTACTCTGGAAAATGAGGATGTCATGCTCATGTTTGCTCTTGCACCCTCTCAATTATCTATTGCAGAGACTTACCTAACAAACACCGAAATGTTTGTAATGGTGCTCTAACTGTGTGTTATGTTCTTGACATTGGTATATATCACTTCATTCCTTCATGGCTTGGGGGTGTCAGGTAAATGAAGTGAGCGTCCACTCAGTTGTGTCTCACTTGACTTTCTGGTCACTCTGGGAGAGGTGCATTAAGTTTGCTTTCTCTTCCTGCTCTGGTTTTTATGGTGCTGTTTGTTGAGAGCTTGGCCAGGTAATGTGTTTCAGTATTCTGAAATTCTGAAAGGGTAGCATTGCAGTATAGGAAGAGCAACAAATGGTGGGCCTGTAGATGGAGAATCAGCACAGGAAGGGAGTAATGCTTTTGGGTCTGTGGAGCTGGATTGGCAGAAATACATCTTAGCTAGTTGTCTTTTCAAAGTCTCAGTTAATCATCTTTTGTCCATCATTGAAAACCTGACTTTAATGTCTGAGCAGCACAATTTGCAAATCTTCATACCTCTTCTGTAAACTTTCAGAAAGTTAACTTGTGTTTTCTTCACTGTTCCTCCTTGTGCTTGAGTAAAGTACACAGCAACTGAAAAGTAGCATTTCTATGTATTTTTGCATCTCTTTTAAAAAAATGTCTCCTTTGCTATGATGCATGCATAAAGTAAATTATTGCTGAGGAGTGATAACTAGTACATGCTGAACAGGATGTCTTTGCTATTTTCATGTTCTTAATTTTGTATTTTTTGTCTAATAAGCTGCTTGTTGTTGGGGAGCATTGTTTAGTTGTAATTAGTTTGAAGCCTGACTGTTTTACTTGCTGGTCAGATTGTGTGAAAAAAAGGTTGATTTGAAATCTGGCCAGAGTTAAAACTTCCTTTCCCTGATCCTCCTTTTCCCAACCCAGGGGGCACTATAGATCACAGTGAAGGTGGTTTGTTCTCCACATTTTCCAAAATAAAGAATGCTTAATAAAATATTATATAAAAGCAAAGGGAGTATATTAAATTTTGTCATGTCCTGTTTCATTCTCCAAATGTGTTACTCTCATTAGAACCTTTTTGAGTGGCAGATTATCACTACTATAATTGTCAGAGGAAGAGACACAAAGTGTTGGTCCTGGGAGAGAGATACAGGACAAGCAGTTCTCCAAGAGTAACTTTAGAAGTTGCCACGGTATTAAATCCTCTGTATTTTTCAGGTGGTTGGGTTCTGTATGTTTTACTTGCTTACTCTGATGTAATACTTTTTCAGAAAACCATAAAGTGTGCTCCAAAAAAATCCAAAGTCAGACCTGAAAGTTCAAGTTGCATTGTAAATGAAAATAACTCTGAGATATTTCAAACCTTAAACACAATTTGGAGAATGAAGTCCACAAACAAATTTTTTGTTCTTAGATGGTCTCCTTAAAGAACTTTTCTCAGTATCTTTGCTAAACAATTTTTTGGCTTTCATGTTTTTAGCCTTAAAAGCCCCTCACTTTTATTTTCAGTATCTTTTCATCTTGTTATTATGCTAGGAATTGTCTATGATAAAACAGAAAAACTGTCTCCCTCATCTTACAGTTTATAAGTCATTCCCATAGGAACTGCCAAGTGAAATTAAACCCAGCTTCTGTCTCAAGCAAATACACAGATCTCTCAAAAATGTGGCAGTAATCACAGCTGAAGTGGAAAGTGTGAAACACTTTGCAGTTGAGCAGGTTTTGCAGTTGCATTATCATGTCCAGTTTTCTGTGTAGTGGGAATGAAGTCTAACACAGGGCTTTTCTTGTCCAGTATGTTTCAAAACAGAAAAAACCATGAGTGAAATAGAGTATGATTTGGAATATATCATATGGAAGCAGTGACAGTGTGTTCAAATGTTGTCATGTCTTATTTTCCTTATTTTAATTACTTCTTTTCTTCAATTAATGTAGCCATAATATTTCATTTTTTTCAGCCATAATATTTCATTTTTTTCTGTCTCTTACTTTCCCATCTTTTCCTGTTTCTAGGGGGAAAAAAATTAGAGAAAAAAATAGTCAAAGTTAATCAGAATGATGTACCAAATATAAAATAACTATATAGGTTTTATGAAGGTGAAAGCAGGACCTCTCTAGTATTTTCTTTTCCATGCCTAATTGGGAGAGAATTGGGATTATTCAGTCTGGAGAAGAAAAGGCTTAGGGGAGATCTTATAGCACCTTCCAGTACCTAAAAGAGGCCTACAAGAGAGCTGGAGAGGGACTTTTTACAAGGGCCTGTAGTAACAGAACAAGGGGGAATGGCTTTAAACTAAAAGAGAGTAGGTTGAGATGAGATACTAGGAAGAAATTCTTCTCTGTAAGGGTGGTGAGGCACTGGAACAGGTTGCTCAGAGAAGCTGTGGCTGCCCCATCCCTGGAAGTGTTCCAGGCCAGGCTGGATGGGGCTTTGAGCAACCAGGTCTAGGGGAAGGTGTCCCTGCACATGACAGGGGGGTTGGAACTACATGATATTTAAGGTTGCTTCCGATCCAAACCATTCTATGATTCTGATGCGTTTGAATAGCCTGACTGACAGTTATGATCTAGGAGAGAATGTGAAGGCCATGTTTTCATCCTTTTTAGAGTATTTCTCTTATTTAAAAGAAATATGAAGAAAAGGACTACTTTTCTTTTGAAATGAGTATTATATTAATCAGTATTCTTTATTCATAGGCTAACCATGCACACAATGAACTAGATATCTTAAAGGAAGATTGTGTATTGAAATGATGGATATTTGCAAGTCTTCAAGAGTATAACATCTATTACAAGCTGATACTTAATTTGTAGTTCTATCACAGTTTAGGAAATGTAGGTAGTTCCTTTTCTAAGACAGTATCTGTGAATAAGTGCTGATTGTTACTACTCTTTTTTTGTTCTCTTTTTTAGTTTTTAGGAGCCTTCATACTTACTGTACTAGACAGTCTTACTTTAAATACCATGAAGTGATTTGTATTCTAGAAACATCAGTGGCAGAATCTTTTCAAGTATGAAATGCCTTGAATAATGTCTTTAAGATGAAGGAATTTTCCCACGGTTCTTTAATTCACTGGAGTGATAATTCTTTGTCATAAAGACAGCCATGTGAAAACCCATAATAGCTATTCCTATGAAGAGTCATTGTGAATGGCTGGTAGAAAGAAAGGCAATATGAGGCGAGTAGAAGCAGAAAGAGAAAATAGTGACTGGATCATCTAGTATCTGTTGCAATTAAGGTTAAGAATGCCTCCATACTACACACAACAAAAGCACTATGAAGAATAATTGAAAAAAGCAGAAACAGTAAAATCCTGTGTTTGACTTTGCAGGTAGCCTAAATTCACTGTAAAAGGAATAATTAAAATTTATATTCTGATATGCATTATTTTTGTGTGTAAATATCCGATGGTGATGATGACATATCTATTTTATAATTACGGCTTATTAGAACTATGACTTTTACTTCTGAGTTGAAATCAGAAGTTTATCTACTCCTCGGATAACCTGAGGGGGAGGCAACCGGTCTAGACAGAACAGAATTTCTTTTGCTTCTGATTGTTTATGTCCCAGTAAAATCCCCTTATTGTGTTCTGGTTTTGAGGGCTCAGAAAGATTTCTAAATGAAGGCACTGTACATGCAATCAAACAATGAATTGGACTGAGCTGTCTGTGCTCCCAAAATAGCACCTACTAAGCTTTCGATGGCTAACTGGGGCTTTGTAGTCAAAAGATGGGGCTTAGGGTTCACCCATGCTAGATACCTGTTTCCATAAGCCTGCCTTTTTATTGCCCAGTGTTAGTGGTGAGAATCATGATTTAGTCACTTCAACTGATAGTTTGTTTTGTATATGTTACCTTTACACTGGTGATGCAAACTCATCATCCACTTGAAATTATAGAGTTTTATGGGTTTTTTCTTGAATTTGTTTTAAATTTTGAGCAATCCAGGCAGAGTAAGGGAGAAATGTTTTTATTACAATCTACTTATCTCTTTATTCACAGCTTTGATAGTTCTGCTGTTTTGTTCAAGTTATGTTTGCTAATAAAAACCACCCGTGGAGCTATATTTGTATGTTCTGTTGCACCTTGGTGTTAGCCATTGGCTACAAACTTCTTTCCTTTGTTGGTTTGTACATTTTTTAATCTATATTGAGTGATTAAATTTTTAAGGAAATACCCATAATTTAATATATGTCTTAAGCAATCGTTTTAATAGATCTGATTCTCCAAACCATTTTTGTTCTGTGGTAAACTGAAGTGATAATCCATTTTATAGACTATCAGCATATAAATAGTAATTATGTTCTTGCTGCATGTTGGTTTTATTGTTACAATTGAAACAATATTTCACATGCTGTACCTCACTGATGCCAAAATAAATTTTAGAAACCATTTTGAGACTGCTGAATGCCTTGCCATTGTCATACCTGTTTTGAATATTTGACTGATAAAAATTAGAAAAAAACCCAAATTTTAAAACATATTTTTAGATTATATTGATTGTCAGGCCTTTTGCCTTTTAGAAATGAAAAACTTAAGGATCATAATTCTATAAAATTTTTAATTTCTCTAATACTTTACTTTCAATCCTGCTTTGAAAAGATTCGTAGGAAATGAAAAAAACCTTTTACGTGATTGAATATACTAATAATCTTATTTGGAAACTCAAACAGCAGCTTCAGGTTGTTTTTACATAAGACTGTGCATGTAAAAAAATGCGGCATCAATAAACTATGGTCTGAAGAAATAAGTACCAGATCATTAATATAAAATGCAAAATATTAGACTGCATGGTCTTCAGAAGATGGGAGAACTAATAACGGGCTTTCATTGGAAATGCAGATGTCAGCTGTGGGTGCCTTGAATTGTCAATAATAATGTTAAACACAGGGTAGAATATCAGGCTGAGCTTATCCTTTATTCTTCTCTCAAAATCATTAAAGCTAAGACAGTTGTGACTTCTGTTCCGCTATGGCTCAATCAGTGAAGACGTGCATGGAACGTTTACATGTGTGTGTTCTGAATTATTCATGTCTCAGGTACTGCTCTGGAGAAGCAAATGGAGCATGCTTTGCTGGTAGGTAGGCTTCAACCATATCTCATTGAGGGAAAGAATAAATATTCTCAGTTTATCCCAGACTGTGCCAGTTATCAGCCGTATATAGAGGCCCAGGCATTATTTTTCTTTTTAATAAAGCTGCATTGGGAAAAAGCCAGATAAAATACCAAAACCAAAGAGAGAGTACTTTTGTGGAATTCAGCGCCTACATAGCATGCTATCTACATCCATTTAGATGAAGGACTTTCTATGTAATGCTCATGGAATTTGCTGAGCTGTAGCCACAAGGTCAGCCATAGAGACAAGGGAAGGGAAACTTAAACAGGGAGGGTAAGAGTAGATCCTCCTTTCTCCTTGCAGAGAGAGAGGCAGGGTGTGCAGCAGAAATCATGTTATCATCTTACCTCTGTCTGAGCAATTCTTGCCATCTTCCTGTGTGTAATGACCTGGGGTCTGAGTTACTCACCAGGTGTAGCATGAGGTTGTGACTTCAGCATCAAGGTGTCTGTGAACTGGGTGGAGGGCAGGACCACAGTCTGACACTTGTCCAAATTCAGTCTCTCAGCACCCATTTGGAGCATTGTTATAGGAACTGTGGTTTCGGTGGGTGGGTGCGTTTTTCTCGGTGATGGCCTTTTTTTGTTTTGGTGGGTTTTTTTTCTGTGGGTTCTTTTTTGGTTTTTGGTGTGTGTGGGTTTTTTGAATCTCCTGTCTTCTGGCATCCACTCAAGACAATGGATATTAAATGAGCTGCAGACCCTGTTTTTTAGTGGTTTTAAACACGTATTTCTTTCTGTGATACACTAGGTTCTTATGTGACATTATGTATGAGTTCTGTTAAGAAGTTAATTTCAAGTAACGTAAGTTTAAATTTAGAAATGTTGTGTCCTGGATGGATTTCAAAGTTCAGTAGGAATCTCATTTTAATGTTTTGAAGTTGTGCAGAGGATTGTGTTTAAAATCAAATCCATGTTTTAAAGTGCCGCATCTATTGCAAGCCCACTCCATGCTGTGACCTCAGTGCAATGCATGGAGTTTGAACAGGTGAAAAGAACTCAGCTGCTCGAGGAAGAGCTGTTGATTCAACAGATGACTGTTCTCTTAAGTCTTGTCTAAGTGACATTTTGCTTTAGGATACATTTAATTTGCAATGAGAGGAAAGTGTAACTTTCTAGCATAGATAGAAGACAGATGCTATTTGTTAATTTTGTCTTACCCTTTGCTAAAAAAACTTATTTTAGGTTAAAAATGTCTAGAACAGGAATTATCATGTAATGTACTCCAGTAACTATGCACTTGAGCAGTGGTGACCCTCGTCCTTCTCGAACAAATAAAAACTTACATACTGAAATAAAATCTCAAACATCTGAATATTTAAATTAATAAAACATCTGTATTGCCTAAAAATGTGCTATTATTTAATGCCTGGGTTTCAATTATACATGCATCAATGTGTTAGGTTTTGACAACTTTTAAATGTGTGTATTGTACACTAAATAATCTCTTCCTGTTTTTGTCAAAGTCTGAATTATTTATTGCAGCTTATGTTACCCTCCTACTTATTTGCTAAAAGCTAGAATTTTATCACTTCAAGTTTTTGGATATGTCTGGGATAAATGCATTGTATATTAGCAACATTTTTCTTAAGTGTGGCAACTATCTAATAACAAAGAGAAAGCTGCCCTCCTCCAGTATTGCTTTTATTCTGTATGTCCTTCACTTAAATTCAATGCTGTGCTGATTTTCTTGTTGTTAATGTCCTGTGCTTTTGTGAGAATTAACTACTCCTTGACTTCTTAGTTTCCTAGGCTGATGAAGAAGTTGCTCAGCAGCAATTGTCCATGTTTTCTCATCTCATACAATCTGATGTCAACCTAGCTCTGACCTTTATGTGATGGAACCTAGTTGTAATATACCCTTCTGCTTAACAAGCTTTGAAATCGAAATATATGATTGACAGAACTGCAGGAAATAATTAGTTCCAAGGAGATGAAAAAAGTAAAAGGATTATTTAAAGGAAAAGAAAGTGATTCAGCTGGTTTATGGTGCATATGAAGTCATCTCAGCTTTTAATTTAACTGTTAAGGGATTGAAATAAATATAAATCACTGTACAAAAGCATTTCTGAGTGAGTCACTGTAAAAAAGCTTTCTAAAAAACTTTACTGCTTATTGGAAGCTCAAATGTATGAAATACTAATTAGTTAATTTGCTCTTTCAGACCTACTAATAAATTACAGCTGAGTGGAAAAGCTTCTGTAGGAAAGAGAGCATGTACATTAGATCTTGCTGAAATGTACCTAGAGAATTATGGTGTTCTTTGAAGTAATAAAAACTATGTACACACATTTCCCAGGAAAGAATTCTTCAATCAGTTCTTCAGTTAGTTGTTACAGGGGTCAAGATGTGTTTTCTATGTTTTAATTAGATTTACAAACCAGGATGAGCTCAATCACTGTACAGATGAGTAGTGAAGTATGCTGTACATGGGGAGAGAAAGAAAGAAGGAAAGATTGATTCATTCTCTAGCATTTTGTCTGTGGCACTTAAAAATCTGTCGATCATGCAGCTGTATTCTGTGGCAAATGAGTAAACAGTAAGCCACTCTCCTGTGCCTGGGATTTTTTCATACTGCAATTTTGCATTCATTTGAATGGCTCTTTACTAATAACACCTTCATGTTTGAAAGGAAGGTAGTGCTGAAGGCAATAGTTAACAGCCAGCTAAGCTTTCTTCTTTGCAAGCATGGATCAGTGAACAGAGATTAGGAGACATTTCACCCATGTTGTCTGTCACAGGCTTTGTACAGGATGTGCTTCCCCCTCAGGGTGATTTTGGCTGTGCTGCCTGTACCTATATAGACTGAAGCAGGGTCCTGAAAAAGAGTGGTTGTGAATTACATGTAGTTTGGGAGCAATGCGTAGTTCTTAAAGCTGTTATCGTGAACAACTGAGGGCTTTTGTTAGAGGTCTTGTAAGTATCTAATGCTAGGAAAGAAATGTAAGACAAACTTAATGTCCCTTTGGGAGCATGAAATGCAGAAAATTGTGGTGAAAGCCAACATGAGTTTGGAAAGAACTGATAAAATTCATGTTGGTCTAAAATTGGCACTCCTAATTTTTTTCTCCTAATTGAGGTATCTGTTCAGATACTACTTATTATATCTCTTACCTTTGTATGCCTCATCAGAATGTCATTTTGCCATTTATTTTCTTGGCATTCTTTCCTGTTGACCAGTTCAGATCGTTTCTGATGCACGTTCGAGCAGGGCTTTTTGCCCTCTACCTGTGTTTAGTGCAGAAAATACCTGGGTTCCCATTCTCCTGCTCAGCTGTACTGCTGCCATTAATGATTTGAGTCCCATGTCTCCTCAGTTTCCTGTGCTCATTGCTTTCAATTCTTGAAAAATCTGGTTTAGAAGCCAAGGCTCTCTGAGCTTATTCCCTGTCGATTGTGAAAGGAATGGGTTTTGAAAACTGTTTCCTTGTGTTAATGGGGGGGCTAAATGAAGGATAATCTCAGGTAAATAACTTTCAGTGCTGTATCGTGTTTGTAACAATGCAAATCTACAACTTTTGTGCCTTATTGCTGCGAAAGTGGCATGTCTGATTGAAATGAACTTTAGAATTTATAAGCTGACAGTTACTTATTTTGTTCTAGTGATATCCACAGTGTGTTTTCCTTAGTATCTAATGTTCAAAATATAATAAACTCCATTACAAACCATTATTAATCTGACAAATGGGCATTTTGAACGCTCATACTTATCTGGCGCAATGCATCAAATGTATAAAGGGAATGTAAAGCTGATGTTTTATTTCAGATCTTGAAAGGTCAGAGTATGCTACTGAGACTTAGCAAAGGGCTTTTACTACCTTTTTGTGCCTGAGCCATCACATATCTTGCAGGTTTTTGTAGCCATTGTTTATTGGCACATTTTCCCACTGCAGCTATATTTTTCTCTTTTCTATGACAGAAAAATGAATATTTATTTAATTAATGTTTCTTTCAAGGCATCAATATAGTACTTTTGAAGCAAGGAATTCACTTAACTCTGTAAATATCATTTTTGCATTGTTATTAATAGTATCGTGAACAAAATGAGCTAAATGACTTCAGCGAAAAAATGTGTGGAAAGTATGTAGCTGCTATGTAAAAGCTATAAGTAGGGAATATTTAAGTTATTTTACTTAATATTAAAGCTATTTAGATCTTTCATTCACCTATACTTGAATTCATATGTCAGGTTTCTAGCTTTCTATGAACTTTGATTTGATTAAATCTCTTACAGCCTGAGACAAATGCTTGAAAACCAAGTATTTGAGAAAAATGTAATGATTTGTTAATATTTTTATGCGTCTGTAGGATTCTAAATGTTATGTGAGGAAAACTTAGACTGTTCAAATAATTTGGTGTTTCGTTTTAATAGTGATTTTTGTAACTTGGCAGGGACAGCCTGTTGGAGACTGCGATTTTAATGTTCGACTTTCATGTATAGAGAAAGAGATCATATTTCCACGACATGAAAAGATGAAAAGTGGTCTTATCGACAAAGCACAGGAACCCTTCAGTGTTAGAAACAAACCATTTTTTGACATCTACACTTCAAGAAAGGTAAGCTTGATTTCAGTTGTTTTATGTTGTGACACTGGAGGCAGCAAAGCAGTGATAGGCATAGGTTTTCCCTCAACTTTTTTGTTGTTGTTTCCAGCTAGTTCCTCTGCTAACCAAGTGTTCAGCAGTGACTAGGGGGCTATTGGCAGCTTGGGCTACTTCAAAAAGTGGTTCTTCTGAACTACTATTTTCTCATATTTAAAACGTATACTTTGGCAAAACCTGATTCTTTAGTTTCATAATGTTAAGAAGTTAAGAGTTTTAGGTTTGAAATGTCTGTGTGCTCAAGGGAATGTCTGAGAGCTATGTTATTCACACTATCCTCCTTCTTAGGTAAGAATATAATGTTCTTTTTACTTCCAGTCCCTGTTCGGCCATAGGATAAGAATCATGAGTTGTGCTGAAACCCCTGCTTCGTGTTCAGCAGTGATTATTAAGAGCCTATTCTAGTTCACTTCTCCACATTTTACTTATTTACTTATGCTCTAGGTCTTCTGAAGTAATGCATATGACTTGCAAATATATATATGAGTTCCTATAGTGCTCTTTTCTTCAGTATAGACATGTCCTAACATTCTGTAAAATACTTTTATTCTCTTCTGTGAATTAAATGGCTCCTGGATAATACTTTCTTCTAGAAGAACCTGTTTTTCTCAGCATGCTGTTGTAAGTAGTCCCGTGTCTCATTAGCACAGAGCAATGAACAGCAAATTGTTGGTTTTCATTTCCTTTTGTCATTTCCTCAGTCCTGTTGCAGGTAATGAATCTTGCTCCAAGAGGAGCAGTAATTGTATTTTGGACAACCAGGAGTGGCTGAAAAGTAAATAAAGAGATAAAGCATAAGCTGAACTTTCAAAAAAAAATGGCGGAGAGTAGCAGTCTTTGGAAAATTTAAGTCATGAACAATTCTGTGAGAGGTTTGTGTGGATAAAGCACTATAAATGTTTTGATCGCTTCTCTGTGTTGTTGTATTTCGGGTTGTCTGTTTCAGATCAACATTGTGACCGTCAAGTAAATTTTTCATGGGGTGGGGAGGAAGGCCCTTTGTCTGGAACATGTAAGTTTGAGCTGGAGATTAAAGGAAGCTAGAACAAAAGGAACATGTCTTACAAAGGGTTTCTTACATAAATTTATAGTTTCTCGAAGAGTTGTGAAGTTCCAGGTTATGTAACCTCATTTAAAAATCGCAAAAAGAATGCATTTTGGGAGCATTCTTAGAAAAGCTTCTAGTAAAACACATCTGTAAACAAATGTCTTGCTAGTTAAATCTAACTGCCAGCACATGACTAGTGAAATGATCCTCCACTTGCCAAAACCTAGGAAATAAAAATTATTCTCAATGGCTCTCTTTTTTTCTGTCTAAAGGAGATTTCTGAATTGTCCATGTGCATTCCACTGTATGGGATTTTAAGAGTTTGGACTGAGGCACTTTTTAAAGTCAGAAATGAAATGATGTTTTTTACTGGTCTTTTTCTGTCCTTCTCAAACTCTGAGCATAAGCACTTTAAGACATTGACTGTCTTATTACCCAGCAGTAAAGCACCAAATATGTTGGTGACGGGAAAAAAATTTATATGTGGCTAGAATTGTTTTTTCCTAAGAAACTTATAATTGCTTTTGACACAATATTTCTACAATATTTTTTCATTTTGTCCTTGTCTTTGCCATGAGGTTTGATTACCTTGTGAATTATAAAATGAAGTAGTTATCTGGCCAATTTTCTTGATTTTTTTGTAAAGAATACTGTATGCAGCAGTTGGAGATACACACAGAGAGAGCAGGAGGGGTAGAATTATTTGCAACACAGAGTGAATAGCTATTGTTATTTTTCTCTTATTTTAATAATTTCAAACATTCATGCTTTATCTACTCTGTACATGTATTAGGCTAAATTGGTAGGAAAATAAGGCAAGTAGGAGTAATATCCTGGGTTTTATCAAATTATATGTTTTGAAAGATTCTTTTGATCTTCTTTTTGTCAGTAAATTTTTCCACCAGTTACAGTGAATAAAAGTCAATGGCTGGTTTCCACTACAGTTATATAGCACATTTTCTTTTCTCTGAGGATTCCTTTCCCTCTGAGAGTTTTGCTGCTTTTTTTTATGAGTGATGAATATATCCTTCAAGCAGATACAATGGTGACTTAAGCAGTTTGAGAAAGCAAGCCATCTGAAAGTGTGAAACACAGCTATCTTTTTTGATTTTGTTACTTATGCTTTTTAAGAAGAGTATTTGAAGATAATGGTAACTCTGAAGCACTGGCTAAAATAGTAAGGACATTGCAGTCTGCATTTGAGGTTATGATGTTGCAAATGCTGTTCAGTCAACAAATTTTCACCCTAATATGTTATCATCACCTTAAAAACAACTTTGTTATAAGAGTATCTGATCTGTACACTTTTAATTGTTTGGGAATTTGGGTTTGGTGTGGCTTCCTTGGTGGCTTTTTTTTGTTTGTTTGAATAATAATAATAATAATAATAATAATAATAATAATAATAATAATTGGGGTGCTTTTTCCCAGTTGGTCTCAGCGGCAATCATGGCAGACTCTAAAGCTTCCTACATTTTGGGTTTGAAATAGCCGTGGGTTTCCCATTTTTCTTTTTCTGCAATGTACATTATAGAGTTTTTTTGTCCTCTCACCTAGTGAAACATGTTCTTTTTACTGCTACTAGCATAACAGAAAGCTTCTTAGGAGGTTTAAAATCTGATCATCATTTTCAATAAGAAGTTTTATGTCAATATTTAGGAACTGTTAGAGTACCCTATGGTAACTGTAAGGAGTTTTAGGTAGTAGTACCTGTATTGATGTGAAGTTTTATCTTAGGCAATATTGGTAAATTGGTTTAAGAGAAATAATTATTGATTCAAAAGAGATTTCAAATATATATCTACTCAGAAGAGTAATGTTCATAAAAATATGTTCTCAAAAGAATAATAGAATAATATTTAGACTGAGAATTATTGTTGCTCTTATTTACCTCAAAAATACCTTTAGTTTCATTACTTCTGTGAACTTGAGAAGTGTGGTTCCTGTAACACTTCCTTAAGATGATCAAAAAGGGATTGCATCTTCATATTTCATCATAACTTTGTGAATTTTTCATTATATGTGTTCAGAATAGACTATTGTTTTGAAGCATTGCCCTATTCTGAAAGAGGACTACTTAAAAATAGTGTTGCTTTGCCCAAAGGATCTTTATCCTGTTTTTATTCAGTCATCTCTGCAACTATAGCAACAAATATAGTGATGAATACCTTGTTGGTATAGCTGGAAGAGCAAGATGACTTACTTTGGCATCAGTGACGAATATCGTGACAGGGTTTACCAACTCTGTGTACAAGCACAGCAAGGTCTGCAGGAAGAGAAGGAATTCCTTCTATCCTCTAAATCTGCTCATACTCAGATTGACTCAGTGTATCCATCAGTCTCTCTCCACAGTTGGGGGCGACTGAATGGATGCTAAAGGACTGACAAGTGGGACCTGCTTAGGTACTTCTTTTCCTTATGATTAATTAGCCATTTTTCCTAGTTTTCCACGAGCAGTGGAAAGGATCTAACAGGATCCTTCCATTCTTGACGAGAACAAACAGCTTTGTGGTGCTTAGTTGCTGGCTGGGGTTAAACTGTGTCAAAATCCCTAAAGATTTACACCCTTAAGTGGTCTCAGAGAAGCTGTGAGGTTTTTTTTAAGTGTGGGTTTCTTCCCTACCTTCTTCCCAGTGTGTTTCATTGAGAGTCATTAATTTCATTCAGGTCACACCCAAGGCTTGTTGTTTTCAAAGATCAATGGAGATAGCAGTCTTTGGTCACCAATAAGACGGTCTTTGATTGCACCAACATATTCAAGACTGAAAAAGTGGAAACCTCATACTGTCTGAGGCAAAAGGTGTAACACCTCCTTAAATTAGACCATATGGTCCACTCTGCTGAAAATCACAGAGGTGAAGGCAAAATGGACATTTATTGAGAGGGAAGGTTAGTTTTTATGTGGTAGGGCATGGAATGATTGGGATTTGGGAGGATCAAGGGAGGAGCGTGCAAGGGAATGTCTATAAATGGGTAAATTGGGATAAAACATACCTTAATATGGGAAGGGGAGATATTAAAATGGGAAAAGCTATAAATTGTAGCTACAAGGCACCAGTAGGAAAAGGGGTTACAATCAGTGAATAGAAAGGGGGCTAATACTGATTTAACTGGAGATTACGTTTAAAGTAAGATTTTCTTTTAACAACATTGTTAATAAATTGAATAAACATATCACTCTAATAATATGAAAAGCAGTCTCTGAGGTAGGAAGTTATTTGTTGTCCAGAAGTTTAGCTGCATTTCAAAGCTGTCTTTTCTTCAGTTCTGTTTTTCTTCAGAGACTTTTCTCCACCATGAATAAGTGTCTTGTGGGTCACTTCCAACACCCATACCACTGGTTAGAATGTGTTTCATCAAAATATTTGGAGTATGTTTTGGAGTTTTGCTTTTTTTGAAGTGTAGCTGTTGCTTAGGGTCAAGAAAAGAATGAAGTGTGCTTCATCACATTTTTGTTTTGAGAAGCTTCAATTTTTGAAATATATTCCCAGGATGCAGTTTGAACCTCACAAAAATATTGTGGACCTGTCTCTTCATAGCCACCCTTCATCATTCCTTTCTATGACCTAAGACATTCCATTCCATTCTTTTTATTAACAGTAATGTATCAGTACATGTGTATTAGCTTGTGTGGACTGTAGGAAGATTACTCAAAAGGCAAGGAGTCTCAGCACAATATTTAATAGCAGAATAAGTGGCTAAACTTTTAATTATACCAGGAAAAATTAATGTCGTCCACATAGGTTTAGTTACTTTCAGTGAAAAAGTGAAAGTAATTACTTGAAACAGCAGTAAACTTTCTGCTGTGTTATATAATATGTCCAATAATGAAATTGTTCTTAGCGTTATGGATTTGGGACTTTAATACCAGAGTTAGAGTACTGACTGATTTTTTTTCTAATCTGAAAATCAATTTACTGTGAAATGAAATGTACTTTTAAAGTGCAGTTATAAAGTATGGCAGCATTTAGAGTTGTGCCTTGACATTTGTTGTTGGTACTAGATTTTGGAAATAAGGGCTGTATCTTTATAATATTGCCTTGAACATTATTTTAAGAAGTTTTGATGGACTTTTTTATTTTTTGTAAGACTGGGTTTTTGTGGTAAGAGGAAGAAAAGAAAGGGACAGTCACTGGGGTACAGGTTGTGTAGTCTCAGACTGTTGCCTCATTGAACTTCAATGTTGATGAAGAAAACAGTATCACTAAATTTATTTTTCCTTTATAATCTAATAAACACAGATTAATCTTTTACTGTTAGCTGTGAGCATGTGTATTCTATGAGCTATTTTGCCTCCTAGTGTAACTTCCAAGTTCTTTTAGGAAAACGTTTTTGGGCAAAGATGAATTTTTGGTGTTTGTCATTACACTTGCATAACTTTTGTTGCATATCTTGCTTTCTTTTCATTCATGGGTTTGCATCAGAGTTCAAGGAGATGACATGGTCAAATCTACCAGGTCTCCCACCCATTTTGTAAGGATAGTAGCAGTCAGTGGAAGAATCTGAATTTTAGGCTTCCTTGATGCTAAACTATTAAAGACCAGTGAGGTTAATGCTTTAAATGCTTCATACTCTTAGACTTTGAGCCTTAGCCTTTTATTTAGATGAATATTTTAGGATTTTCAGCAAGGATGTTATCTTCATTATATTGAACAGGAGGTACAGGTGCATGGAAATAATTCTTGGAAATGATTCAACTCTTGGCTTTCATTGCTTAAACCAACCCACAGTTCTTTTGCAAGGCTTTTTTGTGTGGACAGTCTCAGTCTGGATGTCATCACTAAAGCCCATTGTCTAATGAAAATGCTGTATAGCAGGAGCAGGAAAAAAGTTCCTTTTTGTGCAGTCTGTGGTCCCGTGGAGAATTGTGCCCATCACTCTCAATGGAACAATAAGGCTAAAGGTTAAACCATGATACAGGTCAAATGAACAACGCTTTTCAAATGTTAGCACTCTGTGTGTCAATGCCTTGTCAGTTCTTAGACTATTATCTAGTTTTAAATTGACAGCTTGTCCTAGAGGGATTAGAGAGAAGGTGAGTAATCTCTTCTAGAAGATTAAATGGTCTAAGATCTTCTTAAAAGTTTTCAGTCAAATCTCTGAACTGACAGATGACTTATTTTGTTCTCCTGGTTTATCTGACGTTTGGATTTTTAGTTTTACTTTTTGAAACTGCCTTTGTTGTAGTTAAGAGAGGTGTAATGTTTAGTAGTTAGTTATACCAACAAAGGTGTAATGGCTGTTGAGGTGGTTTGCTTTGAAAATTTATGTGGCTGTGAACCTCTGATGGTGCAGGAGATTGTCTAAGTACACGCCATGCTGATGCTAAGGCAACTGTAAGCTGGTATTTGCATGTCCTGAAAAAGTGAACCCCAATAAAAGGCAGAATATGCAGACAGAGCTCATCCATGTCTGCTGAGAGAGCTGCTAACCCAAAACTGACTGGAAGTGATCACAAAGCCCTGTCTTGCGTCTCCAAGTTTCTTACAGACAACAATGCGGAGAAGCTTTGCTGTCATGGGAGGGAAGACAGAAGAATTCAATGGCAGCAATGGCAGAAGCAAAAGTGTCAAATAATCTGTTTATTGGAGATCCTGAATTCCTCATCTCAGTGGAGAGGGAATGTAACCATCTGGAGGGCTTTTAATGCCAAAAAGACTTGTTTCCTCTGTTTTTGTTTTTATTTTTGTTGTGATTTTCTGTGCCTTAAGGAGTAGTTTAATTGGCTCACCTTTCAATCCTGCATTTCCTGACCTAGAGTTGGCAGTCACTCTTTGGTGTCTGGCCTACACCATAGTCCTCATTCCATCTGTTCTGTTCCAGGGTTTTGGCCTATTTATCATCGCATTGCCTTTTAATTATCTTCTAACCCACCTCCCCTCTACCATTTTGTTTCTGGGGTTTTTTTATTTCTTTATTTCTTAAATTTCTTCCTCACTTTGTCCTGTTCCATCTCCCCAAGAATGGAAAGTTAAATAGTGTAAAGGCACTATTGCCTTATTCCAGAATTGCCTTATTGCCTTATTTCATGCTCTTGTGCTGATGGTTATCATCACTTTAATCTTCTTTTTGGTGTACTTTTCTTCCCGTAAATGCAAATAATTGTTGACCTGAGGAACCTAGTAAATAAGTAGTGAATAAGAAGCTGGAAAAATGTTACCAAGTGAAGATTTCAAATTAAGCATAAGGTAACTGTCTTGTACATGTAGTAGTTGAGCCTGCTTGTTCAAAATGGTTTTAGCATACGAATTGTAAAGGTAAGTACAGCCAACCAGCCCAAGTGAAAGCTGTTTAAATTGTGGTATGAAATGGATGACCAAACTGTGGTTCTTGAGCTGAACGTAGATTACTGCCACTTGAAATTCAGTGCTTGAACTGGAGCCGTTTCATGCAACCAGCTGCCTCACTGCAATGATGTGGATACTGTTTAGTAAATATAATTGCTGTCAATTGGAGGATGAGGGTAGCAGAGACTTTGTAGGCCAGGGCTGGTGGGTTGCCCAGCTGCCTTTGCATCCTGTGGGGCAGGAAGGCTGCAGTTACTTGCTTAGATTTGGTTTACACCAAAAAGTTTTCCCTTGTGCTAGGGAAAATACAACTCATCTGTGGCAAACTTTTCAGCTTCCTTGCTTTGGTGGAATCACTTAAGGAGACCCATTCACACACAGGAATCTGTGTTCATTTCCTAGTGTAAGCAAAAGAGGATTAGGCTACTTGCTTTTTATTATTATTATTTGTGGTGTTGAAGGTCAAGTATAATATTTCAGCACAGTATAATTTTGGTTAGGAAAAGAACTTTTTTTTTTTTTTTTTTGCTTTTGGTTTAAGAAATTTTTTACACATTTAGTTACATTTCACATTTTTCAGAAAGTGATCTACTGAAGTTAAAACAAACAGTCTCAAAGATTTCTATGAAAGATTATTTTCATAACTTGTGACCCGTGTTAGATATCGCTACTGGTACAAATTAATGTAGAATAATTCAGATGTGGAATATATAATTAAATTATGGTTTGCCCAGCTACACTGTGGGAAAGAAAACAAAGAAAGTACTGGAAAAATAAAGACATATGGATGGAGTGTTACACTTGGGGCACATTGTAAGTTTTAAACAGCAGGACAGTACGTATTCAGTTTAGCTTTTAGCATTTTAACTTTAACATTCTAACATTTTTGAAAATTACTTCTCCTGTCTTTTGTGCAGTGGAAATACTCTATACCTTTAACAGTGTCTTCAACAGTGATTTCTACTTTCAGTTTTCTGGTGTTTTACCAAACCAGGGAAATGCAAATCGGTTTGGACCTAATTGCCAGTTGGTATCCCAGTATGGGCAATTGAATTGGTATATTTGATATCTTCTGAATTAGTTAGAGGACTCAGGTGTGGTGACTAAGTGGGTCACTCCACTCATTAATTGAGGGGCAACTGTTTAATATTGTCCGTTGTGCCACTTCACAGCCTGTCACTTTCCAAACTGCCTCCTGGCAATGCGGCTCCGCAGGGAAGCCATCAGCCTTCTCCTATTGGAATGACGTGCAAGAGACATGTGCTTAATTTGGATAAAATGAATAAAAATACAAAGAAAATTGTAAAGATGAGGGTGAGATTTAAAGCAATTTATTATGATGCAAGATCATTGCTGCTAGCTCTTCCTTTTCTTGTGATATGCCCAATTTTGGAAAAAAAACTTCCTATACAGAATTCATTCTTAAAGTCAAGGAATAATAAAATCTCAGCATTTTACTCTTATGGCCTCGTGGTTTTAGTTTCAACATTGTAGCAAATAAAGCCCTCAAGTGCCATTGCATAGCAGAAAAATCAGATGTTTTTAAACATGTAGAATATAATGTTAAAGCTTAATTTTTGTGTTAAAATCATTTCATCAGTTCCCAGTGCAATATATTAGCCCACTTTGAATCAGGCATTGTAACAGTAAATGTATGAACACTATATTCTTGAATATTTGTTTTATGTCTAATTGAATTATTGTATATACAGTTTTGTCTTTGTTAATAGGTCTTAGTAGAAATGCTTTAAAAAAATCCTTGATTATCTGATTTAATTAAAACAGACCTGTCCACGTTCTTGACAACCAGAGACCAGATTATGTTGTAACAATTGACACAGGGGCTGGATAACAGATAAACCTTATCAAGTTTTTAACATTGCAAGATCATTTAGAGAACAAATTAAAATTTACTTGGCCCTATTGCACTCAACTGAGTGTCATTTTTTTCCTTTGACATCAGAACTATTGAATGTAGTATTTGTTGTAACCCAGTGCATTTGGGAGCTTGTAAACAGCAGTGTTAGAACCTTGCTCAGTTGAAGACATCAGTTAACAGACTTTACTGAGTGTCTTCCATCCATTCAGGAATGTCACAGATTGCAAATAATTTGCAACTAGGTCAAAGAATTTGCTAGTGGAACCTATTAAATCTCCTTCAGCTCCAGCAGGACTGTAATCTCAGACAGATGTGTTCTGCCAGGTAGGAGAGCAGGGGAAAGTGATGCCGGCATAATCCCAATCCCTAAAAGAAAAAAAAAAAATGAAAGTATCTTGCAGGTTGAAATAGAGAACTGTCAAGGGCACAGAAAATGGCCAAGCTATGAAATATGGTGCTCTATTTCTTCATCAGGTAAAATAAATATGAAATATTGCTGTTTGGCATGGGTATTACCACAGGGCTTTGAGGAGTCCATGTCTCTCTTATTTTGAAGCTATCACGAAAGTCAATTAAAGTTTCTTGAAGCAGCCTATTTCTCTTATTTGAAAGAAGCATTTGAAAACATCATAGTTAATTGATGTCAGTTTCTCAATTGTGTTTTTTGAGAAGAGATTGACAGTGAGAAATGCCTCATGCTTATTTTGAATTCAGGAATGCAGATGTGCTGTCAAATTAAGCATTAACACACATAGTGCTTGTATTATTCTTGGGTATTGTTTTGAATATATTAGGTACCTGACCTTTGGAGTTACTCACTCAGAACCAGCACATGGATGGTAGCTCAGTGGGGCTCTTACTCAGTGTGCTCTACATTTTTCTAAAATGTTTCTATCCAAATAATTAAAAGACATGGCATGAAGCTAGTGTTATTGCATATATAAAGACTGCAGTTAATGAATTAGCTGCAAACCCAAAAAGATATTAAAAAAAAATTAAAACTGTCTAACTTGATTCTCTGCCACCCTCACAATATGTTTTACTGTTGTTCATAATGACATTTTTTTTCATTTGGATGGGTAATAAAAGCAAGCTAGTGTGGTTCTTAGACCTTAACATTGGAGGTTGCATCCTAACACAGACTACAATGACTTCCAGCTAGACATATGTCTGGAAGTGTCTTTTCTTTGAATCTTTTAGAGGGGTAGTAGAAAAGATTTAAGAAGCAGCTTTTGGAAGATGATATATATGACTTCTCTTAAGTTCTCTATGAAGAAAGCAGACTATAACACTCCCTTGTGAAACTGGCAGCAGTTCTAGTAGAGACTAGAAAAGCTCTGAATGTCTGATGTGTGGATTAACTTGTTTTTTTCAGAAGTGCATCAAATATGACACAAAGCAAGTTGCAGACAGAAGGGATGAATCTCTTTGGCTTTCGTGCTTGAAGGTGTTGCTCATTCCCTATCACATGCGTATAAACTGGAACTTCTATTGCCATCCTGTTCTGGAAAGAGTATATAAACTCCAGTAAGGACTTTTCTGCAGAATTGCTCTTCTAAAAGATAATGAAGAGTTGTGACATTTTTAGAAAGCTAATGACCAGTGACTGGTAGTTTGGTTCCTTGTCAGTCACCAACTGTGAAATTAAATGGGCAAATGGTTGAGGAAGACACTCTACAGTAGTTTTGGTTCTTTGAATTATGATGTTATTTTTGGTCTGTGGCCTCCTAGCATCAAGTCTTCAGAATATTTGGCTTTTACATCAAGACATCAAGGAGTCTGGGAGCCCTGCAGGTCATGCTCTTAGCCAGGAAACAGAAGACTTGGAGCTGAAGTACAGACTGCAAAAGCTAGTGGCAGCTGAATCTACAGCCTTTCAACTTCACCCATTTAGAATTCAGGAGGGCCATCAAATGAGAACGTGTTTATAATACATCTGAGAGGGCTCTTGTAGCTATGAGGTAAATAAATGTTTGTTTCAGTGCTCCTGCTGAGTTTCTAGCTAGTTGTAGACCAGAGGAGAGTACACAGTTGCCGGAGCAAACCCAGATAGAATTAGGTCACCTTCCTTCCTCTCTGTGCATGCACCTGTCTGTTGCCACTTCATGTTATTTCAGCCTTGTTGCTCACACTGTTACAAGAGCAGAGCTCATGGAGGTTCAGCGGAAGTGTCCAGGTAAATTCCTGGCCTGCAAAGGGCTGTACGTGGGAGAGGTGACCCCTGGTAAAGCTGGCCACCCTCAAAGTGCTGGGAGATACTAACAAGTGAGCCCACTGTGAAAGGATTTCTTCTTGCCGTTATCTGTAGTTAGAACAAATTAAAAAACTCTCAGTAAACATTTTTTTGTGGCATATGAATTTCAGGTTTAGTGTCTTTTAACAGTGTTTTGCTACATGAGCTGTTAGGATCATATGTATTTGAATACCATGAGTGATGCTCTAAAGGATAAAGCAGTGTACTCAGTACAGGAATGCTTGCTAAAGATTGATGAAGGAGCATATTCCTCTTGCAAAAAAATTTTTGTTACTAGAAACTGGTCAGTCTGTGAAGCTAAATGCAGTATTACTTAACATGCCTTTGGTCAAACTTTAAAATGAGAGAGACACATTTCGAATGCTTGCTTTTTGGGGCTACAGATTTTCCATCCTTAGCAGGTCTTTTGTGCTGGATTCTGGTTTCGTGTGTTTAAAATTATTAGGGTAGTTCCCTTATGGAATTCTTAAATCATATTTCAGTGACCAGTTGTAGCCACTGTGTTTTTGTTGTGACTGTTGGCTATTCCTACACCTAACAGATGGCACTCACGTACACTGACAAGCTGCGGGATAGCCAAGCATTACTAATAAAACCTATCACATGTTAAACCTGACCTGACATTAATCAAGTTTTGAATGCTACAAATGATTCATGGGTAATAATTAGTCTCTTGATCATATTAGTGAACATCAGTCTCACATTGTTGCCATTATCTGCTTTCATTCTTATAGGAACAAATCCGTTGCAATAATTAGGTGTTTTTAATATATTTTGAGCCAATATGTTCTGTATGGTTAACTTGGAAAAGAGGTTATTTTTAATCTTTCAGTATGATTGATTTCAAAACTTCTAGTAAATTAACAAACAGAAAGGCTTTCCATAAAAATAGTTTTTTATAAAAAGTAGGTATTTTTAGATTTTATCAGCTGAAAAAAAATCCTATGTCTTTACACAGTCATTTGGTATATTTTTCATCACAGTGTGATTCAGATGTTGCCACAGATTACAGTTTAAAATAGTTGGGATTTTGTTAAACAGGTGAACCTTTCAAGTTTACTTTTTTGTCTTCTTGTTTAGTACTGAGTTATTGGTTGACATCAAGTGCTTTCAAAATATACTTATTTATACAGTTTGCAGCTTTTCTCTGTTTTTATCTTGAATTAGCATCTTGAGTGGATGGCTGTTGGAAAGCTAGGATTTGAGCTTTGACCATAAATTTTTCTGAAGGATTTTCATCCAGTTTTCCAGCCCTGATTTTACAGCCCAAGAGAATGAATTTTCTTTTTAAGTAATAAGCAAGTGCGAATTTTATACTTTGTGTTTCTTTTGCAGTTAGGGCAAAGTAGATAATTTCACTGGTTTACTGAAACCGTAGCAGTTATTCTTCAACATGTGCTGGTTCCTAATTAGCATAGGACACTTCTTTTAGCAATTACTTGTTAGGGAGCTCAGTTTTTAATTTATTTTCGACAGTTTTTGATCCTACTTTTCCTTTATGCATATTTTAGACCATTAGCATGGATCAGGAAATATTTTATAACTTCATTTTTTTTTTTTTTAGCATATTAGCTTAACAACATTTAGTATAAACTGTGGTTTTCTGACTGTACTCTGTTACCATGATGCATTTCCTTTCTTGCCTTTTGGTGCTGGTTTCCCAGCAAACGAAAATACAAAATCTTTTCAGATAAACATAGCCAAATGCAATGAATAATGGAGGTTGCATTATAGAATTGGACTTTACCCTGCTGTAAAGACACATTTTTAACTTATTTATTTGACCTAATGTAGCATATCATATTTCGATTAGCATATGAGACTAATGCAAAGGAAACTGAGTCATGTTAAATTATTAAAAATCTACTCTTCACCATTTTGATATGTGATTTGGAGGAAAACATGAAATTGTATAAATGAGAGACAGATTACTTATGGTTTTGTGAGGGAAGTAAATGTTAATGTTGAAGCAGAAATCTTTACTTGTATGACTTAATGTTGTCACACTCCTGAGACCCTGGGCTGTGATTCCAGGACATTCACAGTTACTTGGAAGGAGTCTCTTTAAGTCAAGCAGCCAGTTTTAATGAGCCATTGGCTGGTGAAATACTTTGACAAGTGCTTGTGTCCAGAAATCTCCTTGAAAGGAGACTCTGTGGAGAAAAACAGGGAGTGCATATTTTTTCTTGCTGCTGGGGGTCTTCTGGAATATTCTGTCTATTCTAGATGGGATGGTTTCAATTGATTAAAAAATTGTATCTGTGACTTTTGATGACACATTATTGAAATATTTGAAGACATTATTGAAGTATTTGAAGAGTCACATCTGCTTGTGAAATGTTTGAAATGTGAAACTTCTTCCTTTTACTAAAAAAATCTCCAAGAGATGTTGTAGTCAGTGTCTAAATAGAGGAACAAGGAAAAAAAATAGAAGGATGAAAGAATTACTGAGAAATAGGCATTAATTTTTTAATTACACATGCAGTGCTTCATTGGACAGCTTAATTAAGATTGTGGTTCTCCCATCACAGCATGGTGTAATTTGAAATTGCGCAATTTTCCAAAAAAATTATTTGTCACTTGAACATATCACCTGAAGAGGAACTTAAATATGCATGAGAGGAGAGGGTTTCATCCTCATAGCTGTCTGAAAGTTAGTCTGAACTGGTGATCCAGGCTATGTCTGGTTCGGAGCAGGGAGGGAAGCAAGCAGTGGAACTGCCAGAAGTATGTCTTTGATCATTCCCCATCTGCCCCCAAACTGTTAATTTACATTAGGTTTGTTTACCTCAGCTGTTTTACTTGCAGTGCTGGGTGAGGTGATCGGTATCCTGAGTATGAAAAAGATAAAAGTCTTTGTGGATTCAGTTTGAAGTGTGTTTGTTGGGGTTTTTCCTGCCCCTCCCCCTATTTTTCAGAAGGTATGTGCTCCCTTTAATTCCAAAAAGCATGAATCCCCCACGCTCACTAAAGACTGTTTTGAAAGTCTTACCGTATATTTGCAGTAATGTCAGTCAATGAACCAAAATCAAAACTTCTGCTAACACTTTGTTTTGGGCTCTATTTCTCTTAAAATGTGAACTACCTGACTTTCATTTGTGGAAAGTTTGAGATTTTGAGTTTTATTTTTAATATATGAAACCTTTTGCCCTGCTTACATAGTTACTCACATGGTATTTTTTTGTTTTGAGACTGAAAGCAGCTGTTCAGTTCTTGATACCTACTCTGCTTTTAGAAACAAACCAAACCAAACCAAAAAGGACATGATGCTGCAGGACAGGGGAAACAGGAAAGATTCTGGTGGAAGAAAGGAGTAGAGACCACAGCCATAGCTTAGAGGACCAGCCTCCCTCACCTGACATTAAGCTGCATTTGGTAATATTTTCAAGAATTTCACAGCAGCCTGTTAACAGTCTAAACAGAAGCTTCTATCACACCAACAGCATGCTTAATTCTTTTCCAGGAGGCCTCCTTTACGAAATATAAAGTTCAAAAGCTGGAGTTTAGAGTGTTAGTAGTTTGGATGATGGCTCCATCGTTGCTTGGTACAGTTTGATTTTTTGGGGGGAAACATGATACTTGGGATGAACCTGAGGCAGACTGTTTTTACATTGACTGACCTTAGCATAGAAATAATTCTGTAGGATTTCTGGTGTAATTCAAAAACAAGATTTATGAAGATTTATGTTGTAGGTTATTTTCAAAATATTTTTCTTCTACCATAACAGGGGATATCCAGATTTTAATTCTCATTCTTTAGAAAAATAGTTTTGTTCACAAGGGGTTTAGTTTTTCTGTGGGTTTTTTTTTTTTTTTAAACTCAAATCCAGGGGAGTTACCCAATAGAAATACAGATCTTCAGCTGGATTTGTGATTCGTAGATCCTTTCTTCAAACACTTCTTTGTGTAATAATAGAGATAAATTCTATCTTGTGAATTAGCAGGGATACAATTAAAATACTTCTCTTGGTAGCAGACGCGTTAAATTCAGGTGTCTCTTACTGACTGTTGATAAACCACTGTATATTTGAAAGCCTTCATACCTCTTACTTTAGATGTAAAACGTTTTCTGGGGTGTCTTAAATACATCAGCAACCAGTTTTAAAGCAAATAAATTTTATATTGAACTTGGATAATTAAGAGCTCATGGAAGAGTGCATACTGAGATGAGATAGGGCTATTGAGAAGATTGTCATGTACAAATAAAAAACTACAGAAACTGTCAAACAAGATGAAACAAATCCATGTAAAAATAAAAGAGAAGTGATACCCTATTTTAAAATCAGAATAGTCCATCTCTTTTAGAGAAGTGCAAGGAAAGAGACAATAATTGTTTTCTTTTAAAAAAGGTGAACTCGTGAATCTTCTTCTGAAGACTGTATAATAAATTTAAAGAATCTGTAGTGTCTATAGAGATCTATGACCTCATGTTTATAAAACTCAACAGTTGCCAGGATGTGAGAATTACTTTATAGCTGATGGTGAGGTCTGTCCTTTAAGCCAGGCTAAAATCTAAGTTGGTGAAGATGTTGGCTCTGGGAAGTTAGGAATGACAGTAGACTCACGTCTGAAGGTGTTTTACATCCTGGCTAACTGACAATTTGATTTGTAGTTTATTTGCAACTAGTATTTTTGAGTGAACTATGGTCTCTTTCACAGCTTTCTCCGTAGAGTGAACAGGTCAAGATGATCAGTAATTTGAAGGTGGCTCTGGAAAGCTGCTTTGGGGACTGGTGCAGGCAGAGTTGCTTTAGCTTGACTTGAAGCTGAATGAAGCAGATAGCAGTTCTGAAATTGAAAAAGCATGGAAAATGGACATATGTTTGTCTTGCATTATAACATTCAAAGGGATTTTTTTTGTACCTTCAAGTATTTCATGAGGCTAACAAGCAATGTCAGTTTTGAATCAGAATATGAGCAAAATGGATAGCAGTATTTGCATATTGTGACACAGGAGATCGATAACAGTTGCGTGCAAGGCCCGTAGCCAAATTATTTTGTAGAAAGTCAGTATGACTTTGCAGAGTCATTATTATGCTTTGGAATTTACATAACTCTCACAGTGTGTTGCATTTCCATGAGTTCGGGGTTTTTTTTGTAAGGGGAAGGAAAAGGCCAGTTCTTAATGCTGCCTTGGTGACATGTTGCTGCTCCTCATCTCAGTGGTTAAAGAGCAAGGATAAATCCTGTTACTCCTGTTACTGTCACACAGCTCTACTCAGTCCATGCAATTATACCATTCTTTTGCTTAGAGGAATGTTATTAGATGTAGCAGTAATTTTTAGTTTTTGTTAAAAAAGTAAAAAGTTTTAAATAATGAACTGTAGTATGAGTATGTGGCTTATTATAGTGTTCATGGAGAAGCAGGAAACTGCAAGAAGTGAACAAAGGGTTCACAAGTGGAAATAGATGCCACAAGGCTATGAGGAATTGGATGCCAGAAGAACTGGTTCACATGCATCATTTACCCATCTTTTATAAAATGTCATTGAGATGCATTGCACTTTGTCTGGTCCCTGGCAGTCATCCCAGTCAAGCAGGTGTGCCATTTATCAGGGCACCGATTAAAAAAGAGTGTTCTGTTCAAGTTAATTAGAAATTTTAACATGTGGAACATTGAACAACGTTTTTTAAAAGATGAACCGTGATATTTGCATTGTAAGTTCATAAACCAAAAAAACCACCTATTTTTTAGTGTCAAAAATACTTGCTTGTATGTCAAATATTCCTTTTCTGCTCATTTTCCTGTCATTCCAAACTTTATGCAGTATTCAATGCTTATGTATTCTACTGTTCACATACAACCTCCCAGTAGCTTAATTCTCAAGAAAATTTGTATGGGAGGAAGGTCAGAGAAAATTTCCATCCCTTCCTTCCCTCCCCCAAATTGCAAATATTTTCTAGTCAAAATTCCTTTCTAGAGTGTTGTACATGTAGTTGTCCTTTCAGCATGATGCTCCAAAGGGCCACGGCAGACCTCGATGATCAGGACAGTATCTACATTCGATATCGTACTGATGGAAACCTGTTCAACCTAAGGCGACTGAAGGCCCACACCAAGACCTTAAACCATCTTGTCTGGGAGCTGCTTTATGCTGATGACGCTGCCCTCGTTGCCCACTCAGAAGCAGCCCTGCAGTGTTTAACATCCTGCTTTGCAGACGCTGCTGAGCTCTTTGGGCTGGAAGTCAGTCTAAAGAAGACAGAAATTCTCCATCAACCTGCACCTCAGGAAGTCCCCCATCATCCCCACATCACCATTGACCAAACAGAACTCAAATCAGTGCAGCAGTTTAATTACCTAGGCAGCCTCATCTCCTCGGATGATAAGATTGACAGGGAGATAGACAACAGGTTAGCAAAGGCATATAGTGCTTTTGGAAAGCTTCATTAGAGTTTGGCGAAATAAACACCTGAAGAAAAGCACAAAGATCAGTGTTTACAGAGCCATAGTGCTGTCTACTCTCTTATACGGATCTGAATCATGGGTCATCTACCGCCACCACCTGCGTCTCCTAGAACGCTTCCATCAACGCTGCCTCCGTACAATCCTTAACATCCACTGGTCAGATTATGTGACCAATACTTCTGTTCTGGAACAAGCAGCAGTCACAAGCATTGAGGCCATGTTACTGAGAACACAGCTGCGTTGGGCAGGGCACGTCTCCAGGATGAAGGACCACCGCCTCCCTAAGATCCTGCTTTATGGTGAACTTGCCTCTGGCTGCCCCAAGAGAGAAGCTCCGAAGAAAAGATACAAGGACTCCCTGAAACAACATCTCAGCCTTGGCCATATTGACCACCATAACTGGTCTACTCTGGCCTCCAATCGGGAGACCTGGAGACACACCATCTACAGCGCTGCTGATGCTTTTGAGAAAGCACGCAGGATCACCCTTGAGGAGAAAAGACAACGCAGAAAGAATCGTGCCTTGCAGAATATACCATCTAAGGAGTCTTTCTGCTGTGCCTTTTGCAACCGGACTTGCCTATCTCGTATTGGCCTTTTTAGCCACCAACGCGCTTGCAACAAACGTGGGTAGAGCCCTTCCCAAATCTTCGTTCGCGAAGCCTAGCCATGATGACATGTAGTTGTCCTAATGAAAATAAAAGGAGCATAACTGAGAACGAAAGCAGAACAACTGGGAGTACAAAGAAGTGTAGTTATCTGTTGAGGCTTGCTCTGGTTTTAAAATCCTTTTTTCTTTGATATCTAATTGACACTTTGGAAGAGCTGTCTGAATGACAACAATGTGGACCTCCAAACTGAGTACATGTTCTAGTCTGAAACTGGGTGGCAGCTTGATGAGATGGGTTCTCTTGCATTTTATAGTTCAGGTGAAGTAGTGAATGAAAAGTAATATCAGAATATATTTCTGAAATGGTAATTTTTGAGTTTAGATTTTCCTCTCCATTTATCAAATTGTAAAGTGCTTTAATGTAGTTTTCTAAAACTACATGTGGACCAGAGTGGAGAGAGTTACAGGCCAAACAGTGCACAGTAATAATTTTATGCTTTTCCATAGGCTCCAAAATAAAATATTGCTTCTATACTCTTCAGTTTTATTTTGGGAAGGAGTGTGTGATTCAGTTGTGTAAGCTCCAACACCAAAGTAACTGTGTCCTCAAGTTATAGTTCCCCCAATAACTTTAAATAAGCAGAAACGGAGGTGATTGGTTTCTCTTTACCACTTTGGTTAGGGTCTTTTAATAAACTAGCTAGAAATTTATCAAAAGTATAGTTTCAGCTAATTGGAAGTTTATGTTTTCATTTTTAAATATTGTTATTAATTAATATTATTATTCAGAGAGAGGTGTTTTGGTACTTGACTTTCATGAAATAGTTTTTGTATGTTTTTGTGAGTTTGAAGTATATTCTTATTACAGATTTCTCACTGGCCAATCAGTTTTGGAACTGCATAGTCACCTTGCAAGTGATTTACAAAAACTTAGCTTGTGTAGAAATTTAAAAAAACCCACTTTTTAAAACTTTTTGACATTTAAGTATTTTTCCAATGCATTCATTGCTCTGATGAAGCAAAGACTACAATGAATTTATGAAAGTATTTAGATAATTTTATTGTTATTTTATGCAGACATCTGGTGGCAGATTCATTACACTGTGTGCCTCCACTGTAAATTTCAAAATAACAACAGGTAAACATGAGCTACAACTTCCAAGTTTCAAGTAGAGGCTTTCTCTAGTGTTTTATTGGGAGATTTCTTACTCAGAATCAAATATTCTTGAAGTATTTTATCACTTGAGAGTACTCTTGCAGCGTGTTTTTTCAATTAAATTGTATCTGAACATTGAATAGTGAGAGCTTTATTTGTTGTTGGAGCTATAGACACAAATATGCTAATGACTGCATAGGAAAAAAATCTGGTTTTTAACAGCAAAATGATCAGTTGTTCTGTGCAAGCAGTTATGGGCTTTAGTGAAATATGTTAAATTATTATTGTTTGAAATATTTGGGCATTGGCTTTTGATCCATGAAATGTATAAGTGCATGATTTTTAGTTGTACAGCCCGTAGTAGGATCCAGATGTTAATTCTCAACTCCTTTCATACTTTTGCTCTTTACTGACTGCATTTGAATAATTTAGTCATAATTTGGTCAGTGGGTCATTGAGTTAAGTTGGACTCTGTCAAAGGTTTAGCCCTTGTCCGCATTCTCCACTAAAAAACGGTCAACGGTTTAGCCCTGTGATTTTTGCATGGTTTTTATCAACCCATAAATTTTGCTAACAAGTACGAAGAGTTCACGTAGACAAAACAGATCTCCTTGACATGGGGATTAACGTTAAAATTTATTGCTACACGATAAGAACTAAGGGAATACTTATATACACAACAACTCTTACTAGTTTTCCTTAAAATGACAAACTTATATATTTACAAATACCACCCCTCCTTCTTTTCTTCAAAAACAGTCTAGAGGAAGAAGGAGAAGAAAAAGTCTTTAAGGTAACAGTTCTAAATCACCACAGCTTGAAAATCTTTCTCTCTCCATGGGAATGCAGGGGAGTCCGCTTGTCTACGGCTACTGAGGGTTTATCATGGACTTCGAGGGAAACACTCGTATCACCATGTCATCACCATGGAGTATAGGGTTCCATGGAGGTTCCTTCCACAAGGAGTTTCAGGGGGTTTCCTAAGAGTCACCACCCCTCCCTGGGTCACAGGGGGTTGGGGTTTTTTTGGCTCAGTCCATACCCAAGAACACTCTCCAGTGCTATGCTCTGCTGCTCCAAGTAGCCTCTTCTCTCGCTCTCCGGAATTCCTCTGACTTTCTGCTTTTGGCCAAATGCCCAGTCTTGGTTTTCGGCCATGGCTGGCTACTCCAAGTCACCACCACTCCCCCACTGGCAGTGAAAGGGGTCATCCTGCCATCACACCTGGTCCGAAATTGCACTGGGCCCCCCAGTATTGGGGGCTTAGTGTTAGGCTCAACTTTTGGACAAAGTCCCAAGGTCATGAGGAGACTCGCCCCTCAAAGGAGAGTTCATTGGCTTCTCTACCATTCCGTGGCTGCAATTCTTCTGCAGCTTGTTGCATGCGGCTTCCAGGTGATTCAGTCTTGGCCTCAAGACATCCCTCCCCTCTCCAGGCCAGGCCAAGCGTCAGGGGGGACCCGCACGACAGTTTCTTCACTCCATATAATCTTCCACAGGTGGCAGGTGTTTTAGTTTTTAAGTCTTTTCTGCTGCTGGAGGGGAAGAGGGCCCCCCCAGGCCTCTCCTCCCCCCTCCTGCTACACTGACCCTGGAGGCTACATTGCCATCTCTTGCTCTCCTCTGCTCTCATCCAGGCTGGAATTTCTTCTATGCAACTCATCTTCTCTGCCAGTTTGTTAAATATGTCATTCGTAGAGACATCACAAAAGTCTTTGATTGGCTACTTGGCTGGAATTTCACCTGGAGTCAGCCATTCCCTACCCCAATACTTGGGGAATGGGCTAAACCATGACAGACTCTAGAGAGGAAACAATACAAAATTAACAGGCCAGGCCAAAATAATGCTTTTAAAATTGACTGATTTACTGAGTTCTGTATTTGCTGTGTTTTATCACCATATAGTTACTTACACAATGAAGTTTTTTCAAATATTACTAAAAGCACCTATAACTTCAGGATAGATTCTTTGTCTCTACAAATTGAAATTAATAAAGAGGTGTTTTGGTAATTCACCTAATTTTTGCTGTTACTTGTCAGTTGTAATTCTTCTTGGTTATTTGCTTTTCCTTAGGCAGGTCATAATTTATTATGGAAGTATATCATTAATTCTCATAACTGTTGACTAGCTGGTTTCAGTAGTTTGTTTAATTAGATGTTTTTTCTCTGGTAAATGCATCTTGATGGATGTATTCGCCTCCGTATGGAATTCAGTCTTTGAAAGTGTAAATCAGAATATTCAGGATTCAAATTAATTCAAAGAGTTATTTTACAGTTGTGTAACTGTGTTACTGGGTTATGCCCTAGTTAGGAAGTCTGTCAAACATGAATGTCTGGAAACATGAATGATGCCCTGAAATATTTTTCAGTAGATAGTGTCAATCTGAAGTAAGTGCTACTTGTGTGTTAAAATGGCAAATTGATTTTTTAATTTACCACAAATTACTTCAGTGTCTTGTATTAGAATTGATATTTCTTCGTCTTTTAGTGTATAGAATCATCTTGGTTTGTAAGTATTTCTTTTCGGACAGTGGTGTTTTCCTTGAATTAAACTTGTTTTAGCCTTGAGTATTCTTTGTAAAAACTTGCAAAAACTGTTACTTTGTTGTCACTGACATTTCCCAAGCTCTAGTTTGGGTAGAGTTTACTAGCAAACAATTGCAGCAGAAGGGTATAATCTGCTTTGATGTGCAGTCATCACAAATGAAATATTTCTCTATGGAAAAAAAGATTTCTTTCCCTTTTGTTCTACAGCTCCTGGAAGGAAACTTTGCCAGAGAAGTTAGCCATGAAGTGGATGGATTGATATTTCAACCTACAGGAGTAAGTAGTGTAAAAATGGATTTTTCTCCCTTCATTCACAGATGAAATTTTCAATCTCCCTCTCCACTCATCCTCCCATCTACTCCCTCATCTTTGTTTTGATCAGGATCACTTTGCAGTGTTGTTTCTGACTTTTCCAGTTCCTCAAAGTACTAAAATTCCACTGGTTGCTATCTCATTTGTAGTATGTGTGACTTCTTATTAATCCATGGTGGTAGTTTTCAGGAAGATTTTTCTATGACTGTCTGAGTTCCATGAATTTTTCTACCATTGATTTGAGCTGTATTATTTTGCTTTCTCAAGGATGTTCACACATTAAAATTTCATTAAAATTTGTGACTTACATTGTCTTAGTGCAATTAAAGCATGATAAATTCTTGAGCGTATAAAGGTATATATCTTGAGTGAGCTGGGGAGAAGTATGCAGAAGAACTGCAGACAACCAGAAAAGAGAAAAAAAGGTAAGTGGTTCTCAAGCTGCACAGGTGGTGGCTTTAAAGGAAGTCAGTAGCATGGCCTCATCCGTGCTATTACTGGTCCTGTTGAGGCTGATACAGGGGATACGCTGCAGTGTATTGTTTATTAGCAGAGATCATGAGTGTAACGTCATCCATCTTGACTTTTTTTCTTAGCTTGTAAATCATTGGACGGTTTGGGTTGGAAGGTATAAAGATAATCTAGTTCCAATCCCTTGTCAGGAGGGCACAGGGACACCTTCTGCTAGATCATGTTGCTCAGAGCCCCATTCAGCCTGGCCTTGAACACTTCCGGGAATGGGCATCCACAGCTTCTCTAGGCAACCTGTTCCAGAACCTCACCACCCTTATAGTAAAAAATTTCTTCCTGATATCTAATCTAAAATTGCCCTCTTTCAGTTTGAAACCATTCCCCCTTGTCCTATCACTACATGGCCATGTCAAAAGTCCCTCTCTGTTTTCTTGTAGGCTCCTTTAAGTACCATGAGGCTGCTATAAGGTCTCCCAGAAGCCTTCTCTTCTCCAGGTTGAACATGCCCAACTCCCTAAGCCTGTCTTCATAGGAGAGGTGCTCCAGCCCTCTGATCATCTCAGTGGCCCTCCTCTGGACTTGTTCCAACAGGTCCATGTCTTTATTTGTTTGGGCCCCAGACCTGGACACATCACTCCAAGTGGGATCTCTGAAAGCAGAGCAGAGGGGCAGAATCACTTCCCTCGATTTGCTGGCCATGCTTCTTGTGATGCAACCCAGGATGGGATGCACACTCACATTGCTGGCTAATGTTGAACTTTTTCATCCACAAACACCCCCAGGTCCCTCTCCACCCAGCTTATACTTTGCTTGGGATTTCCCTGACCCAGGTGCAGGACCATGCACTTGGCCTGGTTGAATTTGGATGTTTGCACTGGCCCACCTCTCAAGTCTGTCACGGTTTTTCTGGATGGCATCCTTTCACTCCAGTGTGTTGACTGAATCAAATAAGGAATTGTTTTTGATTATTTCAAATTTGGCAGATATTTCTGTCCTTACAGTTAATTGTGGAAAATACATGTATTTAGTTTTCCAGTTAAAACAGTTTTCCTGGTCTATGTCGTATATTGTAGATCTTAGCAAGGAATGATGACACTCCAATCTGGAAATATGATCAACTTCTCTATTTCAAGTTCTATATCAGCTGATTATTTACAAACCAACAGAGCAACTAGGCCACATATCTTCTTTTTTTTTTTGTTATATAACTATTACAAATTTAAAGCAAAACTACTAGGGTAAAGAAAGTTCATACTTTCATAAGAAATCCTGATGATATTGTTAAAATCTAAAGCAATTATAAAGGTTTCTCAGAAGCCCTTTCCTGAATATTAGAGGTTAAGCTATGCAGAGTTACTACAGATAAATTTGAAATTGCCTTTTCTAGTTGAGGTGGACTTAATGAAGAATTTGTCTCTTTGCTGTGGTTACAGGAAATCAATATGTGATATGTTTTGTTTTTCTAGGACTTGTGTTTTCTGATTTAACATACTGAAAAATTTATAACCCAACTAAAACCTATTTTTCTTTATGAAAGATGCTTATAAAGATTTTTCATCTTTAATATATTTGTTTAGTCTAATTTAATGTTCAAAATTTAGTATTGCTTGGTTTATCGAATGTGAGTTTGTTTCATCTGTTATTAAAATGATTTTCCTGGATGAAGCAATGTGCAGTTTTCTCATTGTGATGACTTTTGTAGTTCAAAAAGTATAAATAATATATTTAGAGAGAAAGATATTATTGTAGACCTATTAATTGCGAAATAAGTATGAAAAGGATTAAGCTGATAGAGATAGCTGATACTGCTTTTTTATTTTACGTGGTACAGAGGGAATAAATTAATACAAGGGCAACAGTATAACAGTGCATAAATGACCACTTGAGAATACTAACTGAAATAATTTTTTTGTTGTAGTTAAATGCATGATGTATTACTTTTCACAGAGAAAACAACCACCTCTCTTTATTGGTTGAGGTAGAAACTAGTTTGTCTCAAGTGAAGAGACCATGGCAAATCCAGAAGCAAACAGTTCTTAACAACCATTTTTATTGACTTAATTGATCTTACAGAAAAAAAAAAAACAGACAGAAATGATGCTGCATTTTAGAAGATCAGGGAAATTTAAGAATGTCTTGTGAGAGCTCCTGAAGTCTCATGTGTGTTTTGAGGAGAACACAAAAATAGACAGGAATTGGAGCAAAATCACAGAGAACAATAAAGTGGCAGTAGAGGAAGCTGAGTGGAATGTCACCATTTACAGACAGAATTTTTTTTTTTTTAAATACCCAGACTTTCCATATTTTTAATAGTTGAAGCAAAATGCAGAACGTAGGTATTTAATATAAAAAATATTGAGCTTACTAATTAGTTTAGTCTGTTTGAAAGTCTTTTCTGTGTTTCCTCTCCCCACCTAGCCCATTTACTCAGAGATGTTCCCCTTGGTCTGTGCTCTTACGCAAAGGTTTCTAGACCTGAGTATATGGATATATTCCCCACGAGCTATAGGCAGCACTTGTGCTGGGAGTCAACACGGATGGAGAAAAAATAGTTTGTTGATTTTAAGTTAGGTTTAATTTTGACTTGTAATAAAAATACCTCACATGATCTGTGAATAGGAATTATGCTTTTAGTCTGTAAGAGCTCTGGGTTTTTTCACTTTTCTCTTTGGTTTGAAGAGATTTGGCATCAAGTGCCTCCATATTAGTTCAGCTTTGAGAAATTGGCATGCTTTAATAAAAAGGGATTTGTGAAAAAGTTTTACTACTGCATCTTGGGTTTCAATTGGATATAAGAGGGTTTATTTTCTTCTGTTAGTCTTTCTATCTAAACTCATATTATGAATAGCTAGGTTCTTATACTGAAGCAGAAATTGTTTTGCATTGTGACTGGTGAGGGTAGAAGGAACAATAAGTAAGGAAATTGTTCTCTGCCTATGTAGGTTGGTTTATTTTGCAAGGTCATGCTAACTGAGCAGTATTATTGCTAGCTAATTAACCAGTTACTCAAGTTCCTTATATTGGTTATTGCCTGGGGTATACAAGTGCATAATTTCACAGTGACAGTAGCAAGGCAATGACTGAGGCCTCCTTCTTCCCCCTTCCTCCCTTTTCAGTGTGAAAGCTTTCACAGAACATGAGAAAAGCATCTTTAGTGGAAGTGATGGAGATTTTTGCCTTGTTTATGATTTAAGAATGCTTTGTAGATGATTTAATGCGATGTGTGCTTCTTACACATCTCCTACCAGACTCTTAACAACTCCCAAATGTTTTCTTACTATTATTTCTCTTCTTCCCTTTGTAGTCTTTTCCTTTCCTCTTTTCCTTTCCATGCATTCTCTTTATCCAGAAGCCTGTTTCCTGCATTCCTTTTGATTTACCTTTTATGTTGCTTCTCCCTAACATTTCTTTTCCCTGCATCATTTTCTATCCATTTAAGATGCTTCCACTATAACTCCCATATGCCTAAGTCAGCTCCATTCCATCTGATCAGATTTCTGATCCCTGTACCTGTACCAGGTTGGCAGAGCAGGGACCAGAGCTTAAGTGCTAATGAGGAGTGAAACAGACCAGCAGGAAGCCTCACTCTGGGATCATGCCCCAGACAATGAGTGACTTATTTTGAAGGTAAAATCCAAATGCCTTATTCACAGATTCTGAGTGCTTGTGTAAAGAATGGAGACTTCCAGTCCTTTTTTTTGAAAGGTTACTTCAAAACAGCAAACTTCTTACATTTGTTTTAGAACACTTCAGTTTGCCAGCCTGGGTGTTTTTAATGAAAATCCTAGAAATGGCCTCCTCTGATGGCAGAATTGGCTTTCTGACCTGTGCTCACTCATCAGTGAAATTAATTTTATTGTCTGATTTGTAAATTAGACCTTTGCTAGACATCTCAGATTGTCTAATTTTTATGCTAGTAATCTCTTAATAACCAGCTTTATTTCTGGGCTTAAACTATTGCTTTTCCCTAAAAGCGTGTAGGAGTGATTTTCTTACGCTAGCCAACTGAAAGAAGGCTTGCTGGCCATCAGTTAGGAAGGCCTAAGGACAGTTTTTGAACATCTGTGAAAAGCTTGTATCACAATTTGTTATCTTCTGTTTTTGCCTCCTGAGCTCCATGATGTTTTTTCATTGGCTCAGACTGATTTCTGTTTGGTACTTCTCCGTGCTTTTATTTTGGATCTGGAATTAAGTCCAGTTGTGTGGATTTGGGATTTTTACAGGGAAGGATGAAGGGCAGCTGCTAAGCTCTCTTCTTCTAGGGTTTTATTTTAAAGAATTGCCGAGTTATTTAGCACATAACTTTCCATACTGAATACTAATGTAAAGCTTAGCCTTGAAAGAATAATGGACAGGTTTTTATAACTGACTAACATTTCATGAGTTGTTAATATATCTTCCTTTCCTCCCCTTGGCAGACTTAGTGGTGATCTGAAATGCTTGATTGCCTGTTAATTATTTGTGCTATTCCCATTGTATAATAGGCTGTGTTATTTTCTGTCATTGTAAAAGTTCACCCAAAGTCACTGAAGTTAACACTGAATGAAATATTTCCAATAGATGCCACCAAATAAAGTATCTACATTATTTCTTTCATTAAGCAATGCCAGTTTGTCCTAAATAATCCTGTATAATTGATAAGCCTTTTCTTCCACGGTATACATTTTATCAAATGGTCTGTGAATTTTCAAACCACAGGCCAAGCCAGTTGCTGGCTTATTTCTGAAACTCAGACATCTTGTTTACCAGTGAGAGGGCATCAATTATTGTTACATATTTCTATTGCAATAGCAAGTAATGGCTTTAGATAGTCTCAGATATAGTCTCAATACTAAAGCTGATATATAAAGGCTTAGGAAGAATCATGTAATAACATATTTTCGCTTCTAAGAAATATATAAGTTTCTGGATTTAGCTTTCTAATTTTGCTTCGATTCATGTAAGATTTGGAGGTAATGGAATACAATAGAATGGAATAGATTATTTCAGTTGTAAGGGACCTACAAGGATCAATTAGTCCAACTGTCTGAGCACTTCAAGGCTGACCAAAAGTTAAAGCGTGCTGTTAAGGGCATTGTACAAAAACCCCTTAAACACTCACAGCTTTGGGGCATTAACCACCTCTTCAGGAAGCCTTTTGAAGTAAAGAAATGCACCGTAAAGAAATGATTCTTGTTGTCCAGTCTAAACCTCCCCTGGCTCAGCTTTGAGCTGTTCCCACATGTCCTGTCACTGCGTACCAGGGAATACAAAAACAATTTGTTAACAGATGCTAAGATTTTGTTTTTCTCCAGAGTTTGCATCAGAAGGAAGGAGAATCTGGAGAGAAAAATTTTTGTCAGTCTTTGTGCTGATCCACACTACTAAGACCTCTTAAGGATCTTTAGAATATTCTTTGCTACATGTGATTTCTTTTGTAAGAGGAATGTTCATGACTGAATATGTTACTAGTCAGGGTATGCTGTTGTCATGTCAGTGTGCTTTTTTGTGTGTTGTCATGTCTTTTTGTGCAGTTGCAGGTCTTCCTCTAACAGAGAACTTGCTGTCAATCTCCTGAAATGCCACTGAGCTTTGCAACTCTTTTTTGCCTATGAGTAGTTGTTATATTCAATTTCCATGGCAATGTTCCTTGCAATTCATCTATTAAATAGCTAGTCCTGTCTCAAATATACCATTCTATCATCTGCTTTGTGAACATATTCAAATTTATTAGCGATACAGAGTATTTCTTTGAGAGATTTTCTGTGACTATACAAGTAAAATTTTTATACCAATTCAAGTTTGTCATTGCTGTCTTGAGGTGGTTTGTTTTCTAGTATTTTTTTTAAAGCAGGAAAATAGAAAATTAAGAAACAATAACAACAGAAATGCTAACTTAAACACCAGTAAGGTCTAATAATTTGATTACAGCTCATTTAATTAAATTGTTAAGACTCATAGATACAAGTACCATGATTTTTGAACACAGTAAATTTTTATGATTTCCACTTTCCAAGAACCTGAGATAATTCCCACCTCAGGAAATCTGAACATTTCTTACAGGTGCAAACTCCTACATCCACGGCTGAAAAAAATGGCCAAAAAAAGCTCCTCCCTCCCCCTGCCTTTATGACTAATTTTTAGCTCTGAATATAGTAAGGTTGTAGCAAAACTTTTTTTCGTGTTTAACCTTCTGCTCTTGGTCCTCTAGTACATTAGATTGAGATGCAAAGGTATTTGCTATTTGCCAAAACTGTTGAACCTGACTTCCTTTTTTGTGTCTGCCTGAATAGATGTCACTGCGTTGAGTCTGGTTACCTAAAGAGAGTGTTAGTTTTAATTGGTACGTTATCTCATTTGTTTGTTAATGACCTATACCACCTGACATTCTCTGATTTCTCAGGCTGAGTTTATGGGCCCTATTTAAATAGGTTCTTGAACTTTTGTTGTGCAGTTTCCTCATTCTGCCTGCCAGAGGCATTAGGAAAGATCTTTCTTATATTATGTGTACCAGTCATCCTCAGGATTGTCAGTTGACATTAATATGGTGGTATCTGTGCATGTGTTGTTTAGGAGAAGAAGAAGAAGGCTTTTTCTGGTTGCTACTGTTCTGAATGCTGGGAAATTAAAGATGTAGAATTATCATTCATAAAGGCTTTAAAATACAATTTTTGCCTAGCTTCTTTATCTCAATGCTGGATGTCAGGGAGTTTGATGAGTGCACTTGCTATCGTGCTCTTGATTATGTCAGATTGCACATACTTTCTAACTAAACTAAATAGGTTAAGTGTTAGGAATATGTACTGTAAATGTGATTTCGGGTGAGAATACCAACACAATCATTCAGCTTTTGCAAAACATACCTGCTTTTAAAAGGGTAAGTCTGTGTTCCACAAATTGTATCGATTTATATGCAGTGTGCACCAGTTTTGAAAAAACAATCTCTTTTATGGCCGGATAGGGAAATCTAGGAGAGGTTCTGCTTAAAATCAGTGAGAACTCTTTACTGAATCATCTGATTGATCTCTTGATGCTTAACATAGGCTAATGAAGTGGCCACTTGTCTTCATGACAGTGTTTCAACTCATCCTGAATTTTACAGTAATCTTTCCAGGACTGAGAAGTTTTTAGATCAGGAATGACTTGGAAACTGGACAATGTAGTGGTACATATTTTTTCAACACTCTCTATTCTTCAGATCCCAGCATAGATATCCATAAAATCATATGATTCCTTTATACTCTTGCTATCAAACTGAAAAGATTTAGAAAAATATCTGGGAGAACTATGTTGTTGTGATTATTTTCTCACAGTACTGTCTTCTGTACGTGCCAGAACAAGACAGCCAACTGACCTCTTAAGTTTCCACGAAGATCCTTCATACAATATTTGTATTTTTTATTAGTCAGGAGTATAGTAGTAAAACAAAAATAGTGGTATCTGGATAAGGCAGAATATTTTGCTGGATCTTCATCCTGATCTTTTGGTGTAAGCAGTAGCCAAGCATTTCAGGAAAATGACACATGCACCCAAGATGTGAGAAAACGGGGTGGCTTTCCGAGGTGTATCAGCACTTGTATTGTGGAATCTGGATGGGCAAAACAGTTAAAGACACTTTTTTTAAAAAGCAGAATGTTTTACGCTACGTTGCTCTGTTCATAATTTGAAATGTTTACTGGGTCACTGTTCTTAAAATCAGTGAAATTGAAAATGGATGCTAAATATAACAAAAAGGTAACTGAATTTTTAATTCTAAAATATTTCTGTTAGGTAGCATGTATTACTAGATAAACCTTTAAAGGTAACTGTATATTTGGTGACAGCACATCTTAAAATATTCATATGCACAATCCTGTGCAAAATAGTAGCTCTGCAAGGCTCAGAGGTGCCTGCAGAAGTGTTCTGTACTGAAGAGGTACAACAGAACACAGTTGTGGTAATTCAGTCTCGTTTTGACTGACAGTAAGTTTAGTTTCAGTTGTGATTGTACTCCCTGTTCCATTCATTAGTTCTCCTAGCCTTTGACATTCCCAAGATAGAGAACCAAGTCCATTAACAATGTAAGTCTTGAGCTTGATATGAAAGCTATAAATTGCTTTTAAGAAAACTTTGTTGTCTTCCACTAACGTGCGAGCTGAATAATTTAGATGTGATTGTATCATACAGGTTAGTACTCTGTACTAAGTACAGGTAGAAGGACAGTGATGGACTTCATGCCATAACTGTAGAAGTCAAGATCAGAAACCTGATGACAATTTCTTATGTAATTCGTGCAGATATTTCTAAGGCAAAAGCTTCTTTTCTTTTAAGGCTGTTATTTGTGTTTCTGAAATGAAACCCACATTTTCTCCATGTTACTCTAGAAGCTGTCCGTGAAATAGAGGGATGTGCAACTGCGACACGTCTACTGGTTCATTCCAAAAGGGAAAAATGATTAGGAATCTTAGCTGGAAGTATCCCAGATTTCCAATTGCAGATGTTCTGTACACTTTGAATTGTTCATTAAAGAAACAGTTAGTACACTTGATACATCCTATCTGAAAGTTTTGACAAGTTTGAACTGACAAGCAATAGGTTGTTTGTTTCCAAGCAGTGATCATTAGAAATCCCAAGAAATCCAGTATCTGTATATTCATTCAAGCACTGTAATGAAACGTATTTTATGCAACATGAGATTCTCTAGAGAGAACTTTTAACTTATGAGAGCAATTAAAATGTGTCATTGGGACTTGTCAGACAGTGGATTGATTTTGCTGTTGTTAAGGGAAAATACGGCTTGTTCTTTTGGTAATGAGGAAAAGGAACCATAGAAGAATGAAATATAATTCTAAACAGTTTTGGAAACACTCAACTGTTTAACAAATGTAAATTTATCACAGGATCCAGTGCTCATAGGATGAGCTCAAAAAAGGTGAAAAAAAAAAGTTTGCATGGTTAACAAAACAAGAATTGCAATGTTGTGCCTTTTGCCTTCATGTATAAAATATAAAGTTCCAGTTTTCTTTCTGAATCGGTTCTGCAAGATGTCTGATGTGTATGATGGTGAGGAAAAATGTAAGTTTAGTTGGAGATGAGAATGGCAGAGGTCAGTATTTGCTAGTTTTTAACCAGCATACTCCTTTGCAGCTGTCTTAGCATCAGCTAAAGTCAAGCAAAGCAGAATCAGATTTGGCTTTTGGGGGTTGTTTTCCCCGCCCCCAGCTGGCTCAAAGGCCAGTAGACAAAGAAAGTAGGCACAAGTGTTATTGCTTTGTTTGTTATTTACATAATATTTTTTGAAAGTATCAGTTTTAAGTAATACAGATTTTCCTGATAGACAAATATACATTTATATAGTGTACTATATTAGCTATATTGTATTTCTGAAACCTTAAGTGCTTTTTTTTCCCACAGCTTCAAATTAACATGCTTTTGGAAGAATATGTTTGATTTTTTGAGTAGAATCAGCATTACTCTTTAAAATATAGAGCACAGTACTATTTCCATGTATGAAGGCTGTAGGAAATATACCTCTCCCTTCTATTAGATTAGGTGTAAAAAAAAAACCTGAAGATTTTCTGTGTAGTTTTTCAGATAAGTAATATTGTTAAAGTTTTTATTTTCAGGCAGCTTAATTAATACAGTCATGATGCTTACTTCATTGTTACAGATTTGGTTTAAACTTTACATTTCATTAAAATATTGGAACCAGTAAAGAACACGAGTGCAACTTTTTATAATTTACATATGAACAAGAACAACCAGATAATTTTGTGATTGTTTGTTCACATTTTTAAAGACTTCTGCAGGATAAGCTGTATTTTTTATGCTTGCTGTACCTGTTTATGCAAGACCTGGTATTTTACTTGCAGAAATGTCACGGGTAATGTATTTTTGTATATTTGCACTACTGACCCTTTTCAGTTTCTGGATGGCACAGGTGCCTTTTCAGGGAAGTGAAACTTAGCACTGGTCATCAGATCAGAAAATAGGCTAGCAGGCATTGCTGTAGAATAAATCAGGATTTATTTTTTTTCTCAGAGTCGAGAACTGCATACAGGTAGTTCACAAACAGGACATAATTTGTCAAATAAGTTGTTCACTGAAAATCATTGCCATGGCTCTGATTGCCATGCACTATGTTGGTCCATCTGCATAGAGAGCAGCTACAATGCTAGTAAGCATTGTATGCTTTGTTCAGCTAGCTTTGAGAATTTTGGTTGCTGGGTTGGTTGATAAAAAATTTAAAATTCCCTATAGCTGCAGGTAACAAGCGTTGCTTAGGTGCAGTTATGAATTGTGTCTTTTTTATTCTGTAGCTCCTTCTATGTGTTTCATGCAAGATGCTCTTGCACATCTGACAATTGTTGCGTCAGGTCAGAGAGTATAATGGAAACCAGCTCTCAAATAATTATTCTTTATGGTGCCATCAGTCTCTTGGCTTTTTTTCCAAAACACTGTATTACTCAGACTTGCTTTGTCACAGTTAATTAGTTTGCCCTTACACTTACGTTTGACTTTGGCTTTGATACTGCATGCTTGTGAACTATTAATGTCTTTAATAAATCTTTACAGCTGCTAGATATGTGGAATGTTATGGAACAAATACTAAATGAAAACTGGATTTAAGCTAATACCTTTCTTGGAGCATGTTAGAAGTTAGAGTGGTTAGCTACAGTACCACAGATGATGTTACTATGGAGAGAGCTTCTGTTTCCATGACATTTGCATGCATATTTTGCTAGGCCTTCAAAAGAAGTAGGGTTCTGTCCTCTATCAAATTTGGTGGATGTTATCCCATTACTTCTGAAACTCTGCAGTGTCTCACTGCAAACGTATATGATTTAATTTCTTAGGAATATTAATGGTGACTGGCCAGGAAAAAAGTGGAGGGGGAAAAAAGTTATTAAAATTTGTATCATGCAGAAGGCATTTTTTTTTAATAGTATTTTTTTACTAGAATAGATATTCCAGCTTGATTTTAATTGCATGTATACTGGTCTGTTTGTATAAGTTTTGGTTGCTTAAAAAAGCCTACAGCTATCAAAGAAGTAAAGTAGAATTTTGCTCGTTTTAGAAAAAGCTTATGTTTAGCTGTATAGCTAATGATTTTTTACTGTGAGAACTTCCTTGTACTGGAGTGGAATTTTGAATAGCAGTAAAATTTTCAATCAAGTCACGATGTAGTTCACTGTTTAAGAATCAGTTATTGGCCTAGGGGTAAATTGCAAAAGCTAATTTTTCTTAGGATGAAAGAAGTGCTTTTGAGACATGAAAGTCTTGGTAGCTATTCATGAAGGGGAGTTTCTCTAGTAACTGTTAGGGCAATGTCATGGTCAGCTGCAAGCAGCTTTTGACTGCACTCCTGCATTCCTGGCTGTGGTCACATATGGTCAAGATTGCACTTACTTAAATACAGGTGGGTGTGATCCCCAGGTGCTGGAATAGAAGGAGTTAGGGAACAATGCTGGTTGCTGAACACCACTGTGTGACCTATTCTCTCCTGTACAAAATGTGCTGGAGAGGAGGGATGCAGTGAGTTAAACACCATTCAGTATTCTTATGCCACCCCTAAGACAAAATTGCTTTCCTTCTGTTCCTAATGAACAGCTGACTGTTGTTCCCTTTGTATGCCACTCTTACGCTCTAATTAGGTTTTAGTATCCTAGAGTGGGTTTGGTTTTTTAATGGTCTTTCTTTTTTACCCCCAGTTGCAAGTGGGAGTCTAAAACTTCTGATTCTTTGTGTTACCTTCTTGGAGCATATTATTCTGTAATATGTTTGCAACAGTTATAAACACTTGTCAGGACCTGAGCTGATACCTCTTTTGAAACCCACTTTTTTTCAGAGCTTTTACCAATTTCACACATTTTGAAAGCACAAATTCACATGTGCAACTGAGGGGAAAATATTCTCAGAAGCCTAATAACTTAAGTGTTGTCTATTTAATGCAACTAAAACTTTGGTCCACCTATTTTAGTATTTTGGTAAATGAGGAATGGTGCTTCACCTAATATCTTCCCTCAGCTTCCAGTATAATTGTTGTTACAGCTTTATTTTAGCCAAGATGTCTTTGGTTTCCACTTGAACTGAATTTCTAGATCTTTCTGCTAAAACCAGTACCACTGACTCCCCATCTGCTAATTCTGAGGGTTATGTTCTCTGTCCCCACTTTAGAATTATTTATTTCAACAAATAGCTGATTGAATGAGTTTTATAAAAATCATGTTCTCCTTCTTCTGAGGATACAACAGAAAAGGGTTTTAAAAATTGGCTCGTAAAATGAGCATGGTACTTACTATTCTTGCTGTCAAGAGAGGTGTAGCTCTCTTTTCGGAGTACTGACTGGATCAAGGACTGGTGGACTTGTTCACTTTGCTGCTGTGTTTGTATCTCTCCTCTCACTCTGCTATAAGAAATTTTTTGAAGGATTCTATTGAAGTTGTATTACAAGTAGGATGCAGCTTGACAGTAATCTAGTTTAGTAGCTTAGAATTCATACTAGCATGAGTATTATTATCTCTGCACTTTATTAACATATTGAAATGATAAACTCGCTATATTTTGGAGGTGGGAAGAGATTTGTAAACTATCTTTCGAACATCATCGCAGATTCTTGCTTGAACCAATGATGTTATTTTTTCCCTGTATCATTCTCGGTTGTGACAGAGACACAAAGCTTTATGTTCTAGAGGTTAAAGAATGGACTGTTGTCTTTTTATGACATTAGCAAAAAGGGTGCGTGGGAAACTAAATAAGTTGCAAAACCTTTTAGAGGGATATCGGATTTGAAAGAAGCTTCTCCTGCGTTGGCTCAGGTTTGTCTGCTTTTTTCTTCCAGAATTTTCCAGTGACTGCATATCAGACATTTCAATTCGCTTGATAGATACTGGTGAATTGGCCCCTTGAGTTGCAGCTCTCTTTTTTATGAAGTATAATTCTGTTTTTAAATACATTCTGTATGTGTTTATGGAACAGCCGTGCTTAACCATTCTTTCTATTCCCCCTTGTTAAAATGTTAAACTGTTAAAGACCAGCTAAACCTGATGACATTTGTTTTTGCAAATGGTAATTGTCTCTTACACCGTCCCCCCTAATTCTTTGGCCCTTCAGCTGCTTTCCTGCTCAAAGCATAGCTAGATTAACATTTTAACATTTGGTATAATTAAAGAAGAAACATTTAAAAAAAGGGAAAGGAGAAATAAGTCTGTCTGTAACCCTTTTGCCAGTAACAGAATGAAAGCTCCCTTCCAGCAGCAGAGATCTCGTGTTGCATGTTTGATCAGCGTTTGTGTGGTCGTGCCCTGTAGAAGGGATAAAAAAAAATTTGATGAGGCAGAAGCTGTTGTTTGGTTCTGTTTTCAAATTGGTTACAAGGCAATTTTAACAACCAATATCAGAACAACTGCTTTTAATAGGAGAATGTGCTTCCTAAGAAGGATAACAGCTAATTTCACAGTAACTGGAGTTTTTTGAGTAATGTTTTTAAAATACAACCTACATTTCTTTTCTCTTTTCTTACAGTGCTCAGCAAATATCTACCCTATTCAACTTAATCTATTCTTACCCAGAGCCACTGACTTCCTTGTTTCTAAGTGAGAACTGCAAGGATTAATTTCTTACAAAGAGCGGTCAGGATCCTTTCATTTTCTCCTTTGGAATGCTGTTTTTTCCTCTTAGAGGAGGATTTTTCCCTGTTCGTTATCCAAATTACTCTCCTGAAAATGCAGTTTTAAGTTGTATTAGTCTTGTAGCAAACTTGAAAGAGAAAATACATAATGATTTTTTTTCAACATACTTTTTTTTTCCCCCACTTTGCTTTTCATCTCCAAGCACATCAGCTTGCTACTTGCAAAGTAAAAGCACGGTGAAGCACATGATGAGTTCTACTGGTTGGACTTACTCTCACACTGTTTGAATGTTTTCTTGTGAAACTACAGATGTAAAATATGTGATTTGCTATTTTAATGTCCATAGCTAATAATGAATTTAATATGATTAAAAATCATCATTTTATAATTTATATATTACAATATGTAGTTGAAAAGACTAGATTCTATTGTTTCTTACAAAATACCCCAGGATTCAGTATTCCAGGAAAGACTCATGAATATTTAATTCAAGGAGATTTGTAGCCCTGTAAAATGTAATAAGCTCACCCTTAATGACAATTTTGTGTAACATACGCTTGCCAACATGTAGAAAAAAATCCTGCTGGCAATTCTGTGCATCATTTTTCATGCATATCTGTTCAGCTCTGGGGGCTTTTTAGCTCTGGAATCATAAAGAGAAATTAGACTATGCCTGAGACCAGCATACTGCAATTTCTTAGTTAGTACTTGTACATTTCCTCTTATGTTTAGATTAGCTTAAAGCTCTGGCCTGCTGATTGCCTTTTGATGTAGGGCTTCATTCTTTTCTTCAAGATTGGCATTTATCAAGAAGAATTTTTGAATATATTTTTGCATCTTTCTGTTTGGGGTTGGTAGTTTCCATTAATCATCCTGGGCTCTGAGGTTATTTGCTGAAATGTTATTCCTGGTATACTGATTATCATCATAGTTTATGAAAAATGTTAACAAAACCAATGTTATGATGAAGCCTTAAATTTACAGGTTGTAGCTTCTGCAAATGTGGTCTCTAATACTGATAAATTACCCAATTTCCAAATTGGGTTATCCTAGTGAGTCAGCCAAGAGCACTGCTGCTCAGTTCATGGAGGTTCTTTTGTTATACCAGGGATGCTTCTGCTATCAGACTTCAAGCACTGAATACTTCCTGCTGATCCAATCCAACTTTTGTGGGATTTCTGGGAGCCTTTGATCACAGACGAACTACCCACAAAGAAATAAGTCCTCTGAGAGACTGACTTCCTTCTCTCTCTGGTGTAAATTGAAGTGATCACTTAAATTTGAGTCGGGACAGAGGTAGTAAAAATGAAAAGACGAAAGGTGAAGAGAGATTGGTGCCCTCAGGTTTGAGAAATGAGAGAAGGGTTTACTGATACATACAGCACATGTAAAGAGCTCATAAAACAAAGTCATGCAATGAAGAAGCTACGCTTAGCACTTTATGCATTGAAAATTAATGTTTTTTCCAACATCACTGGCTTCATGCAGCTAAGACTTTTTTCACAGTAAAAGTGTGAAAAGAAGATTAGAAAGAAGATTATAACCCTAAGAGTCTTTCAAAGATTTGTTGTGTCACTGGGGGAAGAGAATAATAATAAGCATTGCTTTAGGAGGCTAAAAGAAGAAAAAAAGAAAAAAAAAACAACAAAAAAACCAGTAAAGGAGCAGACCAGGAGTGCTTCTGTATTGACTTGGTTGTCCCAGCAGTTTACTTCAAACTCATCCCTTCAGCCTGGAAGTATCTTGATTGTTTCTATTATTGTGTTAATTTTTCAGAAGAATTACACAGCACATACTTAATGAGATTATAAATGGTAGATAGTGATGGTAAAAAAAAAAAGAAAATTACAAAATAATCAATACCAATATAAATCTAATATCTCAAGTAGCAACCATGGACAATCATCAGTTCCTTTGTCCATGGGTGCTATAGCTCTGTTGTTAGAAGATTTATTTTTCACGAAGGTAGGAGTATGTAGCTTTTCAACAGTTACTTGAGTTTGCCAAAAGTAGAGTTTAGAATCGAAGGCAGATTCTAGTTAAGTCCATTTCAGATCATATACACGTTAGCCAACAATATGAGGTTTTGCTTCAGACCCAAGTAGTGAAGTTTCTAGTTCCAGACCATAATATTGAGTGAAAGGACAAATACAAATGGAAGTGACCAAGAATAGGTTTCTGCTGCCTACAGTAATGTGTTGGGCGGTAGAGGAGGAAAGACCGATGAGTAATTTTGTGGCTGCTACATTCTGATAGCTATAAACACGGGGTTTTGGCTGTAATCTGAACTTCATTTATCAAATATTAATAGGATTAATATGTAAATTATGTTAGTTATGAATAAAATGTCCTCATATTTTTCTCCTTGCTTAATGAAATATTGAGAAAAGCTATTAGTATAGCTGTGAAACAAGATGTTTAATGAAGCTGGAGGTATAAACCTAAATTAAAGTGTAAGAGAAGACGTTTAGCCCAATAATTACCAAAGAAGTCCAATATAAACATCGCATTAACTTGAAGTTCATAAGCACTTTTGGAAAAAGCAGTTTTCTATTAGCATATTAACAGATCCATTTCTGTATACAGGTTAACCTTCTAAACCTGATTTTCATTCAAGTGTTAAAATCCTTAGCATAAAACATAATCTAACACTATTTAAATGGGCGCATATTAGTAGCAGGTTTTGCTTCTCAGTCTGCTATGACAGTTAAGCTTAATATTTCAGAAGTAATTTTGATTATAATAATTTCCTTTCTACTTCATATAGCTTCAAGTCACATTTTCACAAAAGACAAATTGTGGTATAATAACATTTTCACAGTCAAAACAGCTACTTCTGGCTAACCAGTCCTAACATATTAAGAAGTGTCATTCCTACTCAGTTCTTTAACTCTCTAAAGGAAAAGTTTCTGGAATACACTGATGTGATTGTGTCTTAAAACACATTAATTTTTCTTTATTTCGATTTTTAAAGTGGAGGAATGAAAGAATTGATACAAACTTGTTTGACTACCTGAAATTAAAGCAGTGTGGTGACTTCACTGTCAAGTAATGAATTATTTAAAACTGTGTTAGCTGGACTTGACTCTGTCATCCTTTTGACTTAACTGTGGATACTAAAGATTTGAGCTTAGCCAAGGGACCTGTCTGCCCCATCTTTTTGAGCCTCTAACGTTACTGTCTACAGATTTGCTTTCAATGATGTGACAACATTTCATTGTGTAACATTTGGAATTCATTAGCTATTTTATTTTCAAGCTGATCAAATACTTAATGAACATCAATGTGTCTCTATTCTGATCAAATCACTGAACCAGGCAAAAAGCTGATAGTTAGTGAGGAATGCAGATCATTGATTGCTCAGGTGGTTTGAATCAGTAATTCAGAACACCAAGCATTAAAAGCAGCATTTATTAGTTTCTTTTAGTTAAAAGGGTTTTTTTGAAGGGAAGGAATTTGCTTTTGTTTGTTGTCATCTTTTGGTCAGGGCATCACAGCCATCTCTCTGTAGTTAGGCACAGGTTGTGCTGGGTGAAGGACTTGAACACAACACATGTAAACTGTTTGCATGAAGTTGGAAAGCATTTGGATTGTGTTTTGGAGAGGTACAAAGTTTGCACCCATTTTGTGTTCTTGTATATTTTCCATTCAGTGTTTATATTCTTCTGTTTTCTCTCCACTATGAAAATGCCTTTCACAACTAATGGGTGTTTGGAAGTACCAGTATTTATCCAGTAGTTTCTCTTGGCCTGAGCACTTACAAATCACATCTACCTGTCTTTCTTTATAAATATAGGGACAGTTGACTCATATTTACATATGAAAAAAAGCCTGCTTTAAAATTTCCAGACTTTATACAGGAATTATGTCAAACATCTACAAGAAAGAAATCAGTATGTGGTAGATTTGATTTGTTTTCCTAAATGTCGTGGGTTTATTCTGGACAGAAATTTTTTTTTTTT
>VXAY01000843.1:0-12034 GCA_013399855.1 Oxyruncus cristatus
TTTTCACTAAGAAATTAGCACATTTATTATAAGAGCAACAAGCTATGGCTGATGGGCTGTAAACAGCAATGGTCATGTGTGAAGGGGCAGGGGGATGCCCTTGAACAGAGAGAACTGTTTCAGTCTAGGATAATAATCTCTGGAAACATGAAGTTAGTTTCCATTTAAACCGAGTTTAATGCCTGCATTTATCCTTGAGGTGTTTCTGGTACTTGTTTATTTTTAGATGCATAATTGGATGAGGGAGTTGGGGATGAGAATCACAGGTATTTTTTATTAAAGATGATTGTTATGCTAAATAGCTTAATAGATTTTTTTTTTTGAGAGAAACCTGCTTTGAACCCTGTAGTGATAGGTGGAGCTAATTGATGATAACCTATTTAACAATTTCCAAGCTGAAAAGAAAAAACAATTGTTAACAAACCTCATAGAACATTATAGCCAAAGTATTTTATATAGAGCCTTTGTGTCAAGATACATTTTACAAGAACCACATGTATTTATTTTTCTGCTTCCTTCCTGACTTACTTTTCAGACCACCTGGGAAGCAGGTGGTTTCTGCTAGGCTCTCAGAAATGCATGTTTTATCCTGTTACATTTTAATTGGAATTGGAATATAATTGCTTATATTATTCTACCACAATGTATTCTTAAATGTGGTCAGTCTATTTGGATAAATGATTCATTAGGATTTCTTTTTCAGTAAAACTGAAAAAGATTTTCTGAAATACATATTGATAAAAGGAGTGGTTAGTAGGCTCTCTTTTTTTAGTTTCTTGGTTTGACACACGTTATGAACTATGTTACATCGCTGATGTTTTTGGTGATGTTTATCATTCTGTATGTTTTGTTGGGTACTATGGCCATGTTCAGCAGAATTTTCTTAATAAAAAGGGTTTGATTACACCCACATGGAAGCTTAATTTCTTCATACATCCATGCATTTACTAGCATTAAAATGGGCTACAAAAACTTCAGACTATTTTTCCGAATATGTTCTTAATGTTTTAATATTTTTTCTCTTGAAGAATCGTTTTGAAAAAGCTCTTGTGTTCACTTTAATTGAGCTGCAGTGAATAGAAAACTCAGTCTCTTTTCCTGCAGTCTTTTATATAATTTTCAAATATGGATAGTTTGAGGTGTTCAGATACATATTATACTGTAAGCATAAATACTATAGAACTAAAATGCAGATTTGATGATGATGCATGTATAAATAGGTGTCTCTATGGTGGGATTTTAAAATCAGTTACTGTTCACCTCCTTATACAAGTATAATACAGTCACTCAGCTGTTAAAAACCTGATCCACTATTTAAAAAATATACAAAAACAAATTGTCTATCTTTCTGCCTGATCTCTTTTCAAGTGCTAACACAATGGAAACAGTGGGTGATCTGTCAATGCATTTGGATTGTCAGTGATGGTTTTGTATAAATATTGGGAGGATAAGAAATAAAATTCGCACAGCAGAATATGATTTCATCTGCCTTTTCTCTGCAGCTCCATGGCTCATGCTGCGGTGTGAAATTCTCATTTTACACACTTTGCAGGCGGAGCACATGAATTATGCATTGAGCAAGAGAAATCTCCTGCTTCAACTCCTATATGCATTTACCAGGTTCTATCTCTATTACCAAGATGAATTGCAAATGGAGAAATGTTTGATGGAATATACCTTAACTTCTTTGTTTAGTATTCTGCTTTTCCCATAGTGGGCTTTCTTGGTAGGAAACTGTTTGGGTTATACTGTAGACTTAGTTTTAAGAAAAAAAGATGAAAAATTATGTTACAGAGAAATGTCAGACACGTCAGAACATTTTTATTGTCCTGATTTCAAATGCAAAGTTTTTTTTATTCAATAGAAATATCTGCAGTCATTGGCTATTTATTATTCCTAGATAGCCAATCAATTTTCTTTTCTTGGAAAAACCAAATTAAAAAATAATGATGTTTGTAATAGGCAGGACTCACTTAAATAGATTTCTTTGGTGTTTTGTACAGAATTGCACACGATTAGTGTATATACCCCTATATAGAAATACATATAAATATGAAAATATTTGTATGTTTATGTGTGTATAGAGCACGCACACACACATATAGGTAGATGAGTGTTTTCTTAAGCTTGACACACTTGACTGAAATAGAAAATAAGACATGATCATACTTGAGCATTAGCTTTTACTTGATTTAATTAGCTTCTGATTTTGCATTTCCCAGATGGTAGGGTAAAGTTTGGTTTTGGTTTTGGGTTTTTTTTCTATTTGTTTGTGGTGTTGTTTATTTGCTTGTTTTTATAGTGTAAATATAGTCTTCCAATAAAGTGTACAGTGGAAGTTTTTCTTACCATGCATTACCTTGATACAAGGATTTTTCACTTGTACCTTATCTTAGGACCATTTTACTTTCTTTTGAAGTATAAGAAATAAATTCTCTTGAAGGATTTTCCCCTCATTTTTAAAGATGTATCATATAATAGAGTCAAAATAGTATCAGTGCAGAAATAGGTTTTATTTTATGAGAGTACATAACAAGCTTTTTGATATGTACTTAGTAACAACTCTAGAATGGCAAAATAAATAACAGAAAAAACAAACTGAAGCATACTTTTCATGTTATTTGTGACATATAATGTCTGTATCTTAATTGTCTCCAGTAAACAGATTAATAATGAAAGGGTTCCTTGGCTCTGACTCCTAATGTTTTAAAAAGTTGTACTGAAGCATATTAAATTCTTATCCTTGTGCACCTCTCGTGGATGAGCCACTTCTTACAGACTTTAATTGACTGCATAATGAAAGGAAATGGAGAAATCCCATCTCCACTGAAATAATTAGCAAATACAGGACTGTAGCTAAAAATAACATTTGAACCTTTGTCATAGTTGAGGGTAGAACTGTATTTTATGGATAAGTGAGGACAGGGAGTGAAAGAGTTCAGAAATTGAGGATTTTTTAAAATATATTTGGCTTTTGTGTGAGTGTGTTCTACTTTAGTCTGTTTTGGCTTCTGAAGAGTTTCTACATTAGGAAAAAAGTTAATACATAGTTTTTAGTAAAAGTGCTGCAGGTGAGAGCTAACCCCAAGATTTGGGGCTAAATATTCACAAAATGGAGCTATAAAATGGGTTGGAATTCCTTAGAAGGATTGTTACGAAATTGTTTCTCTGACATTTTATAAGGATGAGTAATTCAAGTGGAACCTGTAGCTTATGAAGTGTACTATTTATCCTTATTTCAGAGGTTTAAAATAAGAATAGCCAAAAGAAGCTTCATGACTTGCTAATAAACACACTTAAAGAGAAAAGTCTGGTAGTTGTGAGCAGAACAGAATTCAAGAACGTGGATTCTGCATTAGAGTCCCTCACTAATTCTGGACAAGATATATAAGATGTGGAATAACATTAGCACCATAGCCATGTGTTTATAGGAAGAACATGATCAGCAATGTCATGATGGCTGAGATCAAGCCTGGTAGTCATTAACATCAGTGGCTTCAAATAGTGACAACGTTAGCTACTTCTTTTCATGTTCTTTGGAGGGAACCATGGAATTTCTCCCCAAAATTGGAAAAAAAAATGCACTTGTCGTTATTGTTAGTTTGCAACTGACCATGAGGCTGAGGGACTAGAAGAAAGGGATTGCACCTTGAGAGAAGAGGTGTCATTTTATTCTATGGTGATAGCTAAAGAAAGTGATTCTAGCTGCTGAGTTTCTGAGAGGACTCCAAGCTCTTGTAGAAGTTTATATGATGAGTAGCTGAAATGCTCAAGAAATGGAGGCCCAGATGGTCATAAGGAGTTTTGCTGATTTATTTAGACGTGTTAATTTATTAGAAGTGGTAAAATATTTGTGTGTGTGTGCATTTGCCTGTCATGTACTGTTGAGGAGGAAACTGTTGAACTAGAAAGTTCACGTAAGTGTGACTCTTTGAAAGACTGCATTTAAATTACTTGCAGTACCTTGGGTAGTGAACAATGTGTTAAGGTTTAAAGGCATTTTCTAAAAGAATGGCAATGCCTTCCTTTTGGTGAGTGAACCAGAGAGAGCAAAGGCAGCATAAGTCATTCAGCTAACCCAAAGGAGGGATGCTTAAGTGTGGGTAGGAACAGCATGATGACAAAACTGTTGTGGCTGCACCCAAAGATCAGTCGTTTACACTAAACCATCCTCTTGGCAGTCTATACTGAGCTGTGACACACTAAATTCTTTCCTGAATCACCACTGTCTTGTCATGCTCTGTAGGTATGGCCAACACTTTGTTTAGAACTCTTTATTTAGGTGTATTGAAACAAATATTTTTTAAATACTGTTTGCCAAGTTACTGAGATAACTGTATTACCTCTCTTCTCTAAAGAGTAGTGCCAATTCTTATTACACTACTACCAATTGTTATTATTGAAACTCAAAGCTTAAAATTGGAATTTCTTTTGTGACAAAATTCAACTTACTGGTATTTGTCCAGCAATTAAGTAGATAACTGGACAGGATTCCATGCTCCTAGATAAGTGCAAATAACACTTATTTCTTGTTGAATGGATTCTTCATATGGAAACAGAAATGTTAGTACCCAGATTTTTTTGGCTTGAAAAAATGCTGCTGTCTCTGTTAGTGGTCTCAACAGAAGTGTCTGATCTGTCACCTAGAATTTTCTTTGTAGCAACAATGATTAATATTAAACAAACACATTGTCTTCATATTCAATTGTGGAATTTAGGTTCAGTTTAACTACGTAAAGAAATCTTTCTTACTAGGTGAATTCTCTGGATGCCAAGCCCTGAAAATGGATGTATTTTGCTTTATGAAATCAGTAAAAAGGGCACATTTTGCTTTATAAAAGTATTAAAGACTTTTTTTTGCTGATATGATTAAAGATGATACGTTTATATATTTTGACAGAGGGAAGAAAAACCAGTACAAGATAGAAAAACTCCAAATAAACAAGACGTGTTTCTCTTAGATTTAGATGACTGTAAGTATCTTGATTAAAGCCTCATTTTTCCCATGGCATAAATTTAATTCCATTAATTCAATGAATTTTACGTGTCTGAAACATTGATTCTGTTTATTTATTGTTTCCTGAGAAAACAAAATAAATGCTTAGACTTTCAAGTTATTTTAAGCACGGTTATTACAATACAAGGTTTTGTTTGGTTTTTATGATTGAGAAATTGTTTCAAACTTTAGAATGTATTGGTATGTAAAACATTTACTTTGAGAATTTTTGTGTGTTTGGACTGGTCTTCTGTTAAAGTGGGCTTATTTTCTCACGCCCTAAGGGATGTTACTTGTACAACATTGTGCAATCTATGAAGCAATTATAGAATTATGTTAAGACATTAAAAATCACATTTTTGAAGAACAGTGTGAAATTGTACTCTTGGAAAGATCAGGTAGAACTGGCACTGTTCTTTGGCTATGCTTTTAGTACTCTTCAAGTTTACTTCTATAGGTGCAGTACCTTAGAATAGCATTAACAAGTACTTTGGAATTGTAAATGAAAAAGTAGATATAAAAGTATGTGTCATAGGGGGAAAAATGGGAAAGGAGGAGAAAATATTTTTAATATAATCATATATGTGGTCAGTAGTTGTATCAGTTGTATTTTCTTTGTTTATGTTGAGTATTGGGGCTATATGTCTGAAAAAATAATCTTTGATTAAGGAATATATATACAAGGATATAATAAAAGGTTATAATAATCAAATCAAGATGTAAAACTTTTTTTTGCTTCATGAAGAAATATCATTTTCTTTCCCAGTATTTGCATATTTTTTTTCAATTTAAATCTCAATTGCTCTTTTACTTCTAGTCTGTCCTGTGACAACTCCTATGGCAGTTCCTACAGCAGCTGTTTTGTCCCCGAGTTTAACAGCAGACTTAGAGGGATTAAGTCTGTCAAGTTCATCTGTCATTGATGTAAGTAGCCTTTCTAAAGTAGGGTGGGTGGGTGTTAATTTAAGCTTTTCACATTTTTTTAGAACATCATTAAAGTGTTGGGGGTTTTTTTTAAGTTCTTTCTTCTATAAAGGTCTTGTATGAAATTCTAGTTTACATGCAAGTCTGGCAGCATTTTTCAATCTGTAATTACATTCTGAAATGTGGAGAAAAGTATGAATATTGCATGTCTAAGAAGAATGCCTCCAAGGATTTTTAACCTTCTCTTTCAAGCCTTTACTTTGCCTTAGGGAAACTTTAATTCTCAAATTAAGTATCCAAACTATACAAATCTTTCAAATTATCTAGTTGCTACACTATAGAAAATAAGCTACAAGAACATCACATACTCAGCCTATTTGTTTACCATACCTGCCTCCAATTATGACATTTTGCTACTTGGAAGTAATTTTTCATGAGTATATGAAGCATAGCCCCTGGGTGCAAATAAAAAGGGTATAGATTTACAATCAGTGATGTATCAGCATGTGTCATGATTCATTCTGTTAGTGCTTTGTAGCACTTTCCATTAGGGAATCTCAAAACTATAGGTATAATTAAGGTTAGCAAACTCATGGAAGTCGAGGGCATTCTTTGTTGTGGAAAAGGATAGTAGTTCTTTTTTGGACAGGTTTTTTTAGTCATTTTTGTATGTCCAATATAAATTTGCAGTTTAATAAGAAATTGCGGTGGTATAAAATAGGATATGTTTCCTTATGCAAGTGGATGGAAGTCACCAGAAAAAACACCAGAGTCACAGGCATTTTTCAGCCTGACCTTGTTTCTAATGAGGCTGGTACATAGAACCTAAACTGCAACTCTAAAAATCGTTGGTGAACTACTTTGTGTTGGTCTTGGGAGCAATAGTTTGCAACATCAAATACTTGTTACATAAAGGAGCTACATGAATGATTTGACTCAAGAAATAGATGATGTTAGCTTATGATTGAGTTTTATTTTTACAGGCTTCAAAATTTGGTGTTGAAAAGGTAGGCTTTCTGATTATTTGTTGGATATTAGCCTTACCTAAGAAAACTGAGATGTAATGTAAATTTCGAGCAGATCAGTGACAATCCATGAACATGCAGTCACTTCACGTGACGTGTGGTGGTTGATGTGTCACGCAGTCTTAAGATACCAGAAATTCTTTTCATGTTATTTTGAAGTGAAGTATACGGTGTTAGGTGGTAAGTCTGTGTTCAGCTGCAGCTGAGGTGTTACTCCTGTGATTGCCACCTGACAGTTGGCTCTTTGCCATCATTTATGGCTTCGACAACTCAAAACACAAGCAGTTATATGTTTTCCTGGCTCTGGGTTAGCTTAAGAATGACTGTGTTGTCTTTGCTTTACTCCAGAATTATCACCTTGAGAAGAAGTTAAAGATATCAGTCGGTAATGTCAGAGGCTTGAGAACACCCCCTGCTTGCCACTATCATTTCATAATCTACAGTACATGAACACATACTCTACTCCCATATTCATTCTTGTTTTCCTCATGAATGCTACTGTTCATTTGCTAAATTGCCTGTCCCCATTCTTCAGGTTGCTACAGAGAAAAAGAGGTGTTATAAAGAGCTAGAAGATGTAGGCTAAAGAGTAGAAGTTGTTCCCTATGAAAACATTGATTGTACAAAATGCCTCTTCATTGGTACTGCTGGGTTCCTGGTAAACAGCAAAAAAGGTCCTCTCCCTGCTCTGGAAACAACCCAAATCATGTAAGAACTAATTGTTGCAGCCTGAATAGTAATTACATATTTTGGTCTATAGTCTGTTTTTCAGATCTAAGCCATTGCCATTGATAATTGCAGATGGGCATGAGGTCCTTTTCTGAGCTTTCTGCACCAGGAAACAACAGAAATTAAACACTAACGTTAAAAATCATTCTTTCAAATGATATCCATGTATTGTAAAAAGTCTTGCGTGCATGCAAGTAGTTAAATGGCTATTGTCGCATGTTGTTCATTACCATTGGGTACTTTTGTAAAAATGAAAATACAAAATCAGCTTTATGTGGGAATGTTCCTCTTAAAACAGAATTTTGAATTTAATCTGTGATGACTAGTTCTAAAAATACTTTGGAAAACTTCTTCCTTCGGTGAGAGAGAAAATGAATATAACTGTAGGGCACATGCCAAACTAACAGTGAGAAATTAATTTATTACTAGGCAATGGAGAGTGTGGAATAAAAATAGGTAAGTACAGTATATGACCCTAATATCAAAGAAATGTAGCAGCCACTTATCTTGGAATATGTCAAGCAGTCTATTATTCAAATCATTCAGCACTGTAATTGGATACAGCTTTTAGAAAACTTAAAACTTCAAATTCATAGCTGCTGAACGTTATAGAAAGCATAAATACAGGAATGGTTTTACAGTAATGGTAAAATCTACAAAACCAAAATATCCTTGAATAGAAACTGAAGTGCACAATGTAGTGCTTTGTCCTGTGGCTCATTTGTTTTTATCGTTCATGTTTACGTACAATGCATTTCCCCCTCATATAAATGCATACGTGCATATTATAGTTTGTTCCAGGAAAAACAAAATTCTCTTGTATTTCATGGATAACTCTCTTCCAACTGGATGCAAAGCGTAGTAAATCCATGTGCATGCTTTTGTGGTTCATCTTCAGGTACAACTGAACCAGGTAACTGAGGTTCGCCTTCTGTGTGGCTTTTCAAGGTGTTTGTGCAAGTGAAGTCAGAACTAAGTGCTTGGAGAAACTGGCATCAATTGAGTTTCAGATGGATAATTTGCAGGCTTGAAAGATATGTGAAGATGCAGTGCAAATAAAAAACAGGAGGCAAGAGAAAACTGCAGGCTGTGAGTGTGAAGCAGTTGTTGGAAAACTCGGGAAGTGGGTGTTGTCCCCTAAAGGGGGATTATAAAGTGGGAAGGGAAGAAATTGAAAGCAAAACTCATGGCTTACATAAGGACAGGGAGGGTTATAATCTGCTGCAGGAAGTAATATTTTGAGCAGAAATGGTGAGAGGAGAGAGAGCTGTGGTAATGCAGAGAAGCTGAAGAGGGGAGTGATCATCTGTTCCTACCTGTCACACAGCAGATGAGGAAAAAAAAGCTAAACCACCTGTTATTTTCTCATTAGGATTTTAGATGGTAAAAATGTACAAGCAACTGCTCTCCTAAATGTGGAGAGCCCTGAGTATGCTGCATAGCATAATTAACTGATAAAAATGACACATACTTTTATAAACAAAATTAGTGAGAAGAAAGTACTGCTTGGTAGCAGGAAATCTGTTGTGATTCAGAACAGTGTTAGTGCAAGGAAGAACTGACAGCTGGATATGAGCTCTGGTGGTAGCAGCAGTGGGATGGGCCAAGAAGTGTGTGGATGAATGGGCTGAGTTGAGTAGGATTTGAGAGGAGAAGATTGTTTCCCTGCCCTGAATAGGATAACCTGGGGAAAAGGTCAAGGGTGACTAAGAGAAGCTCATAGAAAAAAGCATGTAGCAAATAAGGGGAAAACTCTTGTTGTAGTGTGGAAGTACTTATAAAAATATTTGATGCAACAATTTAGAGTTGCTATTAATTATTGTGCATTGGGAATTAAGATATAATTGTAGGTGGTACCACTTAACTTACTATGGTTTCATTTAGTATGTCCAGTGTTTTCTCATGATAATAGTTATTACCAGTGGTATGTTTTTATTGTTTTACTACTCAACTTTCCAGAGAAATTGTTTAGAAAGGGAGGAGTAAATCATCTTGTTTTCTGTTTTGTGTCTTCTAAAGAACTTTTGACTGAGATCCGCTTTGAGAACTTCTTTAGACTGGTGATGCGTAAAGCAGAAATAATAGCTTTTGTCAAAAGTCAAGGTCAAGCTGCAGACCTGTCAAACCAGGTGATAAATACATTTAATTTTAAATTGAGTACACTTACAGAATTCCTTGAGAAATAGTAAACATGAACTCCCTCAATATTTAACTAGAGAAATTTTCAGACTCGGAGAACACCTATAATGGTATATTAATTTCTAAGTTGTTAACATACTCTTTACAGGGGAAGTCTTAGTATTTAGGTGGCTTTGTCAATTCAGGCTGTTTCTAATTCCATCGTAACAAATCTTAAGACTGACTTTGAAGTCTATGCTTCTGTTTGAAGCATCTGTGGTTAGAAGTATGAGAAACACAAGAATAGCAATAATGGATTATATTATGACTCTAGTCTAGTCTGTAGTTTGCAGGAAAGGTTAGCATTAGGTCTTGAAGAATTTTCAAAATCCTACAGTAGAGAAATAAATAGTAGTTCTTCTAAATAGTTACTGTCATGCACGCAACGTCATGATTTTTTTTTTTTTTTCCCCAGAGCTTTACTAGCAGCAATTATTTTTTAACTATAAACATTTGTCATTCATATAAGCTCTGGTCTGAGTGCTTACCTCAGGAATGGCTGCATCAGAAGAAACGTTAACTCGTTTTTGTCATGAAAGAGACGCAGTGCAGTCACTTGTGATAGCAGCGGGCTGTGGGCAATGGCAGTCTTCTGCCCATTGTTCTCAGAGAGCTTTTTATCAACTACCATTATTTTTAAATAATTATCTTACATTTTTTTAAATATATCCATACCCTCTTAAGGATGCTTCTAAAATTTTTTACTCAGGTGATGGTTTTAAATCAACTTTCAGTGTTAACCACATCTTGTCTTCTATCAGCTGCTGTTGTAGTTTTGTATTAGGATAACACAAGCTTATTTTTTATAGTTTAGCATTTACCCTCGTTTTTTATGTCCTATAAGAAATGTCTTATCCTTTTGCTATCTCATCAGAAAAGAACTTTTTCCTTTGCATTCAATTATCCTTCTTCTGAAGTCTACCATTATATGTACAGGGTGAAACTGGGAAAGCTTGTTGTGGGGAGATGGAGGGATGTGTGCTACAAGACAGCCTACATGTGTCCCATTCCTGTGCGTACTTAGAACTTGTTTGTGGTGTTGACAACAATCACATATCAAAGAGATGTTTTTGCAGTTGTGCATGATTTTCTCTCCAGCTTCATTTCTTAAGGTGGTGTCTTTCCATGTGGAAAAATAGAAAGTATTTATGTTGCATCTGTTTTCCCCTCCTCTGTGCTCTACAAGATTTGTAACTAGCATAAGGTATAATTGAAACCACTTTTTATAATGTTAGTAAGATGCCTGGGAAAGTTTGTAGCTATGAAGCAAGTGAAAAGGCATAGTCTTAAATTTAAGAGTTAAGAAACAACTTTCTCTTAGTGCCACCCAAAATTCAGCTGTGCGGCTGATTAGGTGTGACTGATGCTTGTGGGAAGGCGGTGTGGTCCAGTGGATGCAGAACTGGGTGTTACATATGGAAAATGAGTTCTATTTTTGGCTTACTACTTGCTGTGGGATCTGGAGGGAGTAACTTAATCTTAGTTTTCCATCTGAAAAATGAGGATAATGATGCTTACTCACCTTGGGAAAGCACTTGGAGATCTGCAAATGAGTGTAGCTGCTCATCAGCAGATATTAGCCATTGCCAAGTCAAGAAGAAGAAATGAAACAAAGACCCCCCCCACACTTGATTTTATTATTCTGTTGGTGCAAAATTGCTGCATAGGCAGGTGATGTGTTACATCAAGTATTTGAAAGCTGTAATATCCTTTCAGAAATTGCTTCAACATACTTCTAAAAATGTTAGCTTGAAAGAAAAAAAAAAACCTACCTTGACACTACCTTTTTAAGTATCGTTTCTCATCTATTATTTAATTAGAAATCCATTTATAAGTATTTGTGATGTTGAATTATGTTCAAGCCTTAAAAATACCCATCTCATGTTAATAAATGATTTAATTTGTAACAAACTCTTCACTTGAGACTTAAGAATCTTCAATGTCTTTTCTTTAAATAAATTAGAAAATTTTATTTGGAATTTCGAACAAGATCTTTCTTATGAATCACGGCTAAGTTTCTGATACCAGACACTGGACCAAATAATAGTATGCTCAGTCTGAGAGATGTACTGTATTATTACTATGTGTAATGTCATTGATTTAATTGATTACTGTGTGGTTCAATATTAGATATTCTTCAGAGTGTGTCTTTTATTTTTGTTTTTATATATAATTTATAGAT
>VXAY01000843.1:17053-22319 GCA_013399855.1 Oxyruncus cristatus
TGCCTTCAAACCTGTGTTGATATTGTTTTTAAAAGGTTGAGAAGTGATGTGCCATTGCTTTCTCAAATCAAAATATTTGGAAATGTTTTCAGTCATTTTGTGCCATATACTGTAGAGGATATTGAAGAAGCAGAAGATTCCTTAAAAGGTTGTTGAACAATAATGTGGTTAAATACTGTGTGATCTGAGAGATGGGTTTTTTTGAAAGCTCACATTAGTCCAGACTTTCTCACCTTATTTTTGCATGCTTTTTCTCAATGGCTTGGTGAACAGGGCTTTGAGATATTAAGACTGAGAAAGCAATTCTAGAATATTCCTGAATTAATACTGGTTTCTATGCAGTTGATAAAAGTTTTCATTTTTAACTTCTGTCCCCATGGGTTAAGAAATATTTCTATCTTTATAGGGCTACGTATAGTGTCGCTTGGCGTTTCTAGTCCCTAGCGTCTGTGTTCTTGATTTGCAGATGCCAGAAGAATGGTGGAAAGATACATTTCTAAGAACTGTAAAACAGAACTTTTAAGCGTATAATGGAATTTAGGAATTAATTGATGCAAAAGTAGGTTTCTGTACAATTTTTTACTATTACTAGTTTGGAATGGTTTTATGAAGAAATGTATGAAAACCGTTCTACTACTTACACTGAAGGACCTCTGTAACTCCAGCAGCATTAGAACTTATGCTTACTACACAAATCATAAATTTTAACTACTGTTGCTTTCTGTGTAAATTGTAAATTTCAAGTACTGTAGCATACATTTGTATATCAAGTGTTGCTTTAAAATGGACTAAGTTTTAATAAATGGTCATTGTCACAGTCTTCCTGTGCTGCATTTGTGCTCAATAGGCTGACAATCTGTGGCAGACTTAGTAGTAGCAGTAATACTCTTACATTAGTAATACCAGAATAATTTGGAAAGCAGATGAGAAAAAGTTACCTAATTTGTCCTCAGTCATCAACTGAGGACCTTAACTGTGGTCACCACTTCTGTGCAAAGCAGCGTGCATACATTCAAGGTCTTTGTCTGTACAGTGGAACGTTTATTAGACATGTCCATAGGGTGAGTTTTTTACTTGTGATATGCTGTGCGTATTGTTGCTTACACATTACTCTGAGCAGTGTGTGGATGGGATTAAGTGGTGTTTCTTGTTAAGTCTGAAAAGAAGTGTCTTTGTAAAGGCTGAGTGTGTAATTTGGCACCACAAATTTTGTTTCTGAGTCACAAAAATAGCGTGCTTTTGAATTTAAAGGAGGAAACTGAAGGTAGCTGGTTATAATAAACATCTATGTTGCTTAACAGACTATTAACTGTAACAGATGAGTATTTTTCTTTTTAGGGATGAAAAATTAAGCTTAAGGAAAACAAAATACAGTCAAACTGTATGTTAGCATGATCTCAGGTCAGCTGTCATTCTTGCAACCTAGGGAATATGGATTTGTTCAGGTAAAAATATTATGTGTACAATTAAATAAAACTTGAGGAAAGTTGGCATGTCAATATCATGTTTAGGAGAGGTATTCTTGTACATGCAGGAATTCTTCTCCCGCATTGAGGAAGCACTGATGCAGATGTTTGTGTGCAGTGAGTTCAGTACTTATTTCAGGCTTTTGTCCTTGTAGGTGGCAAAGATCATGCTGATAGATAAAAACAAAGTGCTTTAAGATCATCCTGATAGAAGTCAAAATAATGTGTTGCATTCCTCAACAACAATATAGTGAACAAGTTTCAAATATAGTTTATGAAGCTGACAAAGATGTAATTTACATTTTGACATTCTTAAATACCTATACTAAATTCAAATATGGTGTATTATAGGCTGAGTTCATTTTACCTTGTAGGTAATACTGTGTAGAAGTGTTTCAACTTATATTATACACTTACCCTGACACATGAAGTCTTTTTCTGGGGAAATATTTGAAGTAGGCACTTCTGTTGGATGAAAGCAATATGCAGGAGTTGTTATAGTATAATCCTAACTGTAAAATTATACATTATAGCCAATAGGGTTCAGTATGTTTTCACTTTAGAGGTCTCTAAAGTACTGGCTCTTTGCCAAAAATCAAAATAATGTACTAGAAACCATTTGTAAGAACTTCTTTAAAGTCATGTGGACTCAGTGCCCAAATCTATATTAATCCGTCTCAGCAATGCCAACCATTTCAAATTCATAATTAGGATGCAAGGTGAGGCTGACACCTTACTCTTTTTAACTGCTAAACTACTTCAGGTAATCATAGAATCAAAGAATCATTGAGGTTGAAAAAGATCATTGAGTCCAACTGCAAACATAACACTGCCAGGTCCACCACTAAACCATGTCCCAAAGTGCAGTCCTCAGTCTTTCCAGTGAGGTGGTCAGTGGAAGGATTGAATCGCTAAATTGAAGTAAGTTACTTGTTTGTGTATTGGGAGAATGCCTTTTCCTTGAAACGCCTAATCATGCTGCTTGGTGAAAGTCTCACATATGCATCAACCACCAGATCATCTGCATTTTTCGTCTTAGAAGCATACATAGGACAAAATGATACTAAATCTTGAGGTTTCCCATGCACAAATATGAATTTCACCAGTTTGAGACCTGAAGTGTAGGAATTTTCTACTAGTGTCATCAAAAGAAAATTTTTCCTTAGTATCTGTTTAAGCCATTTTCATAGTCTCCCTGTGGGGAAGAATGTGTACTTCTGAATTTATACCGAGCTTTGTGTCCCATAATTATGTCACTGACTTTAGCCCTTTCCTTCATACTTAGGTAATAACCATCACTTAATCATGAGAATATTCCCATTTTATTGCAACTGAACTCCTTTCTTGTGTGGCTTTTTAAAAGATTTTGCTAACGTTTTCATTGGATTACTCATGTGATTCATTATGCTCAGCAGAAGGAAAAGGCAAAGGTGCCAAATTTCTAACAAAAGCATTTGTTGTTGTAATACAAAAGCTTTAAGCTCTACTATACATGTGAAACGAAAGCTCTCACTGGCCCCCAGTTACACATAAAATACAAAACAGGTGCACTCCCTGTTTTAAAAGTGCTTGATTAGTCTGGGATGGGACTAATACAGTTTTGTGCTGTTTGTGAAGTCCAGGTTACAGGCTTATCCTGGCTCCTTTATATCGTATAGTCATTTTTAGTTTTGAGGAGGAATACTTTTTAGTGATACAGAGTAACTGCAATTCTGTGTGGTTGATTCTGTTTTAAAAGAACCGTAGAAAAATATAAGGGATATAAAAATATTAGAAAAGGGACAATTTAGGATCACTTAAGATTTGGATCATCTGGACATTCACAGGTTATACCCATGAGCAGGTCAAAAAGGTGTGGGTAAGAACTGGAGACTGAGGCAGAAAAAGGAACCTTGTGGCAGTTGTCTACTACAGGCCGGCTGATCAAGGGGAGCCTATTGATGGAGCCTTCCTACTCCTGCTACAGGAGGCATCATATTCACAGGCTCTTGTTGTGCTGGGGGACTTCAACCACCGTGATAATCTGCTGGGAAAATAGCATGATGAGCTGTAGGCAATCCAGGATACTCCTAAAGTTCATGGAGGATGACTTCCTGGCCTAGGTAACAGACAGCCCTGCCAGAGGGGATGCATTACTTTGTCTTTTTGTCACCAACACAGGTGAGCAATACAGGTGAGCTAGCTAGGGACATCAAGACTGGAGGCCAGATGGTTTGCAGAGATCATGCACTGGTGGAGTTCGCAGTCCTGAGGGTTAGGGTCAGGCAAGGAGTAAAGTTAGCCCCCTGAACTTTAGGAAAGCAAATTTCCAGCTCTTCAGGGAGATAGTCATGGCAGTCACCGAGAGACTGCCCTCAGGGATGAGGGAGTGTGTGGTGATTGACGGCACGGACTCTGTTTCAGTGGTAAAGCAGAGACATTTATGATTTCCAGCAAGCAGCTTTTATATTTTAATCCTGCCCCATCAGAACTTGTCTGTTGTTCAAACAACAAGCCTTATCATCACTTAGTATTTACACTCCTTGGCAACAACACTTCCTCTTGTGCAGTCTGTGGTCACTCTCAGTTCCATGTCTTGTCTGCTTTCTTATCTGTCCCAGGTTTCATCCAACTAGTGCAATCAAGTCTCCAGTACTGGACCTTTGGGTTTCCACACAGCTGCCTTGGCCTGTTCCTCCATAGGAGTGGAACAGAGCTGGTAGATCTTTGAGGAAGTCTTCCATAGAGTATAAGAGCTAGGAATCCCCAGGAGCAAAAAGTCAGGCAAGGAGGGCAGGACACCTGCATGGCTGAGTAGGCACCTGTTGGTCTAACTAAAGGGAAAGAAGCAAATACTTGGATAGTGGAGACAAGGACAGGTGACATGCAAAGAGTATAGGGATGAAGTACAATTGTGTAGGGATGGGATGAGAAAGGCCAAGGCAGAACTGGAAATGCCTGGAAAGGGATGCAAAGAGTAACAGAAAAGGCTTCTACAGGTATGTTAATCAGAAAAGGAAGGTCAAAGAACGGTGAACAGGTAACAACAGATGAGAAGGAGGCTGAGCTACTCACCAGCTTTTTACCTCAGTCTGCAATGGCGACCTCTCTTCCCACACTGCTGCAGTGGATGGTCAGGATATGGACGGGGGAGCAACGTCTTTCCCAGTGTAAGAGAAGATCAGGTTCATAACCACTTGAGGAACTGGAAGGCACATAAGCCGGTAGGACCCAGTGAGATGCATCCCTGAAGGAATTGGCTTATGTAGTTGCCAAGCCACTTTCCATGATATTTGAAATGTCATATCAGTTAGGGGAAGTCCCAGGTGACTGGAAGAAGGGAAACATTGTACCCATCTTTAAAAAGGGTAGAAAGGGGGACCCTGGAAACTACCAGCCTGTCAGCCTCACATCTGTACCTAGGAAGATCATGGAACAGATCCTCCTGGAAGCTGTGCTAGGGCACTGAAGGACAGGGAGGTGGTATGAGAGACACCAGCACAGCTTCGCCAAGGGCAAGTCCTGCCTGACAAACCTAGTGGCCTTCTTGGATGGAGTGACGACATCAGGGGACAAGGGAAGGGCTACAGGTGTCATTTGTCTGGACTTCTGTTAAAGCCTTTGACACAGCACAGTCCCCCACAACATCCTTCTCCCTAAACTGGAGAGATGGGTTTGACGAGTGGACTGTAGATGGATAAGAAAGTGGTTGGATGGTCACATGCCGAGGGTAGTGGCCAACGGCTCCGAGTCCCAGTGCGCATCAGTGCCAAGTGGTGTCCGTCAGGGCTCCGTACGGGGACCAGGGTTATTTAATATCT
>VXAY01000862.1:0-71849 GCA_013399855.1 Oxyruncus cristatus
GAAGGTACCCACAAGGATCAATTCCAGCTCCCAAGTGAATGGTCCTTATGGAGATCAAACCCACACCCTTGGCATTAATAGCACCCTACTGTCACGGCCACCTGGATTGCAGCAGTGTCTCGTGCTTTACGGTCATTGAACCAGGAGATTGCTTACTTCTTGTCATGCTTAAAGTAGATTTTGCATTTTATTCTCTTTTTCTAACATTGTTTAGGAGGGAACTGTTTCTTCAAGGACAAACCTGTTGCCACACCCAGCTGGCAGGGGTGCAGGGGGGTGGCACCAGCCACAGTCTGTGCCAGGCAGAAGCAGAACCCTCCTGCATCTTTGACCATGTTTCTGCTGCTACCGGGCTCACATGGCACCATTTCCATGGGAGCCAAGAGGAAACAAGTAACAGCACCAAGCCTAACAGAATTCAAGAAGCATTTAGATGATACAGGAATCAAGAAGCATTTGGATGATACTTCGGGTACATGGTGTGACTCTTGGGTATGGTCCTGTGCAGGGTTGGACTAAAGGTCTAACAAAAGGGGAGGGAGTTCAATTATAGTACTCTCTGTCTCAGCATTTTTCTTAAACTAAAACACTTGCTTATGTGGGGCAGAAAATACAAAAATATATTTTTCAGCTCTTAAATGAATCCTATTTTGAAAATAAAATGGTATCAGGCTTTAACTAAAGATGAAAAAAAAAGAAAACCCAACCCCTTCCTACATACACAGATATATGGGGAAATAACCTCAAGATATATACCTTTTTGTAAGTAAATCCCATTGCACATGATGGGATTTTATGTCAGTTAAAGACTCTAAGACAAGAAGCAAATTCTCCACTGTAGGGAGTAGGAATGATGGAATTTGTTAAAAACAGATCAATCAAACAATTTTTTTATCTTTTACATTTTAAAATATTTTCATTTTCCAGATAGTTTATGATATAGAATCATCATAGTACGGTTTGGATAGGAAGAGACCTTAAAGACCCCTAGTTCTTACTCCTGTGCCATAGGCAGGGACATCTTTCACTAGACCAGGTTGCACAAAGCCCCATTCAACCTGTCTTTGAACACTTCCAGGGAAGGGACATCCACAGTTTCTCTGGGAAACCAGTTTCAGTGTCTCACCACACTCACAGGAAAGAATTTCTTCTTACTATCTCATCTAAATTTACCCTCTTTCCATTTAAAGCCATTACCCCTTGTCCTATCATGCTCTTGTAAAAAGTATACATAAAAATACATAGAACTTTATAACCAATCATTCTCTCCTGGTTCTGTATAACACAACCAGGCTATGATAAAAAAAATATCTGGACCTTGTAATAGGCCAGTAAAATTAGCACACTAATACATTGTGGAAATTAAAAGGCTCAATTAATCTTGAATTAGGCTTAAAAGGCTCAACTGAAAATTTGAAGTCAACTTAAGTTTTTTTCCATCACATTTGCGGTGAATTTCAAAACTAGACATGGTTACATGTAGCCTAGTAACACAGCTCATGGGCAAGTATATTCCTCTTTAACTTCCTTATTTTTTGATTGAATTCACACATTGTCACATTTGGTTTATTTTGCATAACTAAAATATTTGTCAAAATGTTCACAGCCCTTAACTGCCTCCATGAAGGACAGGTCACAGCGTTACTGTGTCTCAGTGTATTTATATTTAAGTTTAGGTGTGTCAGGTTGGGCATCTAACCATGACTGAAAGAGTATTTGAGATTTCTTCAGGTTTTTATATAAAAAAGTCATCAAAATATGAGTCCCTCTTTTGTGTATTTCTTCTGAAATAAAATTACGTGCTGAATGATATCAGTAGAAGTCTAAAATAAATTAACAAAATATTTATGAAGTTACCAGATTGCTACCATTTAATAACAACAATGTTCAGTCTTTTGATTTTTGGAAATGTTTTTAAATCAACACACCAGAATGATGAGAGTTCCTTATTAACTTGATTAATTACACCTGTTACCACTCCTATTTATAAGAATATTTCCCATGATTAAGAAACAAGGAGAAAGTAAAGTAAAACCTCATCTATTCCAAAATCTTGTTCAACCAAAATATCGCCTCGAATTTTCATGAATTTTTGTCTTTTCTGTATTCTCAATAGAAACAGCAAAAGGACAACAAAACGCCCCGTAAAATAATAAAAAAAAGGTTGAAGAATATGATCAATCAAAACAAGCAACCTTGGTCTAGGACAATGCTTTTGATACAATCATCACAGCTTCATGAACACCAAATTTAATTCTGTGATAAGTCAGACCTGCAGAGTAGACTGTAAGATTTTTATTGATTGATAACTTGGATCACTAAGAATAAAATGCATTTTCCTAGAGATGTCTCACAGATTATTTTATTGTATCGAGCCAATACATTGTGACTAGGGCATCATCCCTAATACTCTTGGGCACATGGTGTGACTCTCTGGGAGGGTCTTGAGCAGGATAAGGAGTTGAACTCAATAAATCTTGTGGGTCCTTCCAACTTGGCATATTCTGTGATTCTGTGATGACTATATCATGTACATATTTGATCATTCTGAACTGGGATTCACTGGAACATTCTCATGGGGTAAAAATTGGGTCTAATTATTTTTTGCAGTACATACATTCTGAATACGTAATAAAATTCCAGATAAACTCACCCTAAGCATTTTCTTAATGTCACAATCCACAGTATCTATCAGAAACTACCAGTAGCAAAGAAACTCTAGTAGCTAGAAATATTAGCCCAAAATGTTCTGTTCCTGTTTAACTGTCAGAAATTGGTATACCTTCCTATATAAATTTATAGATATATTTCTACATAACAGGTTACACTGTAGAAAAAAAATTATTCAATATTTTGATCCTGCTTCCCACTCACACTTCTGTACTGTAAGATTAGCGCTAGTCTTTTCTGCTTAATAATTCCCAGAGCTTAAAACAAACTCTCATCTTCACTGTACACTCATTTCTGCCTTTTGACAGAACATTCCTTCCTCTTTAAATAGCACTGTACATAATATTTTGCAGAGGATGTTGGGTTTCCTTAAATAAATGTTTGACTTGAACACGAGACAAATTAATTTTGATTAGGATTTGTTATTTGTTCTTGTTGTTCATTACTTTTGACTTTACTTCCTAAACAACTTTGCTTTCTCTGCCAAAATTGAATATTCATAGACTAGAAAGAAAAAAAAAAGTTATGTAATTTTAAGATACCAAACAAAAAGAATCCTTTTCTTGGACCAAAAAAAATAAAATTCCTTTAATATAAATAAAACCACAAACATTATAAGAAGGGCAAGATTGGTCATTAGCATAGTAGTATGCTCAACTGATTTTAGTACGTTTATCACAATCTTTTCAGCTGCAGGGGCAAGGTTAGTAAATATTCTAAAAATATACATTTAGGCTAAAAAGAATTTCACTGAAATAATTCATGATGTGATAGACCCTTGTAGGAAGGACTACCAAATACACTGGAAAAATAATTAATAACTCTCATTAATTTAGTCTGATTTCTTTCAGAATACCTCTCTTTATTCAGTGGACACTTCTATTTCACAGAATGTCCTGAGCTGGAGAGGAGCCACAAGGATCATGGAGTCCAACTCTTAAGTAAATGACCCATACAGGGATCAAATCCACAACCGGGGCATTATTAGCACCATGCTCTAAGCAAATGAGATAGTCTGAGGGTTATTTAAGATCACTGACGTGATATGATCCATTCCACATGATTTCCAATCAATTTGATAATACTACTAACATATTGTGAGAAGGAAAAAAAGAATTATTTTGAATTAATCTAGCACAAAGAAAATGTAAAGATCTTGATCTGTTTGACTTGGGCTATGAAGTCTGAATGAGAAGAAAGACATCCTTTCAACCTGAGCTGAGTGCAGGAGTTAAAGAAAAGGTCTGGGGTAGATGTACTAAACCTTTTCAGAATACGAACAACTTGAGTTCTCTATGTTGATTGGTTTCTCAATCTTTGATAATTTTGCAAATCTTCATGAAAAGGACCCTTAGGTTTTCAATTTGGTGTGTTTAAGCTGCTTCAGACTCAGAAGTTTCCTCTATTACAAGCTAGTAACAAAGCCGTCTACAGTGTAAATGTACATCATCAGGATTAATTGATGATCCAAGAACTGAGATAGGATAGAGCTATTTATTCCTTTCTGCTTCTGGTGTAGCTATCCATTGTCTTGCTGGCCTTAAAAACAATTGCCTCTTGCATTCAGAGTACATATAAAATAATACACTGCAATAACAACTCTTGTCTACCAATACAGTTGTATAACAAATGTTTCTACTTACTTTTTTCTCATATGCACAAGTAGGTGGTCTTGGTGAACAAAGCAGCCTTTGATCAGGAAAGTAGTGCATGCTACATTCTATAATACAGGTTGCAGTGATAGAAATAAAGCTTCTTCTGCTGGATGAGCAAAATTAATGCAAAATCAGTATATGTCAAATAATTTTGTGTAATTAATATTTCATAGTGTCTACTATTCATTTACCTATATGTTAGATACAGATCTAAAGAACAGAAAGTGTTCTTAAAATCTGTCAATCCAAACCTCAGTGACAATGTTAATTAATATTACTAATGTATTGCTTGCTGGATCACAGACTTTTCCTGATTTGGATCAGAATTACCATCTTGAACTTAATACAAAGCATGCTAGGAAAATGGACTAGTTCAAGACTATTTCTGTGTCGACAAAATTACTTATTGCAATCTTCATGCCCTTCAGTGCAAATCAGTATAACATCCCTTCATACAGTCCTTTTCTCAGACTTACTTGAAATAAATTATATTTGTAATTCACAGGTGCTATTATATCTTAGATAGATCAATCTACATCTGATTTACTATTTATTTCAAAGACTCTCTACACACTCATATCTAGGAGATTTTCTTAGCTATTTGGCACATCTCTCTTGAGAAGTAAGCTTGATTTTTTTAAAAGTGCTTGGATCATTTCTATTTAGTCACTTGGCTGTTTCTCATGATCTCCTACACTTTTTTTCGTCTTTTTCATGTGTAAACACCTCTGGCTGCCTCACTTATGGTGAATAACAGCTATGTCTCTCCCCCATTCCAAATCTTTTCCTTAAACTCTGTCTTTTCCTGGCAGTATTTCTAATCTTCTCTCAAGAATTTCTCAGCTTACTCCAACCTGTCTTAGAGCTCCACTTGCTGTTGGATGCTGTTATGAGGCAGTGAAGCTTAAACAAATTTTAGTGTATGATACAGACAGCATTCAAATAACAGTTTACAGTGTTTTGTTGTTATGGTATCATATGAACCAGAATGATAGAGCCAATTGGTTAAAATTTTAACTTTCAGTAAGAACTACTAAATAATGCAGTTTGTTTATGCAGTCTGCAAATTTTTGAAGAAAACAACAGTTTACAATGCAAGTTTTCTTCAGAAATATATAGAAATACCAATATTTCTATCAAAAGATCATGCTTATGAAAAATATTAATTTTGCTTCCAAAAGAATTTTTTCCTATTATTTTAAAAGTATTAATATTAACAATATGGACTAAAGCTACCAGAAAAAAAAAAGTGCTTTAACTGATAAATTGCAAAAATTATCATTCAGGTGGAAATATATTTGCAGATACAATAAATCAAGAATTAAAAATCTAGAATATAATTGTAATGAGTTCTATTCAGTTCTCAAAGACTGAAATGTCATTTCTCACACAATGGACTGCAATTTTTCAATCACTCAGGTATCATTCTTAATTGAAAGGCTACTAAATATGTAACATTTTAAGCTTTTACAGTCCAGTTTTTAAAAACTGAAAGCCTTTTTTTTTTTTTTACAGTCTGCCAATTCTTTATCTTTAGGAAAGTATTATTCTTAAGACTTTTTCAGTTAAACAACGGGTGTCTAAAAATTCATTAACAAGTGTGTGATTGGTTATAATTTATTGTTTCTGGTGGTGGTATCTTGTAAATACTAAACCAAAACTTTCTCTGTTAAAAGAAATAAGATTTTAAATACAATACTTTTAAAAGAATTAGTAATATCTGAAATCATTAAAAATCTTGATTAATGGATCAATCGTTTATGTAACTATTACCATATCCTGTTTCTTAGACTATCAAAAGAGGTTTGGATTTTACTAATCACTACCACAATACTAACGACCACACTATTTATGGAAGTGATTTTTAATTTATGCTTCCTTAGAAACAGGAGTTTATGTTCACATTCAGACTATGAGATACTGAGATTGAATTTTTTGATGGAAAGTGCAAGAAGGTCATTGTAATTTGATGGAGAGTACTGCAGAAAAAAAACCCAACAAAACACTTTAAAATTGAGTATCTATTTTTGAATGATGACACTTTCAAAACCATGTTTTTTCACACAAACCAGAAAACTAAGTCTTCTCTATCAGAGACTGGGGTGGCAGGGAGAGGAGAAACAGAAACATCAGCAGACTAGTAGTGCTGATAACAAAGCACATGAGAATAAATCTCATCTGAGGATCTGGGGTACATAGAACACAGTACATAGTACATGGAATATAGTATATAGAAGTAAATTGGTTTATTGTTACAGTTATATTTAATGGGTTGACCCTAAAAGATATTTTGAGCAGTTTTCAATCTGCTTGAAATTTTCTCCTTCTGCACTATTAACTGGCACTGAATAAAAGGAAACATAAAAATTAGACCTGCTCTTTTAATCCCTGCAAAATGCTATCCGAACACAACAAGAACCAGCCAAACAAAATGTAGGATGAGAGCACTTGTCATATTTCATTTAGATATACGGGATATAGATGTATTTTCATTTCTCTGATCCTCACATTGAAAAGATCTTTTGGTCCTTGTTGATCTCTGGCAGATCAGTAAAAAAGCATATGCAGAAAGGTCCTACAATGTGAAATTTACTTTCTAATACAGTGATAAAAAAGTCTTCATTAAAGGCTGAGAAACAAACCAATCTCACTAGGGCCACCAAGCTTTTGGAAATTAATTATTCCATATTACTCAGACACATCTCAATTATTTTTTCTTTTTTTTTTCTTTTTTTTTTGAAAACAATAAGTCTTATGACTGTCAAAACAAAAAACCTCTGCCTGATTAAATGTATAGATTCCTAAAATTGTATGATGACTATACCTATTTATGATATTTGTTTCAACATCAAACAATTTGTCTTCTTTTGTAAAGGTCTTTTCTGCATTTCATTCTACAAATTTTCATTTTTCATTCTTTCCTTCCTTCTCGTTTGCTTCTGAATTGTCTTCATCTACAGATAAACATTTTGAAATAAATAATTTAGGTGGGTTTTTTTAGGTAGTATGAATTTCATATAGTTTCCTGGGATGTTACTACTTGTCGCTGTTGTTTTTATTATTATTACTGTTAAATTATCTCACTGGCAGTCTTTTCTTTCTATTTTTGTTCAACCCAATTGCCAGCAGTTGAGGTCTTTGGAACAATGAGCTTAAGCATATCAGATCTTGAGTTTCTATTCTGGTTTTATTCATGCAAGTGAACAAAGGAATCAGCTAACTAAACTGTTGCTCAGAAAAAGAACCCGTTTAAATGCATCACAATAATAAAATAGCAAGTAGTCTTACTGTCAGGTGAAGCCATAAAAATTAGTCCCTATTCTTCAAATCATTATTTATGTCTCTTATCTTACTTAATGTATTTTCCCTTGTTGCACAGTGCATTCTTTCCAAGATCTTTCACAGATCTACATAATAACCATGATTAACATAATCAAGTAACAAATAAAAGCATCAGCTGTAGTTTTTATACTATTACTTATCGTGAATTATAAAAGGCAGAAGACAAGAAGCAATATAACCATGCTGAGGTTCATTCTAGCAGCAGGAAGGCAGAATAAGTTCTTTGAATAAGTCCTTATCAGAAAACTAGAAAATGTTGAGATACTGAGTTTAATGTCTAATTCCTACTTCAAGATTGTCTTCTGCACTCAGGATGCATTGCCCTGCTGAAACAAACAAAAAAAAGGACAAAAAGGGAAAAAAACAATAAGTCCAATAGGCATAGTGTGTAGGATGGATCCATTCCATGTGTTGTGCCTGAAAGCTCTCCACTTTTCATCACTGTGTATGTGCTGATTGAAAATTGAAAGTATCTTTTCAGGAGGAAAATTTTGGTGTGGGCTTTAAAAATGAGATTACGGTGGCGAAGTGTGCAGGAAATACAGCAGTACTTATGCATCTGCTCTTAGTACTCCCTTTTCTAACACAAAGGAACAACATCAATGGTACCACATTAAAGGAACTTTTTTTACTAGATGTAAATATAGCGCAGAATAAGCAGTGACTTAAAGTGTGTCTTTCAGATATATATATTCCCTGATACTTATTCTTCCAGAGGTACTCACCTGACTTCATTATCCTAATGAATCTGTATTTAATAAGGAATAGGAAGGACACTCACATGCTTAAAAGATTAGGGGAGCCTAATTTATAATAAAAAAATCCCACCTTTATAGAAGAATTTTAATTGGCACAATCTCTTAACTGAGAGCTCCATTGAGACTTTTTTTATGTCTCTCTGCAAGTTTGATTATTTTGATTAAAAAAATATTACCTGTGTAGTGCAAAGCAATCTTCTTGTCTATATAGAATTGTACACCACTTCTTCTATGAAAAAGTGGTTTGATTTGTTTGTTTGAGAGACAAACTGTCAATGCTTAAATGCAAAAACTATTTTAAAATTATTTAAATCGTCAGAAATACGGTGTAAATGGTCTTCACTTGTTGCCAAATGCACACTCTTAAGACTAAACCTCTTTGACCTGAAAGCCTTAATTCATTAATAACTGGAAAAGAAAAATAGAAAGAAATACCTTTTTGTGCTGCAAACTAATCATGTTGATTTGTGTTATTGAAGACACATGATATTCATGAAAGGAACTTTCCAAAATAGGGGGTGGAGCTGGGGGTTTGTTAAAGAGAAAGAAAGACAACAGTAGCATAATAAATTAACTGTCCGGCTAGATACAACTCCATTAATTGCAGACACTCTTACATTAAACTGTTTCTAACCCCCTGCTGATGAAAGCTCTCAAAATAATTTCACCCTTTGACAGCTTAAATTATGATCTTCCCACTCTATAAAATTGTTTGACACATTTGTACCAAGGATTTAAATTACATGAAAAAAAAATGGTTCTAATTTTACATACACCTGCAATGTTCCTGAAATTCAATTACTTTTCTTTATTTTCTTTTGGTAAACATATTCTTTGGAGTTTATCTATATGCTAATTTATATAAATGCTTATTTATCTGAAGTACACGGTGACAGCTGCAGGTAAAGCTATTGAAAAATTTCAGATATAAACACCTTAAAATTTCAGTTGTAAGTTTCTTATAATTTGTCTCAAATTTTAAGGCAGAAAATTCTCACATTTACTCTTTTTAAAAAGAAGATATTTAAAAATGCTAAAAAATTATCTGGTTGCTTTTGGTAACAGCACTAATTAAAAACACACACACAGAAAGTGCTTTTACCTAAGTAGACGGATGTGTTGAATAGATAAAAAAATATCAGTAGAGCTACATATCACCTTTGAATTTTACTCTGGATGTTAATCCAGAAGGTTGAATGTAACTTTTTTTCATATAACCAAGTAATACTGAGATATCGGGGAACATTTAACCTGTTGTTAGCCAAAAATTCTGTGACCAAAAAAAGAAATTGCCACAAAGATTTTTCTTTTTAAATTCACTCTCAACTCTTTAGAAGTGATTAAGAGTTACAATTATTAGAAAATGAGAAAATAGTTTCGTTCTTTTGAATAAGAGTATTTAAACCAGAAGCTAGAGGCGCATTTGTGATATAATACTGAACACAAAATTAAAAACACCAAGGTAGCTCTTGCACTAGAGCAGTTTCTCTGGTGACGGAGATCTCTGGTGATATTACAACACTAATGACTCCATGGCTTCAAAATCACTTGATGTTTCAAAGAGTAACAAATTTATGTAGGCAATTTCATGTAGGAGAGGCCATAAGTAATAAGTCACACATTCTGTAGAGTGTGCCTAATGAGACCATTAACAATTTGGAAGTGTGTAACCGGTGAGTGAGAGCAGGCTTCTCCAACGTTGTCTTTCAAGTCCCCTGGGCATCAGTCGCACGTGCCAGACATGGAAACTGATGAACCCTTTGCTCCTCTAACACCTGCACAAAGTGATAGCTTAAGATGCCGTGTGAAAAACAGGATTTCATCTGCCAAAGATGATCTAAGTTGAGATATTAATTATTCCTTTGGGAACTGGGTACAGTAAATGCTAACTTGAATACATAAACATGAATTTTTCAGATACAAAGCTAGTAGAAGCCACTGAGCTTGTATAAACAATCATCAGTATATGAGCAAAACTGTTACACATCAAGAGAAATTTTTAGATCTATTGCTATATTTTGTTGAAAATATTATATTATTTGAAAGTAGCTTACTTTAAATTCATAAAACTGCATGGTAGTTGTTAAATCAGCATTGATTTTACTTGTAAAAAATACAAGGCATTGTGTTTTCTCATTTGAATACCATTATTTTCTTTCATCATCTGTTACATATGAATAATTTCTCTTTAAAATAATGAGCTCGTATACCATTTCTACAGTTTCTCCTGAAAATGTGATAGTAAATTCTTCAATTTGGCCCAAGTTTTGCCATACATTAGAGCTTTATTTTATAACCACATTACTGACTGCCAGCTTAAAGTTTAGCTTTGGATTATGCTTTCATAGACTCATCTGAATTAAGTCTAAAAGAAGATGAATTCCTAAACACAGGTAGGTGATCCTTCCTTTAATCTACATACTTCAAGGTGTTTTCAATGGTATACTAATGTTCTTAGACAACTTTTTCAAATAAGGAGTAAAGGTATTTGATCTAAAAGATAACTCTGGAGTTGTAGATATTCAGACACAATTATTTTCTTAGCAAATTGACTTGAGAAAATCAGTTGAAAGAAGACAGCTCAAAGGCAATCCACATATTTTCACATTCTCTCTCAACTAGATATACTCAACCCTAATAAATTTAAAAGTGCTCTTTATTTTGAAAATACGTGAACAGTGTGTCCATCTTATTTGAATGTGTTTGGAGAACGTGAATACACTGACTACTTTAAATACATTAACCCCCTTGTGAGGATGTTTGAGAGTATGTTGAAAGGATGTATTTATTTTACAATGAGCTGACTTTCAGTTCTGTAAAGCTATGTCAGAGACATTTAGTATTCTAATGTGTAAAATAAAGGGCAACACAGAAATTGAAAATAAAGTGAAGAAAATACCATTCTCAGAAGAAAATACCATATACCAAAAGGAATTAGAGTGATATAAAGTGAACAAAGGTATAGGCATAATTTAAACTGATGAATGATCCTCTTAATTCTCAACAGAGATAGACTAATGGGGATATTCAGTCATAAATTTTATCAGTGATGCAATGATCAGATAAGATCACAGATAATATTTCAAATTGCAAAATAATTGATTCTTAGGAGCATGGAGAGCTTCATAATGTAGAGTATAACTCAGAGACTCAAAGATCATCAAATGGCAGAGCACAGTCTAGAGGATGCATATAGTGCCTGACCCAAGTCCCCATTCTAAGTGTTTTGTTCAAGCTTTCCGGTGCTCCTTTTGAGCTGTGACCACTCGAGTAGCAGACTTCCTTGCATTTTATACCAGCCTGGTAATGAGAATAAAGTGTTAGCTAGAAAGAGCTGTCCAAATGTTCCTAAAGTGTGGGCTGTTAAAAGCCTATTCAGACAGATCAGCTGAATGCTTTCATGTTACAGTGTGCCTACTCAAAAGCACATTGTAACCGTGATGATATACATTTTCACAGAAATATTTCCACACTGCTCTTTTCGTTTCTGGAGTATATTGCATTTCAAAGATAAAAAAATAGATGGAACAAATTTTAATTCAATAAAATTTGTTGAAAAAATATAGTGAACATATTAATATGGAGCTACAAGTTTTCAATAGTGAAAATTATGAAAGTTTTATAAAGCACTTCCAAAACTTTAGTTACTGCTCAGTTTAGTGGTCACTACCAAATATGAAAAGAGTCTACTGTGCTTTCATTGTTAGGGAAATGTAATTATTACACATAACTGAAATCAACTATCATGTGAAATTAACAGTAAAAGACCCAGGATACTATATACTGTAATATATATTTTTTTATATATATATATATATATCTATATATCTATTAGCAGAGAAGGAGAGAAAGAAGAAATCATGTTTAGCCACTAGTGCAATGAACTCTGAAGTTATGGTCTACAAGAATAGCTAAAAGTAACTGTCAGGATGGGGGTCAGCAGGAACAGTGTCATGAATGACACTTGTTCATAATTAAGGAAATTGAAGGAATGAAAGGGAATTTGTGCAGGAAAGTATAACATCTCACAGGGGTTCATTGAGTGCCTGGACTACAACATAAGCTCTGTGACACGATGGTTATCTACATATTCACATTGACATGCATGCTATATACATTCTTGACAGATATGTAAACTTAGGAAAAAAATAAAACATTATTAATATCAAAGCACAAAAACCTGTACACCTAAATTTGGTGTTTCTGATATCAGTATATAAGCAATCTCAGCCTCATATGATATTGCTGATATGATTATGATGCCTAGAATTCTTAAGACTTTTAGCAAATATGAATTTTTAGTATGACTGTGAAGTTTCTTACACTTTAGTTGTTGACAGTTACCAAACTCTGTTCTCAGGCTTCATGCAGAATTTTCTAAATTCTTCAGGTTTTGTTAATGTTTTTCTTTAAAGAACTGTTCTCTACCTTATCTATACTAATATTGTTTGGAGAATTTTTACTTCCATTTTAGGCATCAGTTACCTATCTGTAAATAGTCTTGCTTCCTACTGGTTAGATGTATCTTACCTCAGTGAATTAGTGTCGCAGGTTTACTCTGGACTGATTTTTTCAAACCTTTTACACAATTGTTACAAAATGAGAGAAGTTTTGTACAGACAAAAGAGACTTGATGTGGGGGAATTATATCAAACTTATTCCTAGTAGGATAAAAACTAAAGAATAATATGTACAACAATTCTAGCTAGGCTTTCTTATGAAGAAAATTCTATGTATTTACAAAATTATCCCTCCCCCCCATATCAGTTCAGAAGGAGAAAAGTCTCTTCTCTACTTTCAGGGTTACAGTTCCTCTAAATCAAATTTGCAGCACTTGAAAGTTTTCTTCTATTATCTCTAGGGCGACAACTTCGGCCGTAGCTGGAAATCTCTCTCTCTCTTTCTCTCCGCTGCACATCGACCTCAGGACTGTCCCTGCTCCTCCCTGCTGGGCCAGGACCGGAGGCTGGGGGGTACTCNATCGAGTCCATCCCCTGTTTCTGGTGGGGTCCCTTCTCACGGGAGACAGCCTTGGATGAGCTTCTCCAGCGTGAGTCTACCCTCGGACAACAGTTCTTTCATACTCTGCTGTCCTTTAGGGTCACAAATGAAATACACCAGTATAAATCCCTCACTGGGATCACATGTCCTACCTGGGACACACCGGGATAAAATCTTGTTTAAAACAAGAGAAATATGTGCAAATTAAGGGTTTCTATTCTTTCTGCTAACTCTTAGACAACAATCTCTTAGGTTTCAACCATGTAAATCATAGAATAATTACGGTTGGAAATGAGCTGTAGGTCATCGAGTTTAGCTGTTAACCTAGCACCACATGTTCACCACTAAACCATGTCCCTAAATGCCACATCCATACGTTTTTCTGAATACTTCCTGGGATGATGATTCTACCACTTCCCTGGGCAGCCTGTCACAAAGACTGAACATGCTTTCAATGTAGTCATTTTTGCTAATATCCAATCTAAACATCCCCTAGTGCAACTTGAGACCATTTTTCTTGTCCTGTCACTTGATAGAGAGGAGAAGAGACCAACCTCCACCTTCCTACAACCTCCTTTCAGTTAGCTGTAGAGAATGATAAGGTCCTACCTGAGCATCGTCTTCTCCAGACTACACAATCCCAGATCCCTCAGCCACTCCTCATAAGACTTGTGCTCCAGACACTTCATCAGCTTTATTCCCTTCTCTGGTCTCTCTCTAGCACCTCAATGTCTTTCCTGAATTGAGGGCGAGATCTTCTGCCAGCTCCCTCAGTACCTTCGGGTGGATTCCATCTGGCTACACAGACTTGCTCATCTCTAGGTAGAGAAGCAGGTCACCAAATGTTTCCGTTTGGATTATCTGGGCTTCATTCCTTTTTACTTCAGGATTAATTTTAAAGGCAATAAAGCATTAATTCATGGTCAAAGTTAGAGAATGTTTTGAATAAAAGAAAGATAAGAGTAATGTAGGTTTGCCTACCTAACCATAAAATTATCTATTATCACTAAACTTGCTAAACTAGATTTCGCTAAAAATAATTCATAATTTTTCTTCATATTTGGAGTGTCTTCCTGCAGGAATAATGACCATCCCCCATCCCAAATTGAAGTTATTAGGAGAGATTTAAGTAAATTATTTTATTTGTGTGAGAATGTAATGGAACAACTATTTACTGAAGGATCATGAATAAAATTTGTGTTCTAAATGGGGATTTCTCTGATGTTATTCTTTCATGCAAAAATTTTTCAGCTGTTACAATTTTTATCTCTCTGAGCCCTAACGATATGTGTTGTTGTAAAAAGATACCAAAATGAACCTACTTGCATCATTTACCCTGAGCAAATCAAAATTTTGGCTGATGTATAGTTCTTTCGTAAAGAAATACCCTTTACAGAATTCATGTATTAACTCTTAAGTGATTTTTTAAGCACTGCCCTGCTCCTTCCCCTGCCTCATTTCGTTTCACTTTCAGGGCTCGTATACAACTACAAGTATTCCCATTTTTCATATTATATTATAACTAAATCTGCTGTTTGCTATTGATTTTATTCATAGCTCCTGCATGCAATCCTACTTCAAAAAGAATACATATTTTTAATGGGATTCAAAGAAAATCACGGATCCAAAGTTTGATTCTATTTCAAGATACTTTTTTCTCATCTTTTAATATTTAAAGGTCAAGCAAGAAATATAATTCAGTACAGCCTGTATACTTTTCATTTCTGTAAAGTCTCAGAAAAAGAAAAAGTAATTAAATTAAAGTGAGAAGAGTCAATAGAAAATATCGAAGAGCCTGAGGAGACATAACTTCAAAGAATAACAAGCAGCTCAAAAGAAAAGAAATGGGCTTAATAAAGAATTCCTAAGCACGAAGAATTAGGAGGAATATTCAATCTTTTTTAGCTCTATGAAGTACTATAACAAAATAACAGAAAACAAAACCAGAATCAGATGCATAAAAATATATGTTTATTTTAGAGTTTCAGTTCTATGAGTTTACTTATATGAAAGGTGTTTTAAACTTATATCAATGTTTATTTCTGTCAGCTGTTAAGGAAAGTAAATACTCTCTGAATTTATTTTTAATCCTTTATCATAGCAATGAAGAGCAAAAAGTCAGAATCTAGTCTGAGCTTCACAAGAAGCAGAGTTTGGTTTGTTGTTGATTTCTTTTTTCCCCTAAATATGATGAACAATATGTGCTCGATAACAGTCATGAACTTCTATCCTGTGGTAATTTTTCCTTATGCCATTTTATAAATTGCCTGAAGCAGGTGTTCCCACTGTTTACACAGCTTTGGTGATGAGACTACCTAGACACTGTATAATATAAGGAAGGTAATTCTGATAACTCCCAAATTGCCCTCATCCTCCCTTCCAAGAAAGTTTTATTTACCTTTAATTTGTCTAGGGCAGTCCTGATAGTCTGCAGACTAAAGTCTGAACATACAGCACTCCAGGTGTGGTCTCATCAGTGCTGAGCAGACAGGAAGGATCACAGCCTTGCCCTGCTGCCAACACTGCCTAAAAACCCATCATGCTGTTACTTTCCTTTCCATGAGAGTGTTTTGCTGGCTTATGGTCAACTGGTCCACCAGACCCTCAAGGTCCTTCTCTGCAAACCTGATTTTTCAAGTTGGTTGGCTTGCAGTGTGCACTGGTGGCATTAAGCAACAGTTGTAAAAAGATTCAATTTCTCTTACTTCTCAACAATAAACTGGAAGTACCTATAGCAACTATTGAGTCATAAAAGTCTGTACTACCCATGTATACCATTTCTGCCTGCACATATTAAAATGGTACATTAAAAACACTGGTTTTCTTTAGGAATTTTTCTTTCTTCCACTTAGAAAAAATTTTAACTGAAAATTTCTGAGAGAGGTCCTCTTGCCTGTTGGTCTTAAAAATTCAGCAACAAAGAATGGCAACAAAGATGATAACAGGAGTGGCAGGCATGACTTATGAGAAGCAGCTGAGGATATTAGGTTTGTTCAGCTTAGACAAGAGGAGGCTGAGGGGTGAACTCATTGCTGTCCAAAATTTCCTCGTGAGATGGACCAAGATGGAGGTGCTGATCACATCTCTCTGCTGTCTAGTGATAGGATGTGAAGCAACAGCTTAAAGGTGTATCAGAGGGAGTTCAGATAGGAATTTAGGAAAAAGGTCTCCACTGAGAGTATGGTCAAGCACTGGAAACCTCCCCAAGGAAGTGATCAAAGCCACAAGCCTATCAGTCTTCAAGAAGCATTTGAACTATGCCCTTAGATACAAGTTTAACTTTTAGGTTGCTCTGTGTGAAGTCAGGAGTTAGATTCAATCCTTGTGGGTCCCTTCCAACTCAGGATAACCTGTGATTCTACGATTTTCTGATTTTATTTACTGAAGAGGAGTCTTTATTGTCTCAAAAGTGGAGTCTTAATTCTCACCAAAGTGGCTATCTGCCTAACTGAACTACATTTTGATTAAGCTCACAGAAAAGTATGTGTTTGTGGAGGAGGGGTGATAAATTACCAAAGAAGGACATAGCAATGAGATTTAGGAGTAAAATTTTGACCTAACACTCATAGGGGAAAGTCTTCTAAATCCAAACTGTCACGTAATTGTTGCTAGATCGAGTAATTCTCCTCTTCTTTTCTGATCTTATATACCAATATTGATATTTACATACTTTAATTATGTTGCCCTCCAATGACAAAACTTCCTAAATAGATCTACTTCACTATTATATTTACTTGAACTCCAAATGTATTGATTTAATTTTAACTTTGACCACAATTTGATTACTGCACTTATTAACCAGTAACCTATGTAATAATAGGTTGTAAATTGCCTTAAGAATGTACCTGCCTAGGGAATATTTACTTGGTTTTAATTCGTAATTACATCTAAAAGTGCTACTTATTTTGTCCTATTGCAATATGCCTAATTAATTCTGATAGAGTAGATAATTTGGAAATACTTATCAGTGCCTAACAGGTAAGTCATAAAACAAATTAATCTGAATTTCTTATAAACTAATTCGGACAGCCATTATCAGCAGTAAATAATAAGTATTTATTTCCATTATAATATTATTTCAAGTTACAGAAACTTCACTCTATTTTGACCTGTGAATTCAAAACATGTTGGTTGTCCAAGTCATCCCCATAGATCATTTACTAAAATGATTTGAAAATAATTATGATTAAGGTCATCTTGAAATGATGAAGATTTTTTTTCTTTAAAAGGAATTAATTTACTTGTATTTTAGAAAAATATGGCTATCAACATCAGTGAAGGAAGGTATTCCTACAGTGGCCCAGAGATAGGGAAAACTTATTTGATTCATTGCTACAGAAAGACTTAATTTTTATGTTTTTATTCTTTTCACTCTTTTACTCAAGAAAAGAGCTAGCACAATTTGCAAAGCACTTGTAAATTTAAGTCAAATTTCCAGTTGTCCTAACAGACACCTACTGGTTTTTAATTTTTCTCTCTTTGTGTGTAATTTTTTTCCCTATGGAAAAATTATGAAGTTACATTTTTAAATTCACAATGAGATACTACATCTGTGTTTGCATTTCAAGGATGTAGCATTTACTCTACAACAGTGCTCCTAACATCAGTGTTATCACTACACTAGCTTACACAATATGTAACTAATAAGGAAATTTATTTTGAGACAACAAATTTATTTTGAGACATAGACTGATGAACTCATGTGTACACACAGTAACAAAGTGCAGCTAAAATCCCAAGTGAAATCCAAGACCAAACAAAGGAAAAACCTCTTGTATTTTTTTCTAAGTAACAAAAAAGAATGAAAATCTTCTCCTGTTCATGATACAAACGTAAAACAATGAATACAAATAGTTTCCTTATACAAATGATCCTAATTATCAGAAAAATACTAATTTTTTGGGATTCTGAAAGATTTTTATTTTCATGAAGTTGTGATCTCCTCCCCTCCCAAGGAAACATTACTGAACTTTGTTCAGGAATGGCTAAGGCAAGCCGTTGGATTCTACAGAGGCCTGTAAAGAAATAACCTTAGCTTAAACTCCTGAAGTTCGCAGTGGATCTTTTCCTTTCCTTCAAATGAGATGCTAATTTACAGAATTGAGAAGTAAACATACGCTTCTTTGCACCATTTCCTTTCTCTCTGACTTTGATGTTGCATTCACTTTCCTTCTTGAATGTGTTCCCATCCTTCACAGGGTGACTACAGCATTACAGAAGACCTGCCACTGGTCACTGCTGAAATTAGTAAGTTATCAACATTCCATTTCTGTATTTTTGAGAACTTTTCTTCATGGTTTGCGCCTCCTCTCCCCTGAAAAATCTGTTAAATGCAACTATGTGAACTATTATGCACAGCACTAGGGGAACTACAATAATAAATAATGGTTGTAAATGAGTATATTTCTTCAGTTATCAATGTCTGCATTCCAAAGTAGTAACATTTCATTTTTTCTGAGTAATTAATTTAATGTAGTACTGCCAAAGAAATACTCCTGTCATGTACCAGCCAGTCAGGATTCCTCAGTGGTCCTCAATGCTAAACGTAACACAAATGATCCTAAATCATTTTTCCATTAAAGAGAAATAAAAAAAAAGCTTATATTATGGGAAAACTGGTTAAGCATTATCAGAGCTCTTATTGTTCAAATAATATTTTAAATAGAAATGAAAATGAAATGAATATAAAATTGTTACATGTGGAAGGCAGAATAGGCCTCACTTAAACTGTCTTATATATGCCTCCATAATTATGCACTAGAGTTAGTTTACTTGAGCATACAATAAGTTTAGATTCAATGAGCTGGAACATCCTGATTCAAGTAATGTAACTTTTCTACTGCAGCACAATAGTGATGTTTTTCTCAGTTCTGACAGAGCAGTGGAAGACTTCTAAGTGTACTGGTATTTCATCAGTTTCCCATAGTCCATAATTTAATTTTAAAAGTGTCAGACAAACTAAATAGAAGAGCAGATTTGATTGCCTGATAATTATAGACATATACAGACAGCTGGGTGAGAACTACAGGATTCTTAAAAAAGCAGATGAAAGAGGTAGGTGACTGACCATGTCATTCAAAGGAAAAGAACAAAGATAAAAGGGGGGATAATAGAACATCCTGAATCGGAAGGGACCCACAAGGAAGTTCAAGTCCAACTCCTGGATTGATCCATCTGCTGATAGGCAAAGAACAGTACAGGACTTATGATATAAATCCATTTCTTTCTATAAAGCCATTTTTTCTCAAAAAATAGTTCACTTAGGAATATCTCCAAACTATTGCAGACCTCTGTAGACTCAAGTCTGCCACTGTGCTAGTAGAAGTTTCTGCTAACATGCATTACAATGTCAAGACTGGAACTGTAATTTAGAGACTTGCACTTCTGGGAAGGCCGCAAGAGGACACAAACCGAAATAATGAAGATGCAAAACAAAATAATGAACACTAGAAGAAAGGGATGACTGTATTCTGTCTCAGCAGATCCAGGTCTATAATGAAGTTCATGTTAGACTCAGAAGCTAGAGGAATCATCCCTCAGTCTGTCTCAGACTCTCCAAATAATGGTGCTACCTGTAACTTGTCAAGCTATTTCTGAATCAATTAACTTCTTTCACTAAATTAAAACGCCAAAGGGGACAACTTTGCTGATATAAAATCTAAGAATCAGAGTAGCCTTTTCCCAGTGATTTATCTGGTACAATTAGAGTAAGCTGTTTGTGTTACAGAAAGATCAAGTAAACAGACATTACAAAAATTACAACTCTCAAGTTTTCTTCCACTGGCCTAGGAGGCTTGCCGTTCCGAGAAAAACATAAGTAAAAGAAACCTAAGGTATTTATTAAAGGAGTCAGAGAAAAAAAGGAATGTACAAGTATGTGATGCAGTAGAGAACAGGAAGACTAAGACTAAGAGGAAAATATTACGAACTATGAACATAAAATAACATTCAAAACAGAACTGTAAAAAATATTAATGTAGGTAAAATGTAATGGAAATTACACTTATGTCAAAGGTAGCACACAAAGAAGAGCAGGTCATATATCAAATGGCTCAAGACATTTAACAAGTCACTTGAAAACAAGTGTTTTATAAAACTGAAAAGGAATAAATGTGTCTGAAATTCTATGCTGATATTTCTTTCTTATTTGAAGGTTTCTGTTTTTAATATGACGTCAGAATTTTCTTTGATTTGACTTAAAAAAATTGACAAACTTTGTCTTTTGCATGCCTACATTTAAAAAATGCTGAATATAAACTCACTAATAGAAAAAATACTAAAAATCCACGACATGCCTAATTTTTTTTTTCTACTAATGTTTGTCATTAATGCTGTCTAGGCAACCAGCTGGAGTAGCTGCAATGCATCTAGAGTGTTCTGAGCTTTCGCCTCCTACTTCCATCATCTGTGTCTTCTCCTTCTTGAACGACATTTCCCTTGCAACTGAAAAATATATACTTCTTAGAAATATATGAAAAAGTTAGAACATGAGTAAGCTTCTGTGTATGGTTAGAATAGTGTTTCGGGACCAGTCTAATGTTTCTGTTCCTTTTTGTTCTTTCTTCCTATTCTGTTCTCTTCCTATGTCTCCCACTCTTGCCATTCAATAAACATAAATTTGAACTTACTTTCAAAATTGCACTTTGATTGGACCTGATTACCCAAATATAAGTACTAGCTACTAGTTTCTATTTGCCAGTAATTTCTACTAGCTTGTTTTACCTGGCACCATTTACTGGTCAAAAAAACCCCTGTAGCCTGTATAGTATCTCTCAATTTTAAGTAGATGTCTGAACCACTCTTGAATACATCAAATGATATTAAGTAGATTTATTTAAGCAGCTGAACAGTTTATTGATAACAAAAGAGAAGATTATGAAATGGATTACATAGCCAAAGCAAGAAGGAACTTATTCTTGGGCACTCACTATTTCTACAGTAAAACAGATACTAAAATGTATTGTTTCTACTGGTTCTTAAGCTGTTTCTTTAGGCACATTAAAACACCCCAGAATGCATGTGGTTTAAGTACAGTATTACTAGACATTAGTTTGGTGTTTTGTTTTAAGAAATCAAATGAAAAGCAAAAGAAGTAATTACACAAGGTAGTAAGAACCAGAAACCTTTTCTGAGACAACAACTTTCCAACATATGTAATGGACCCAGAGAGGCCTTGATACAGGACATAATTATATACAGTGGCTTAATCAGCTGTTTCTTAACAATAACACCATGGAAGGATAAGCTAATTGATAAGCCCAGGACCTGCTTCGTTTTTAGCCAGTTTAACTTGACAGAGTGTTTTGCTTGAATGGCCAAGAACTTGTTTTATATTTTACTTCTCTTCATTTATTTTATTACCAAGCAATTTTTAGGTACAAACAGGCACACAAAATCCACCACTTGGATCAAGGCCCTTTTCTGAGTCTTTAAAATGCCTTACATTGTTTTCAGTATCATTAAAAAACAACTTATTAAGGAATGAAAATTTGGATCAGAAAGTATAATAATTTCCAAATGAAATATACTACAGAATGGTAACAACTTCTGTATATAACATTAATTTTATTATTTATTTTTTCACAATAAAGATCCACATATTTCTGCATTTTCCAAATGGAAAAATATTATTTCCTATAATGTTTTTCGCACTTACAAGATTACTTCTGTGACAATAATTCATTACTGGGGGACATTATTTTTTTTGCAAAAATTATATTTATTTAAGTAACATCCATGTTACAGGTTAAGAGAAAAACACAGCACCCAAAACCACATCTAGCTTCCTTTAAAATGATTTCATGATTTCTAAAAAAGGGTGTGAATTAAAAAAAAAATCCATGTCTTAAAAGATGGTAACTGGTGAGTGATTTCTCCTTGCCCCCCAGTGAAATGGAATATTGTAGGGGGAGGATTTTTTTAAAATTTCAGTAAGTCAGACTGAAATCAAATGACACAGGCTTTCAGTCAAGGTACTCTCCTGAATTACAGAAAGTAGAAGTTTCTGTAGTTTTAGTTAAGAGTTGTAAATTAATTTCATTGCTTTTCTGTTCTGCATTACCATTTCTCATGGCAGAGAGCTATACATAAGAGGAATTTTCACTCCATTTTTTCTATACTTTCTTGAAGGCTTACTAGGGTAGAAGTTCTCTGAGATTGCTTGTTGGATCAGACACCGGGTAGAAATAAATGTAGATCTTTAATTGTGTGCTTAGTAGAAAAAATAGTGAACTGAGAGTATGTGCCCAGGCACTCACAGCAGGGCTTGAGGAGTGGCCCCTGTGAGGAGGGGCCAAGGCTGCCTCTGCCAAACAGAGATGGATTCTGCTGGCTCCGAGGGACCCACCACAGGGCACAACTGAGCCCTTCAGACAGCCTGGTGGCATCTCAGTGAAAACGTGTTTAAGAAAATGCCAGAAGCAGATGGAACAGAAAGTGTGAGAAGCAGCCAAGGGAACACTGAATCAGGTGTCAAGGCCATCAGACATTATCATTGAAACTTTTAATTGATTTTACCCCACTGTAAATTGTAGCTAACTTTCAGTAGCGCTGTTTTGCTGACTGCATGTTCACACTCTGAGCTACCATGACAGTCAGGGTCAGGACTATATTATCTAATACTGTAAGGTCATTTACTCTTGAGAAATTGTACAAGTTCCATCTGAAGAAAATGAGCAAAATGTCACATCGGTCATTCTCCCACACCATCAAAATTAGGTATCTGCATCAATGCCAAATGCATCATATATTTCAATTACCCTTATTGCTGTTCTGTCACATATCAAGGATAAAAATATCCGTACTTATGGAATGTGTGTTGCTATTTCTTAAGTTATCTGACTGTACCTGAGAACTGCAAGGTCAGAACTGCAGTGACAAGTAAAATTGTTTATGTGCAATATTAATTAAACTTTTCAGCTGAATAGCCATTAGTTCTGTATGACATCATAGCCCATTCATCATTATTCATTTTCCTTTTACACTTCTGGCAAGATAAAGTAATCTTAAATCAAAAGCTAACAGCTATGAGATGAAGTGAATCTATGCTACAGTTTCTTAGATCACTTAAAATCATGCAGAGCTTTCTGACTCTACCTAAGCTTTATAGGAGAAAACACCGTTATTTTTGTTTCTCTTCCTTTCAATGATAAAAGCAAAGGTCTTGAAAGCAAATTGACAGAATTAACTATGTTTAAGGGATCCATTCATACAGCTTCTATATTATCTGTATTATGATAGACTTGAGTCTCTCTCTCTCTATATATATTTATATATATACGTATATATATATAATACATATATACACCAGTCATAATAAATTTATAACAGACTATGCAAAAGCTCTTGGAATCAAATTTTAAATGTCTTGACGAAAGAACTATTCTTCATGGTTCTTCGTTTACTTTTACTGCATTTTAGTTACATTATACAGATCACCAAGATCACTTCATCAGAGAGAGAAACATTTAGGTTCCCCTTAAACTGGATACTTGACTGATGATTCACTTGTAAAACTCCTTATAGTTGGTAGAAAGTATTGAACAGCAATAATCTTGAGAAGGACAACTGGATTTTTGCTCTATCATGGGTCTGTGGAAGTGTTGCCTTTTACTTCTTTAATTTTTTCCTATTCCATTGTCTTCTAAACCACTCTCTCTGAGTGCAAGTTAATACGACAAGTAAAGAGTTGACCGCAAATGTTAAAATATGTGCTAAAAACATGTTTGAAGTATTTTAAAAAAAAATCAACCTATTAGCAACAAAAACCTTTTGCAAGTCTAGTATTTTTCTGTCTAACAAGGAGGTTTTAATCACCTCTGTCACTAATGGCTAAGGTACACTGTATGTAGAAAACCCTGATCTCCCCTATAATTGTTTGATATTCCATATCCCGCTCTTCAGGAATATATTTTAATGTGAGAAGCCTTCCTTTAGTTGAAAAACTTTATTTGCCTCAACAGTAATTATTCTTCATCTTCACAGAAATGAATAGCTATTTACTTCTTTTCCAGGTTACAAAAAAATACTACTATTCACATAAGAAAAGATTAGATTTTCTGTATTTCTTTTGGCAACTGAAACTTCTCTTCCTCTTTTGTTCTAGTTCTCCATGATACTGATTACCTTGCTACATGACAATTTTAAAGTAACTTAATGACCTAGAAATTAAATAGATTTGAACTGTCTTTAAATTAATATAATTATCTAAAGTCAGCTACAAATATTACATTTGGACAAGTTTCCAGAATCTTATCTGGACCGCTATGTTTGCAGTTGTATTCATACAAAACTTCATATATAATCGTCGAAGCATATATTTGGATATGTTTTATCCTTTTCATCTAAGGAAGAACAGAAGTAAGAAATTAATCTTCAGCATTATAATTTTGTCTTCTCCTCAATTAATGTTTCCTTTAGTTTTGTAAGAGTAATAAAAATGATTGTTTTACCCATCTGTCCAGTGTCTTTGCATTACTTAAAAACGAAAATGTAGATCAAAATAGATTAATAATAGCTCCTAGAAAAGTCAACTTGTTTAACCAGAAGTCTGACAAATTCTGTACTAGCCTCAATTTTTCCATTTATTTATTTTATAATACACCACTTTAATATTCTGTTAGTAGCAGGTAAAAGTGGCATCCTAGTATTTCAGGACTAAACTATGGGAGACAGCTCAAAATGTCTATTTGGAAATGCCACCCTTGTGAGTTTGACCTTTCTATGAGTTTCTATGCAGAAATACATATTATCAGTTCTGCATTGCAATAGCAAGATCTCCATACTGTTTCCAAAAACTGAGTACTTACATTAAACCTTTTTAAATGAAAATCGTTTTGCTAAGTATACTTAGATATTCTTTTTTATTCTGGCAATATTGCTTTCAGAAGCAACTAAGTCATTCATGTTCTTACCACTTCCAATTTACAAGCCCAAAAAATCTCACTGAGAGAGAGGAATTCTCAGATGTTATGCCCTATTTGGTAACATGCAAAAAATCAGATGTAGCGAGGAAATGGACAGGATTGTTTCCAAATATTTGATACAAATCCAAAACCCCTCAAGCCTGAATTTATTTGGCAGAACAAACAATAGGAGAATAACATTTCCAAGACCGTGCTATTTCCCTGTGCGCTTAATTATTTTCAGTTATTGATTTCTGCTGGGAATTTTTTTAATATGTTTTGGTTTTGTTTCTTTCTACAGCAAAATCACCAAAACAACTGCTTGAGATGTCAGCTTGTTTTACAGAAAGCTGTGGATTTCTGATACCTACATCACATTAAGCAAAACCATCAGTAATGTCCAGTTTACCAATTGCAAGTGTTATTTTCTTAATCCATATAAAAAATGCCATTTAAAAAAGAAGAAAAAGCAAACAAACATAACAAACAAACAAACAAACAAACAACAAAAAACACAAATCTTTGAAAATTTTTGCTCCTGAAGTCTTACAGAAGGTAAGTGGAGCCTCAGATCTGCAGATATAGATCAATTTTTCTCAGCTAGACTGCAAACTTTGGTGTCCCTTCAAGACCTTTTGTCAGATGGACTAAGAGAAATGACCATAGAAGAAACAATTCTTATTAGACCAATAATGGCACATACATTTGTAGTTATTGTGAATCTTCAATTTGTGTGGGTTTTTTTTCTGTTATGATAGTCTTAACGATATCTACAATGAGAGAAGCTGAAGAAAAGTCCCAAAGGCTGGGTTGCAGTGACATCTGCAAGGTAAATAACAGCAATAAGTCTGACAACCAATGGCCACGACACTGTATGTGGAGACATGAAGCTATATGAGATTCTCAGAATGTCCACTGCTCAGGAAAATTTTGAAAGGAGCCAGAAACCAAGTACTACTTGAACACCTGGCATATATTGCATTATGGGGAACTTCTGGTCCTGCTGACAGCCATCCCAAAAGAGAATGGTGAGTTAGATACAGCACTGGTTTTTTTATCTCCCTTCATATTAAACAGAGAGAAGATCAGACTGTGCTTCAGGCGCTGTGTCAGTAATGGGAGGTGCATGACGAAGGAGGAATTATTTTCAACATTCAACAAATGGTGTCATCCCACTTTACTTAAAAAGTCACATGGAAGAAAACACTGATTTTCATAAAGATCAGATTTCCTGCCTGTGTCTGACGACCTCCTTCATTCCATGTGAAGAACCTTGAGGTAAACCTACAGGGTCTGATCCATCAGAGCACTAGCAACTGCAAAAGCCCAGGCAAATAGAGGCAAAGGCTGGTTTAGTAGCTCTGGTAGGTCTGGGACCTTATACAGAGTCTTCTTTGGGGTCATGATAAATATAAAGAAGATGAGTTGAAACAGATTTTAAAAAATATAAAAATAGAGGTTTTAGATAGTTCTTATGAGGGAGTGTATTTCTACTTAAAATGTAGCATGGACCTGTCCCTTTAAAGGCTGCCTTATAATATTTGTGAAATTATAGGATTTAGTTGTTCCAAACAGTTTTCAAAGACAATTTGTCTCCTAGTGAGATGTGTAAATCTCTTAATGTTTTAATTCTTTTTCTTTAGCAGAAAAAAAAGGAAAATAACCACCACTTATTTTATGTAAAACATTACAGAATATTTTTTCTTAAACCTAAGTACAATTTTTAAACTTTCTGGAAATTAAAGATTTCCTGCTGCTTATAAAATGAGATGGTGGTAATCAGGAAAATTCAATACTCCCAGTCATATCTCTTAGACTTGTCTTTATGCTATGCACAACATCCTAATTTTATCAACAGAAACATAAGCGTGTTGGCAAGGTGTTCTGCATATGCATTTAATATTGTAGGCTGTGAAACTCAAATGTTACTATTTAGTGAACAGCAAACAGGAAATTTTAACTTCTATAATAAAAATATGATATTCTATTTTAAATAATATACCTTGCAGATAAGTTTAGTAGATGACAGTCCAGAACTGTGTTTTTAAGGCTATTTAGAAATGAAAAATGTTGACATAAAAAGATTTTATCTAATATAAGCACCTTTTAAGTTTATTAATTTTTTTTCAGATTTTATTTTTAGGCACTGTTTTTTTAAGGACTGCTTGCTATAGCAGCTTTGGATGTGCATGTGCATGTGTAGAAAAACAGCACCAATTTATGAAGCTATTTAATTTTCTGAGTGGAAATAGTTATGGATGGGTACTGAAAATTATTATAGAAATGTTAAAGTTCCCTTAAGTCTTTGGATTGGATATGAACTGAAGTGGTAGAAACAGGAAGCAGATAAAAAAGTAGCTGAAAAAAATAAGCTGATTTATTTAAATTGTTTTCTCTTCACATGGATTTCTGACATTTTTGTTTCTAGATTGCGAAAACTCGTGCATTCAAAGCATTTAATTACACACAGTAAAAAGAAACAGAACTTGAGGCATCCAAAACAGTACTTTTGTAGCTGTTAGAAATGTATTTATTTGTAATATGTTTGCATTCACAAATATTTACAAAACAACGCAGAAAGAACCGAGTCTCTCCAATACCGCCTAAGGAGACTTTCCGCTGTGCCTTTTGCAACTGGACTTGTCTATCTCGCATTGGCCTTTTTAGCCATCAACGTGCTTGTAGCAAGCGTGGGTAGAGTCCTTCTCTAATCTTTGTGAAGCCTAGCCATGATGATGATGATGATGATGAGATCCACAAATGTACAAAGACACAGAAAAACTCTAAATAAAGCACTTATGTGAAAGCTGTTTGTATTCTGAATAAAGATTCTTCCTTTCATATGTAAAAAGGCCATAGGAGGCTGACTTCATTTTGATGGGAGATTATCTCCCTGCAAACAGTGTACTTTTTGAAAAACACAGAGATGTTTTAGTTAAATAAAAGTGAAGTAACAGAAGAATAAGGGATGAAATCTCTGGTTATGTAGAAACTCCCCGCAGAAGACCATAATCCCTCATGCTGCTTTAACTGTAAGAGACTGCCCCATATACTCTGCAATCTTGAAGCCATCTGCTCCTAACACTGGCTGTTGGTCTTCCTTTTTGTGTGGTGTGAGATCTGGTACATGTCTCAGTGGCAGTATTTTTACTTTATTTCAGTTTTCTTTGGGTGAAACTGGAGCTGGAAAAGTGAGTACTTGTAACCTAGAGAAAATGAACAGAGCCTGAATTCATCTTTCAGTTGATGTCAATCTATTGCAAGGCCAGTGAATAATTTGCATCTATAGCATGACTATATTTTAGTCCTTCACAATCTTTTAAAATTACTTGGACTTCAAATAAAAATTGTTTGTTGGAAAGGTTTTTCAATTCATGAAATCTATCATACAAAGTAAACCCAAATAAGCAGCCTTATCAGTACCAATTCACAGACATAAAAGTGATAATCCAAGAAGCAGTTTAAAATGTCAATTTAGACTTTAAATGTCTAGACAGATGTTAAGACCAATTGTAAGACAGATGCTAAGATTCTTCACTCTTTAAGGCAACAGGTATTTACAGACTACTTAATACAGCACAAATCTTTTTCAAACTGAGCTAAATGCAGTTCATGAAAATAATAGTCTTAATTAATCCTTATTTTGAGAGTGAAGAGTATGTCTCTTGTCACCAAACAGAGCTTTAAAAAAATTAAGAAGAGCAATAAAAGAGGACTCCAAACCACTCACATCATCATGGCTTTACCCATAATTTGTTTGTTCATTAAACTTACTTAAAATAAATTAAAATTTTTGATTCCATATGGAGTTGAGAGGCTTGAAAAATCACAGAATAAAAAAGTATAACCAATTACAATTCAAGGAAGAAAGACAGTCAAATAAGGAGAAAAAAAAATTATGGGTTGCATTTGCTTTTCAAAGCAGTTGAATATATCTTGCTTCTGTCATTGTAGACCCAAGACTACTGAATTCTTCAAACTCCTTCTGAACTAACATGATGCGTTTCCTTTTATCTCCCTCGGAATTCCCTTCTTTTCAGATACCTGTTTATCTGTTGAATAGAGACAGTGCCTTTACCACTTATAGGTCAAAACACTAATATATAGTTTAAAAGCAATTATTAGATTGCTTATAAGTGTTCATTGACTATTTCAGTACCAGCTAATTCCACAATGATATATGAAAAAAATATTTAGATTATGTATTTCCTTTATCGTTCTCTTATTCTAAAAATTTCAGTTATAAATACCCATATTTCACTTAAAAATTTGCATCCATGATTCTGTCTACATTAAAACCAGAATTGCATTCTAAGGTGTGGTTCAAAAGATAAACTCCTGCTTACTCAAACTGAAGACTGAGTGGTCTTTGAAGCAAGAGATAAACCACACATCCTAACTGCTTTTGTAAATTTTACCTCATAAAGGTCAACAAATATACATAGAAAATAAAAAAATGTAACATCTTACACTACTAGAAGAGATTCATTACACAAACTGCAAGACACGAGAAAAAAGCCCCCAAACTCTATGATGCAATAGTGTGGTTTTGAGCATTATTTTTATTAGCCACAATTGGTCAAAGAAGTATGTGTTTAACTTTTTTCATAGGTTTTGCACTGTTTGTCATCATTTGCATTTTGATGGATTTGCTTGAAAGACCTTTCTTTTGCAGTACCTGCAGAAGTTGCGTGAAAAATCAAGTAGTCAAATGGTTACATTATTTTAGCTTTTTACATGTATTTCTTTAAGATTGCAGTGCGTTATACTTCATTTTTCATTGCCAGAGGCAATCTAATATACCCAGCCCTTCCTTGTCACTGATCATTTAGAGACAAACATAATGGTTTCCTCTAAGAACTCCCTTAAATTATGAATCAGAAGGCTCTTTTACTTGCAGTAAATTTTTGGATGAATAAGTCAGATGGCAGGTGCATTTAAATTCGAGGTATAGAGCTGACACTCACACTGTTTACAGAAATAGCTACCTGAAAGGATACAGAATTTAGGTAGGAGGGCTGAAAGACGCATTGTAATCTACCTCTGTTCCTATTAGAGTCAATATTTATTTTACCACTACCCTGGAGAAGAGTAGGAGCAATGCTGATTGGTTTTGAAATTCCTGGTAAAGGAATTATTCTAAAATGCATGTCTGGATGTAGTAGTTCTAAAGTCTTTGAACAGAGACAAGGTCAGCACCATCAGGTTATAAAATCAGTTCTCTCTTCACTTATCTTAAACCAAAATTTACTAAAATTGAGACAAGCCAGCACAACCGAATTTTAGTGAAGTTAATGAATTTCATGTGGATACAGGTGCATTCATGGAGTTTTTTGCTGTTTGTTTTTTTTTTCTACAGAAAGAAAACTTAAGAATTTGCATAAAATACACAAGTGTTTTGCTCCTCTCAGATCAGCAAAAATACTTCTGCACATCATATATAAAATGAAGTGTCAGCATCCACCATTTTAAGAAGGGATATTCAGGCTTAATATACATACTGCAGCTCGGTAGCTTGTCATTCTTAAACAAATGAGAAGGATGAAGATACGTGAATGTTCTGTTCTTCATACGTATTTAGTATTTCACAGAACTTCTTAACTATAAATTATGAACATGTGCCTGTCAATGATCAAATGGAAAACACAAATTTAGTGCATTTTATTTTTTGAATTCATCAGAATGAGTAAAAAATTCATACAAATTGTGTGATAAACCATGGTATTCTGTGACATTACTGGCTAAAAAACCTTTTTCCCTCTGTATTTGTTTGTATATTACCTAATTTTCTAACACACCTAATGCGATTTACTGCTCCCGTATCTTTCATATAACAAACAAATTCACTGGCAGTATCAGAAAGGTGGAATAGAATCAATTGTGAAAGAAACGTAGATATTTTGTATACACAAAAAGTCCTTTCAGTATTCTTAACTTTTGGAAAGAAAATATTTACTTGAAGTAGTGCAAGAATACAAAATTTTACTGCTACTGAAACTGAGGGAAGTTTTGGCTTTCCATTGCACTTCCCAAGTGTGACAATTGAGTGAAGCTCTCACAAAATATTATTAAAAGCATTATAGTATCATAAAAGCATTGAAACAAAAGCATCATAGTACCATACCTGCCCTTAAAAACAAACAGAGAAAAACTCAAACAAAAATAAGGAATCAAAACCACCACAACAACAAAAACCACACTCCAAAAATATCAAAGCATCCCCAGGTACCCAGGTATGCGTATGTAAAATAAAATCAATTGAATTCATTATTTTGTTTAATTAGCTACTCATTCTCTCAGACAGCTGATGAAATTTGAATCTTATGTTTCTACTATAACACTCCACTAGATGCTTCTACCTTCAATCTTAGCAGGAGGAAGAGGTCATTTGACCAAAGCTTTGTGAAATTATCTTATTAAGCATCCTAAATGAATGTGTTATGTTGTTCGCTCCAAGACAATTCAGTACCGAAATTTTAGAATGTTACTGATAATATAGTAAGTAATAATAACAAAATAGTCATTTATAAGTGTCAGGAAAATGTACAGCATTAATCTTTGCAAAATACTTTGAGAAAAGGGTTATGAAAGGCTCTATGGAAACAGAGGTACTAATTGAGCTTAATGGATTCTCACAGAACAGAGAGACAGCATGTACTGTAATTCAACAAATTACCTGCTGTTTTGAAGTCTGTGTTGTGTTGAAGTGGATGGATAAGGCTTTAGTGGAAAGTGAGTTAAATATAATTTCTTGATTAACTATCAAGAGACAGTATGATTTATTTCTTTTTCCAGAGGAATATCTGCAGTGACAAGGCTATGGTCTTTCTGATCTTCATACTGTCAGAGTAGAGCAGGCACACCTATATGGCTAATTTTCACAGAAAAATTGTTTACTGAAGAGATAGGGTGAAATGATTTTATGCTTTAGGAGAGACACATCCAATAAACATGATAAAAAATGTTACATTGAAAAACTTTTCTGCAGTGTTTATGGTCTTCACAAATACATGCTTTCTCAAAGTCTGTGCCTCTCTTCTTGTTTGAACATATTAGAGAGGTTTTTAAACCTTCTATGTGCTGCTATAGTACTTTTAATGGCTGTTTCACACACTCTATCCAAATTCTATTCCACATATTGAAAGCAGGCTTTTAAAAGCACGAGAGACGAAAACTTGGCAATCTTCAGTCTCACAGTACAACACAAAAGTATAACCACATTTCCCACTTGTAGTCTCCCTCTAATTTCTGAGAGCTTAGATATAAGATTTCTAGGCCTAATTTTAAATTACAGGAAAAATAAATATTTAGTTACCTTCAATAACAAAATTTAGCTTTAAAAAAGCTCTTTTCCAAAGAAAGGCATGCCTATTGTTTTGAGGCAGGATATTTGCAGTTGTTAGTCTGTGCACTGAAGAGATTTATTCTATATTAGTTTACATTTATCTGTATTTAGATGGTGATAAGGTTCTCTTTTTTTTTTTGCCTATATGTAATACAAGTTCTTTAAGCAAAATTTAGAATCTAGAATCATGGAATCATTTGGGCTGGAAAAGACCTCCAAGATCATATTTGGGTTATTTTTGGATTTGTATGGAGCACGCTTCCAAAGGATGTCACTCCTGAGACATAAAAGACTCCATGTTACAATACATAAACCAGAAAAATGTCAAATTATTCAGGCTAGCTTTGAGCAGTATGAAAAATAGTTTTCTTTTCTGAATTTTAGTTTGGAATAAATCTTTAAAAGATTAGGTGGAAGCTGCTGAGAAAGTAAAATTGAATACTTCCTCCATACTTGAAACTTTCTAATTTTTAAAAGTTTAATACTTAGTGAAGCATAAAAATTAAATTGGCTGCTGTGTAGTTTTCTTTACCTGAGTTCAAAGGTATAGCCAAGATCTGAAAGCAGCATAAAAAGATGACAAAGTTATACAGAGAATTGTTTGGTGTCCTCTGATCCTCCCATAATGGAGCAGATAATGAGTATTTTATTAATTTTCTAAAGTAGTTCATTAATAGACTATTAGTAGACTATTTCAGACTGCACCTGGGAACTTAGTCATAAAACTGTGGAATTTAAGGTGTGAATGAAAAATGTCACTAAAGGATTTAGGCATGAGGTCACAGGTCTCTCATTTATTTGACAGCAGGTAATCAATGACCAAGTAGAACATTTGTTGGATAATAAAGGTGTACTCCCCCCCCCTCTCATTTACAAATTATACACCTTTCTCTGGTGTTATGTTTAGAATAACACCTTCTGGGTCTTAAGGTAAATGGGTTCACTCTGGGATAGTGGAAAGATCAACAATACACCAAATCCTTTTCCAGGAGGACTACAGTGTTTATGATTTCTTTTTCTTCACTCTTAGGTCCACTTGAAGCATGTTATCAAACACACAGAAATGACTTGTACTTCCTTCGCTGGTTTACAGTGTTTTATATATTTTGAGTTCTTATTTTTTGGGTTTCTTATTACACTAAAAGTGCAGTTCCCAAGGTTGCATCCCTTTAACAAACAGTAGGTGACCACTGGTTAGCTGTTTACAATCCCAGTGCCTCTACGTTATCTTGTGCCTGTACTTTCAAGCCTACTGCCATCACACCATGGAGAATATTCCACTACACTGCACAATATTCAGGGGTCATAGGTAGTTCATTTTGTACAGACAAAACAATTGCTACTGCTAGCTAGAAGTTAAAAAAAATAATACTTACAGTAGTAAGCATTATGCAACTACAATGTAACAGCTAGAACAAGGTAAATAACAGTCATTTGGGTCTTAGGTAATTTTTGTCACTGCTAAATAAGATCAAACACAATTTCAGACAGGCCAAAGTAAGTTTGAAAAAAGTCTAATGAGATTTGTGGCCTCTAGTGTTAGCTCAATGCTACATTTACTGGGTTGCCAGGCTACGTATGACTATGGACATATGAGCTATTACATTTTTACTATTTTTAAAGTCATATTCCACATTCAACAAGCTGGCATCCGAAGACATTTTAAGAGCACAGAGGAAACAGAAGTAGAAGCACAGATGGTTTTGCCAGGTGTCAGGATAATTTTTCTCAAGGACCAAACACTTAACCTGAAAGAAGAGGATCTCATCTGAGTTGCAATAAAGACCACTAACCTGGGGTTTCAAAAAATATTTTCATCTGCTGACTAACAAAACACAAAAAGTACTTTTCCCTTTCTGTCTGTATTTATCATTCTCCTAAGACTTTATTTGTAGGAAAAGTAACATAGTTACTTGTTTCCTCTGTAAAAAAAATTTTTAGAAACATGAGTTTGTGATTTATTTAAAAGATCTGATCGACTAAAAGAGGGAATAAAATGTGGGGTTCAGGAAGCCTAAATTTTATGACACTACTATTTTTTGTAGAGTCCAAATGTTTCATCTTCAATCTGTTTGCAAACAAAACACACACACACACACAAAAACCCAACCCAACCCAACAAACAAAAAAAACCAACCCAAACCAAACCAACAAACAAAAAAAAACCCAAAAAAAACAACCCAAACCAAAACAACAACAACAACAACAACAAAAAAAACAAAACCCAAAACCAAACCAAAACAAAGAAACAAAACAAACTGACAAAAACCCCTTATGAGTTATCAAAATTAAAAATTCAGTCAGAATAATGTTAATTGTGAAAAAATAAATCTGTATTGGGAAATACTTGAAAGTAGTTAAATAAAAGAAGTGCTTAATTTTCACATTTTTGTAGATATTTCATTTCCTTGGAAATGCTCTCATTTTGAAGTCTATTTTCTCATCTAGAAGAACTAAAAATGTGGGGAAAAGTGGGTAAGGATATACGTATTTTTTATTGATTTTGTAATGAGATATCTCTGGCTTTTTGAATATTACATAGAATTAATTGTACTAATTGTTTACATTATTCAAATGCCAGGTAATTAATAAATTTATATCCACATACTTTTCAGAGATAATTGTGTTCTGTTTTGTTGAGATTGGTGGAAAGCGATTTTTCAGTCAAACAAAAGGAAAATATACATTTGTACATGACTACATAAATAAACCTAATGGTTGTATGTGCTTATATTCACGCATTATTTTATTTTTTCCTTTATCCAAGAAATTTAGATCTTAACAATGTGTTTCAGACCTCGCTGAAACTCCTGGATTTTCTACTGATCCATTCTTGGTCTATATGTTTGGTCATAAGGGCAGTATGCTACATAATATTCAGAGGGCCCCACATTGGACTCTACAGTCGCAGAGAAAACATAAAAAGCCTCCAAAAACGACCATTTTCCTCAGCATCACAACACAATTTCTTTGAAGTCTTGAAAAGCCCGGCTATTAGCCCTACATGCTTTGCATTTGTGGTGAGTCCAGTTGCTTGCATGCACTGCCATGGCCCTCAGGGCAGCCATGGCTACCTTGGCCCCTAATCAGTCTCATCTGGGGGGGCACCATCGTCTTCCCCAGGGACCCCAGTTAAGACAGGACAATTCTGGAAGCAGGGCTAGGGCTGAGCTGAAGGGTGCCCTGGGCCACAGGCAGAGAAAGCTCCAAGGTAATCTAGGCAAGGTCAACGAGGCCTGTGGGTGCTCCCAGGGTGCTGACACTTGCTTCACAGGCTGACAAAAAAAATGCTGTTTGTCTTTCCTGCTTTCCCTTGAATTTCAACATGGAACTTTTGGCAATCTTAACCTAGTTTTGAGTAATATAAAAAAAAAGTATATAAATGTATATAAAGATATATGGCAGAGATATGGGAAGCTAAACAGAAAAAAATCTGGTTTTACCATCAGAGATCACCATGAAAAGCAACTAACTGATACAAGAGTTAGAATTACAGTTTTCGGATTGAACTGTGGAGTATTCAGATATTTTTTTTTTTTTCCAAGCAAGGTGTGCCTCAACCGGGGCATTTCAGCACAAGTACTTGTGGGTTAAAATTAAAATTTCCCAAACTTTTAATTTTTGGAGTTTTTACTTCCTATCCCCCTACTTTAGTCTACCCTTTATCTGATGGTGTAAAATAATCTAGACCAGTCATTATTGGGACACAGAATATCACTATTCCACTGCAGTGACAGTAGGACACTACATTATGGACCACAAAGATTTTTAAGAGACTGGAGCATCTCTGGCAGAGGCTGAGGGAGCTGAGAGTGTTTAATATGGAGCATATTCACGGGGTCATATGAATATGTATAAATACCTAATGACACAGTGTAAAGAAGGCAAAGGAGACTGAGCAGGACCTAGCAAGAGATTGAGAAGAAATAGGCAAAAATAGAAATGCAAGAAATTAAAACCCACACCTTGGGTGTGGTTGGGCACCGGACCCTATTGCCTGGGGAGGTTGTGAAGTCATGACCCTGAGCAGCCTGCACTATCTGACCCTCTCTGAGCAGGGAGTTGGACTAGATTACATCTAGAGCTTCCTTCCATCCTCAGCCATTCTGTGATTCCGCTTGATAATACACGTGACCACTGCTCTCCTAAGGGGAAGTCATCGCGTCAATTCAACAGAAATTTTTGAGACTAAGTGTAAGGGTATGTGGAAGGAAAAAGTGTCTGCTCCCTCTTTCACTACTCTATCTGGTGGAGGACCTTTTTAATGTAAAAGGGGATAAGAAGAAGAGAGGGAAGCCATAAACAAACAAACTGAGACAGAAAGATGATCATCCAATGATAAGAAAGACAACAAAGAAAACCAAAGCTACTTAGTCATTAATTGATGAGCAAATGTGAGAACATTTATTTCTGTAAGACTGTGTGATCAAGAACCTTGTCAAAATGGTATGACAAGAAGAAGGGGAAAATTATAAACAAAACATGCAGAAACACAGAGCTAACAGACAAACATAAGTGAGACAATAACTAGAAACAAACCTGGTCATTCACACTAATTGATGGGCTGTCAAAAAACTGTTGGAGAACCAGGAGCTTGCAGATGATTAAGATGCAAACCTGAGGGTCCAGGATATTACAGAGGGTGACTGGAGCGATGCAAACTGATGGGGGGACTGTGCAGGGGAAGGCCATCAAGTGGAAATAATGGTGGAACAGACACAAAGGGATATAAAAGGAGCTGGTCACTTGTAGTATGGAGTTGGTCACTAAGCTTGTCTGATTGCACCTACCCTCAACACTGCTGTCTGTCCTATCTTTTTCATAAATACTTTTTTAATTGCCACTCTGTATAATTTCACTCTATTCAATGTGTTTTGAAGATCTATCACTTAAATTTTAAAATTCCAGCAAAACGTACATGTAATTGCATTCTCAAAACACAGAATCTGGGCCACAAAGGGTTATCTTTTTAAACAGAATTTATGCTATATGAGGTATATCTCAATCAATCCCTGTCATTTTATAATTAGCTGTCATATATAGCTTTTATGAAGTAAAATGCATCCCTGTTGTTTATATGAATATTGAGTGGGGGGGAAAAAGCTCACTTGGCATCAATGAGGTAAATTCAACCCACAACTTATGAAGTACCCAGGGAGAGCTTTGTTGTTTCCTTATTGTGTTCCATTTGAACTCTATAAAACTCACATAATGCAAAACATAAAATCGTGTATTATTTATTATTTCTGCTGTTTCACCACTTACAGTCAAGAAATTTATAGGTGAAACTCCATTTCCTAGACTATTCTTTGTCTGATATTGTTTATGAATTTTATATTCTTTTTCTGACTGAGTTCATTATTTCAGTATGTAGGACAACCAAACTCCCTGGAAACCACTGCCCACTTGACTAGGAATAGGTATGTGAAACCACAGGTTTATTGGCACTGTATATGACCAACTGAAATATGAAATACTTCATCCACATCCCTAATAAACAAAGTCTGGCTTTCCTTCTTGAGTCTTAAACAATGGCACAGGAGTTTCATTAAAACTTTGTGGTTTCATAGTGACAAAGTATCAAAAATAAAATAGGATGGCTGAACCTAAACTAATGCAGTTTTGCTGAAACTGTAAGAATTGCTGGTTCATAAACAACACAAATCAATATATATGACAAAGTTCTCTGGAGCTGATGGTTTCAGCAGTAAGGGAGCAGAACAGTTCTGAATTTCTCATCAAGGGTCCCATTTTGTGCCGTATAGTTCTCCTTTTCAATTGACAATGGCACAGATCTCGTTTCCCTTTTGTTTTGCAATTGACACCTCAAGGCAGATGTAAAGAATAATAATCAGTCAAAAATTATTGTGGGAAAGTATTTCAAAAGTTTTGTTTCTCTGCTGAGATATATGCTTTTGTCTTTTACATAATATGCTTAATTCCTACTGTTTTTTATTTCTTTAATTTTTATTTTATTTCTTCCTCCTCATGCAACTAGAAAGAAAAAATAGATGCATGCAACCATACACCTGAGGCTGCATCTGAGCTGGTAAAATCTGGAGCATTTCCAAGTTTTGGTGCTCTGGTACAAATCTTCCTCCTCCATGGCCTTACACCAGCACTGGACCAAAACCTGCATGCACAGAAGTCTACTGCTGCAGAGGGGAAATACAAGCACAGGAGCTGCAGCAGAGATAACCAATGCTTCATAGGTGAACCAAAGTCCTATGACTTTGTTGGGAGTAAGCTGTCCACCTAAATCAGATCAGTTTCAGTGAACCTTCAGCAAAGGGTCTACAGATTGAGACCAAACACAGTTACAGAAATTCAAACTTAAAATGTTTTGGTGCCTGGAAAAGACCAAAATCCTGCAAACTGTTATAGAGTGGATAATATAGCCATACAACTCCCAAAGTAGAAGAAGAATCAGACTTTACTCTCTGAGCATTTTCTGGTTCTGTTTCCTTTTTTTTGCTAAAGAATGAATATGCAGCATATTTTTGGTTGGTTTTTAGCACCTTTTCAGCTATTTCAGTTCACATGTTGGCAATGGCAAAGAAAGGAGTCTTCATGTATGTAACTGCCAGCTAACTCATAAAAGAGTAAAACCACAAAAGCTGCTGCTGCTTCACAATGTAAAGAACTGGCAAGTGATTCACCAGTCTGTGCTAAAAAAACCCAACCAAACAAACAAAGAAACCCCTCACTTTTTTACTATACAATTGCTCATCTCTTCCTTCCAGCCACACACTCCTTTGCTGTTATTAAATTCTCAAATTCACTCTAAATGGACATTTGGAAAATTCTCTGCATTCCAGTCGGAACCAAGAAAGAAGTCTACATTTGGACAGAATTTCAAAGGTCCACAGATTAAAGGATGATGCAATCCTTGCCTCATTTGAAAAAGGATGTGTAAGAGTGCATCTCTTTGCACTGACAATAGAGGGAGTCCAGAGTATTTCCTAGTTTAGGTATTGCATCTGATTGATTTTTCCATTGTTCCACTTGTCAAAACATTTTCACGGTCCTATATAAGTGATACTCAGAATGTATTTTTGGATTCCAGAATTAACCTTAGAATTTTTACTTTTTTTAATGAGTCAGAGAGTTCATAAGTTCCTGTGTAAAACAAGATTATATAACATATAACTTTTACAAAAAGGAAAAAAACACCTTTCCATTTTAAAATTTGCTTATTCTTAGCATTATTGCATTTTTGTTTTACATTTTAAGATTTCATATACTTATTTATGTATGTACAAGTATGTTAAGTAGCGGAATTTCATTTCTTAGAACTGGAAAATCAAGTAAGAAGTTGAATACTTATCATGTTATTAATAAAAACATCAAAAAATTCAGAAAGATATTTTTTCAAAAGAACAAAATTTATATGTCTATTTAAAGTCTTTCATGCAGCAGTCATAGGGGACAGATTAATGAAGCGAAAGCCAAATGTTTCTCTGTATTGCATAGAATTAACAGTAGATTGAACAGTTGAGGGAAGGTGTACATGTCACATTAGACAATGCAAAGAAGGAAAAATTCAAAGCACAAGGCAAAGTGTATGGAATCAGTATAAACTGCAAACTCTGACCTTGGGGAATAATGACTGAACCACTCCACATCACTTAGTGAAGGAAAGAAAATCCTCCTTGAAGTTGAATAACTGCAAGAATATTAAAATGAACAGATCCATGAAAGGATGTTGGTAGAGTGATGAAAAGTTTCTTGACCTGGAAAATTGCTACAGTTCTATATAGCCTGCACTGGGAAAAAAAAAACAACAAAAAAAAGACTACCTTAAATTCTGCATAAAATTATGACAGAGCAGTTTATTAGAGATTCTTAATTGTTATAATCCATTATAGCAGCATTAATAATAATCTTTTTTGCATTTTGTCTTTTATTCCACATGTGCTATCTGAGAACTCATATCTCCTCAGTCAGCCTTCCTAGACAGATGAGACAGAGACATGTATGCCTACAAGGAAAGAACTGACAATCTCTGACATTAACCTTGCTTATAACTTAGTCCTCTTGTTAACATGTTTTATTTTCTGTCCTTTTTCCTTTGCCTTCAACACTCTTCCACTTCAGCCTGTGGACAAAAGATCTGACACATTTAGAGGTCAGTAAATACTGAGATTTGTTTTCTTTGTTTGTTTGTTCTTTCCATCACTAAACAAAACTTCAAATTCATTTTGTAGTTTTCTGCACATTAGAAGAAATAAACCTGAAATATTTAGCTTTCTCTGTAGTTATTTGTGGTGAGTTGACCTTGGCTGGATGCCAAGTGCCCACACAGCCACTCTATCACTTCCCTTCCCAGCCTGACAGGGGAGAGAGTAAGATGGAAAACAACTCCATCTTGGGTTGGGTAACGCAGGTTTTTTATAGCGAAAGCAAAGTGAAAGCTTGAGTGCACAAAAAAGTGAAGCTAAAGATAACACAGTTTATTCTCTACTTCCCATGGGCAGCAATGGTTGGCCACTCCCGAGCAGCAGGGCTTCAACATGCGAGATGGTTCCTCAGCAGGCAGACACTGGAGACAATGAATGCCTTCCTGCTCCGTGCCTTAGCTTTTATATCTGAGCCAATGTCATAGGGTATGGAATATCCCTTTGGTCAGTTTGGGTCAGCTGGCCTACTTGTGTCCCCTCCCAGGATCTTGCCCTGGACTGAGGAAGGAATGTTACAGTGATGATGCTACTCAGCAATAGCCAAAACACCGATGTGTTATCAACATCCTTCTAGGTACCAATGCAAAGCACAGCACTGTGAGGGCTGCTCTGGGGAAATGAACTCCAGCTCAGCCAGTCCAACACATTATTAAGAAGGCATCAGTAGTAAGACCATGGAAAGAACTGTGACATTTTATCACCAGATCTCAAAGTACCTAAATAATCTGCACTTGACCCAGAAATCACATCAGTGTTTTCCAGATAGAAGTGTCTTAAAGTGTGTATAAAATATTGATTTTATAATGTGTTTCAAAATTTCATTGCATATCCCACAGAGTATGACAAGGTTTGCCAAAATTCATTTAGAAGTTTTAGAAGTTTTGCTTTCACAGTTTATTGCTCCTTTTCTTTCAAAACATCTTCATTCTGGGATTCAGATGCTCAAAAAAAGGAACAGAAAGAAAGTATGCACTAAATAAATGTAAGAAAAAACACACCCACTTATTTGATGATGAAAATAGAAGTCAGAATGAACGTTGCAGATATCGCTAATTTTTAATAATGATTAAATGAAATGTAATATTATTTTATGATAAATTGAAGGCTAAGTTATTACATTTAAAAGAATTATGTGGTTTTATTTTTAAGACTACATTTCTAAATAAAGGGTTATTATCTTAATGGTGATTTTCACATCAGATGGAAAAAAAATCTTACTGACTGTATTGATTTTCCTGTAAAGTTATACATATATTACAGTAAATATTATGAATATTTGACACTCAAAATATTTTATAATCAAAATATTTTACACTCAAAATAAACTACTGCTGTTTATGGGAGAAACATTAAGAAAAGAAAAGAAATGTAATCCTGAATTTTCTCTCTTTAGAATTATAGATATCTGAGCTTAAACTTCATCTGTTAGAAATCGAAGTTATTTTGGCAACTTCTCAAGAAAAATTACCAGGTAGAAGCATAGTTTAATTTTATGGTTTTCTAGTTCAGAATGGGTTTTAAAGGAGTGATACAGAAACTGTTTTCTCCATTCATAAAATCTGAATATAGTGAAGAAAAGTATGCCACCTTTCTGTGTGAACCCATGAGACAAAATAGGCCAATGTAAAACAGTGTGCTGGATTGGAATGATTGTGTAGTCTAGTGGGTGGCATACTGCGTGAGGAAGTGTCTGTAGCAAGGAAACAATGAAGGTTTTTGAAAGATTATAGATTATGAAGGTGAGAGGGAGGTTTACTTTTGGTAAGGAGAAGGACGGATATTTATCACCCATGTAACAGACCATTTAGAAGTGGGCTAACAGGAACATCATGGGGTTCAAAAGGGAGAAACTGGAGATGTGCATCTCCACTGAAAAAGAACTATGGATTGTGAAGAGTCTTACATAGCATGTGTATTATTTATAAATTATACAATCCAGGGCAATTTAAATGTGGGTATTGAGTATAAGAACTTCTAATATTACTATACTATATTAGCATAGATAAAGCTAAATTCTAAAGATAACCAAAGGCAATGCCCTGGGCCAAAACATTCTTATGTAGTTTTCTAGAAATTGATCTATTTTATGACTCCTGTAAGTACATTCCATGGTCTAATAGATGGAAAATTAGTAGCATATGTGCCAACAGTTCCAAATGCCATATATAATTGTATTTGCCCAAGATTAATTCTGTTTCTTTACAGAAAGACAGATGCACAATAAAAAGAATAAATAGTGAGAAAAAAGACACTCAACATTATCTTTCCCCAGTGGGTTTTCCTCACTTGAAAAAAATTGCTAAAATTATCAGATCATATACTAGCTTTCATCTGAGAGTTCAAACTTTAGTAGTTTCATGTTTGCTTGTCATCAGGGCAATCAAGATGACTATTCTAGAGTTTAGGTACCACCCTGCCACTGAGTTTGTTTCACTGTTGGTCAACGTGTTTAATTGGTATAGATTCTCAGTACTGCTTCTACAACAGACTAAACATGCAAAACTGTAAATGACCCCACCTAATAATTAGGGATCATCAGTTCAATGATCTTTTCAGGTACAGAGGTGAGGCTGAGAGGGTGGTAGTTCCCAAGGTCCTCCTTTATACCCCTTTTAAAAATGGATACAATGTTTCCCTTTTCCAGTCATCTGGAACTTCATCTGACCACCATGACTTTCTGTAGCATACGTGCATGTATGGAAGTGCACGTAAGTCTATATCTATATATATATATTTTAGGCACTTAAATGAATTTGTACAATCACATCCAAAAATTGAGAACATTATATTGATTGGCATGAATTTTAAATTAAACAAGTAAATTAAGAAACAAATAATCTAACAATGAAATAATGAGATATGCCACTTTAGACAAAAGCATGCCAAAATAAAACTATAAAGGATAAGTTCTACATTGTTTAATTTAGCTGATGAAACCCTAGATTTACATTGTCTTGGCATTTGCATGTTTAAATACCATTGTATTTATGGTAGATATCTAAGTCATTAGTTGTCTTGCTCCAAGAGAAAATTACAATAGAAAATTGCAAGAGAAAAGTAATGTCTTCTTTCTTTTCTTGTGAACTGAATGTATTGTTATTTGCCCTATTTTGCAATTTGCCTATCAAACATGTTTTTTTCTATCTATACTAGTCTCTGACTTCTGCATAAATACTCCCAGTCCCTTTTTCCATTTACAGCATCTTCAGTTGCCAAAAGCTGTGGTGAGTGAGAAAAAAGCACTTCGTACTCTAGCTTTTTCTCTAATATGTACATTACAGCCAATCTACTCTCACTTTCAAAAGGAGTAGTTGCCTGTAAACCATCCCTGGCATAATTTTGAATAAAAAATGGGAGCTTCAGGCCACAGAGACAGGAGTTTATCCCTAATGCCTAATTATTAGCTTGATGAGATAGGTCCTGGTACACCCAAAAGCATATGAATGTTTAATGCTGTTATGCATAACAATATGACTAAGAGAATAGTGTATAAGCATATACATATACCTTCATATCTAGAATGTATAACAAATACATATGAATCCTAAATTTGTTCATGTAAATTAAATGAATTGGGATGCACACAACATGACACTGAACATTAAAATTCCTATAGTTAATTCTAAAAGCTGAGACAGCCAACCTCACAGGACAAAATCTGGGTAAATTTAATATAACACAAGAATACTGACAAGAGATACATTGAAGATAAGAGAATCCTTTCTACATGAGATCAGGTTCCTTGGAGTCTTGGTACTTTCTTGTAGAAAAGAAAACTGCATGATAAAATCACTGTTACTGACTACTATATAAATATTGTCTTCAGGGTATCTCTGTTGAAGTCCTCCATTGGACTTAAGAGAGCTGGTTCATGGCACTTTGTCTTTGGGCATGAGTAAAGGTACCTGACTACCTGCTTTCTCAGCATGGTAAGCAGTCCTATGCTTCCCAAAATGCTCAAACATACTTCTTCGGCCTTTCAAATAATAATAATAAAAAACTACTGCTGTTATATGTACAAGTAGTATGAGAACAGCAGACTTTATAAAATAGTTCAGAAATTAAGGATACATGATATGCTTATACTACTATAAATAATGTGATCAGAAACATTCCCTGGCAGAGGAAAACACCCCTGTCCTCTGCTTCTATGGCCAGAAGTACACCTTCCAGTTACTCTTCGTACACATACAAGGAAGCATGTGGTATCCGAAATGTAAGCCTGACAATTTTAACTTCTTTCCTGACACTGTGAGGAGAAAGGCAGGGAGACTGTCATGGAACAGTTACTGTACAAAATAAGAGTGACTATGTGGATCACTGAGAATAGTCTTGGTTACTGGGACACCAAATCAGCTCACATTTTCATATATTTATTAATCTTAATATTAGAAGTAAAAAGGTTTTTTAGTCTCCATTATTCTTTCTTTATAAGATTCCACTCCAGAATTTTCTGCTCAAAGGGCTGTGAATTTCATTTTAATATGAATATATTAATGACCAACATATCCTCATTTGTTACTTATAACTGTATCACCAGTACCCATTAATTCAGAAGCTGTTATTACCCTTCCCAGAGTTTACAACTAGCAGAATTTTTTACTCAGGGGATCTCTAATATTGAAGTATAAGATGACTGGTATTTTTATTATTTCAGTGACCCTTCATTGCACTCATGTCCTAAACTTATTTACCAGAACAGCTGAACCACATGTGTGAGTCCAAATACATCCTCTCCAAGAACTAAACTTCTTCCCAAACAGGGAGGAAATACCACACTGAATGGGATAATGGGATCCCATTTTCTTTTTTATGGCTCCATAATATGGGACCTTGTACTAATATTTCACTATGCCGAACATCAAGCTCATCCTACTATTTTTTTTTCTCCACAATAATCATTGTTAAAGTCCCTGGGAGACATCAGGATTTAAGCATGTACCCTAACTCCATGACTATCACTGAAAAATCATTTCTTCCTGTTTTTTCTGGAATACCAATTCTCTACCTGGCCTTCACAGTCTCTCTGATGACAAACTCAGTTTTGGTGATATCCCCAGGAACTAAACACTTGCTAATTCTAGCCCCAGTGACTGAGGAGAAAGACTCCTTCTTTAGCCAATAAATGAAGAAGAAGAGAGCAGTAATAGTGAGGAGCAATCAAGAAAAAAAAAAAAATCTCCAGAAGACAAGACTGAATTAGTTGAGTTTCCTTTATTTAGAATGGAGCAAACTTGAGGAAATAAAAAAACACCCAATGTTCCTGTATACTAAGGGTTGTCACAAAAAGGAAAGTTATCCAAGTCTGTGTGTAATAGAACAAAAAAGAATGATCTAAAATTTAAGAAAAATTAAATGATCCATATGGCAGGGGAAGCACTGGAACATGAGGGACTCAACTCTATTAAAAATTTAAGAAAAATTAAATTTGCAGTAGGGCAGGTGAAGAACTGGAGTATGAGTGACTGAATTATATTAAAAGCAAGTAAGACAGGGATATACCAGTTTAATTTTCTATGTTTAGGAGCAGTAAACTGGGGCAGCTAAATTTGTGCAGTGTCCCCATGAATTGTTTCCTATTTGTTTATGATACTGGAGGCAATCACGCCCTCTGCTTTACTAAGATTTAATGCGCAAGCTTGTAAACACATTAATTTACCTGCATTCAAATTACTTAGAAGACGATTCTAAAGTCTCTAAAAAAAAAATTAGATCAATTAATAAAAATTACAATGAAATTATAATGAATTTTGAATATTAATTAAAATGTCTAATGTTAGAAAAGGTAGACAATAACTACCAAAAAAANGAAAACAAATAGTCATTTATAACCTGGGCCTAATTTCTTTATTTATTGCCCTTTAAGTGTAGCTTTCTAGAGAACAAGAATGGTCCATTCCAGTGGAAAAAATATCAAGCAGGCAAGGCATAAGGTGTGCACGGATGAACATGGAGCTCCTGACTGAGACGAGACATGAAAAGGAAATACATGGATGTTCAAAGCAGGGACATGCTACATGGAAGGGATACAAAGACATTGCTTAGTGTTATAGAAATGGAGTGAGGAAGGCCAAAGCCAAGCTGGAGCTGATGCTGCTTAAGGTGAAGGGCAAAATTAAAAGTTTCTCCAAGTACCTTGACAAGAGAAAGAAGGTTAGGAGCTCAGTGGGGCAAGGGACCTGGTCACAAAGATGGAGGAAAAGACCTTTTATAAAATGCTTTATTCTTTCATTCTATGATTCAAGCTTTCTAAATATATTCAATAAAGAAAAAAGAATCTTTGAATCAGTAAACAAAGTTACATCACAACACTCTTTAAAAAAGTGAGCTGATACCATCAAAATAATCAGTGAAAAAACTAATAGTGGAATTAAAATAAAATGAAACTTGGCAATAGATTTCCACATTGGAGAAATATAATAAAATTATCTGTAATGTGGGACAATTTTATATACAACCATGAAAAAAACCCCAGGTTTTATGCTAGAAGTCTTCTAATGAAGCCTCCTCCTTAAACCAACCCTAACTTCCATGTGAAAGCAGGTTGTTTAGGGCTTTTTGCAGTCAGGTTCTGGAAATCACCAAAAATGAACATCCCACAGTCTCTCTATGGTACCTGTTCCACGGCTAAGTAATCTCTGAGGTGAAGACGTTTTTCCTCATTACTACCGGAAATTTTCTTTCCTGCAAATTGTCACCAACTGCAGTCCAAAACCTGGTGAGCCTTCATTACAACAGTGCACTGCTCCCTTACATTCAAATCATTCTCTGCCAGAATCCCTAGGACCATTTTTTTCCCTGCAGATATCCTCTGTAGCCAGTTGTTCCCAGCATACGTGAATAGAGAAGGAGTTTTCTTTGCTGAACTTGGAAGCATATGATACATTCTTCCCACACTGGTTTCAAAATGCCTGGATCTCAACCAGTATCTTGGAAGCCAAAATGACAGGAAATAACCTTGGGCAAAAATGCTACCAAATGTAGCTAAACAAGTAACACATCTTGAGTGCTTACCATGAAGTGTCTAAACCTTGTTTATATTAAAATGAGAAATTAGAATTTGATTTCTAACTAATAGCACCCATACAGTTCAAATATATAGTCCTTTTTCCTACATGGTTGGTAAGACATAATAGTGTGTGAAAGCTGAGCAAATTGCGCCAGCATTTTTCTCAATTAAAAAGTTTAATCATATTAAAATAACTGGTGGTCTGCCTTTATAGAATTTTTGCTATCTTGGCTTTTTCTCTTTGTAAATACTTTTGGTGTGAAGCTATGTTGTTACATGCCAGCACAGAAGTTCCCTCAATCCTCAAAAAGCAGACATATGTTGGCACTTATCCATCTCTAATTTTATTAGAGTACTTCATTTTCTCTCACAGTGTTCTTCCTGGCACAGATATTTGCCAGCAACTGACAAAAAAACAACTGGAAATGAGAAGAAAAATTACTTTCAGGGGCAATCCCTGACAGCAGCACTACTTGACTGTGAACCTTGCCAAGATTGTCTCTTCTGCCTGCAGACATCTACATGGGAAACCTGTTGTTTTTGTTGCTTCTGCCATTAATTTCAGGGCCCCAGTTGTCCTTTAAAGAATATTCATTGAAGCCAATTTTTTGCAGTAAGCTAGTTAGAAAGGAGCAGCATTGCTGCAAATAAGTCCTGATTCAATTTTCAACATTCTGTGCAGATTTGCACAGAGGTTAGTTTTTTTTAAAAAATCACAATTACAGTAAAACATCTACTTGGAAAAGACAAAGGATCCATGCATACTACCCAAGAGAAATTATATTCACCAATGTCTACCAAACAAATAATTACTAGATGTCCTAGACCCATGGTCTGTCTTCAACTCTCTGAGCTTTTCTTTGTATGAAAAATGCTTCAATCTCTTCATCAGTTTTGTGGCTCTTCACTGAACTCATTCCATGTCTCTCTCACACTTGGACACAGCACTCAAGGTGTGTCTCACAAGTGCTGCTGGCTTTGCTGTGCCTAATGCATTCCATGACGCTGTGGGCCACCTTGCCACACGGATACACTGCTGGCTCATGTTTAACTTGTCTTTCGCAGTCTCTTGGAGCTTCTCTGCAAAGCTGCTTTCCACATAGTTGTCCCCCAGCCTGTGATGGTGTGTCTGTTTATTTAACCTGAGTTATTTAAATTTTCTTCAGCTTCACTGAGAAGTGACTAATACTTCTTTATAGTAGAAATGGTATATTCTGCAATCATTTTTCTTAGACACCTTTACAGTGTCTGATAATTTGAAAAATTCAACTGATGTGTGAGGCACTGACAGTTGTATGACCAGTGGGTATTGTATACATCAAGAGTTTTCGAAATAGCTATGTTATATTGGAGAACATACATTTAGATATGCATGATATTCAAGGCATGTTTTATGCCGGTAAAAATAGTCTACACAGTCTGGAGTTAAAAATCAAAACCAGCTAAACTAATTTTCAATGGAAAGGGGGATTATAACTTAATGTTTTGCAAAATCTCTAGTTTCTCATTGTGATTTTCCTGCAGAAAAAAAAAGAATAGACCTATAATTACCAACATTAAATTGTTGTGTTTGTACCACCAAGAGAATCTCATAGGACTGGAAGAGAATGATGTCTGGTGTGTTCTTGAATAGTTTGAATCCAATTTTGCACACTACAAGGCATTTTTTAATGCTAATTTCAATATCTCAAGAATTCCTTTAAAAAGTATCATGGTGATACTTTCACTCAGCTGTTTATATGTTACTTGTATTGCACTTCCCTCCATGTCTGTATGAACAATCTTTCAGCGTATTTCAGGGATCAAAAAAGAAGTCAACAATCACTACCTATAAAAAAATATTACTTCATCACAAGTCTGGAATTGTTCCACAAAACTGGTACTAGTAAAATACTACAATGAGAAAGAGAAGGACAGAGGGGTTTGACAAAATATTTAGCTGAATGAAGGTATTTGGCATCAAGAAAGTTAGATATGTAAACAGCCTGTATACTAACAAATATTTGGAATCACTACTTTCTGCGTGAGATTTTCAAGCTTCAAACTCAACTTCCCATCAGAGTTGGAAGTAAAACTCAATAGTGTTAAAACTGTTACACAAATTAGTTAAATGGCCTGCTAAATTAGATCTAGAGATCTTCCTCCTTTACTCATGTTTTTCAGTAAGAACTTTGAGGAAATCATGTGCGTTCATATTAAACTTAAAACGTGAGTGCTCTAATTTACATAATGACATCACATAAAACACTATTCTGCTTTCCATTTATGTCTCAATCTAGGATGAAAAAATATATGAGAGCTGTATGAGATAACTCAATAAATGTCATAAATATTGCATGCTGGTGTTCTTGAAATTGCCCTTGGTCCTAAAATGTCATGTTTTATTAATTGCTGGTCCCAGCTTGATCCTCCTGAAAACTTTGGAAAGACTTCTGTTTTCTCCTTTTTCTTTCAGAATTAGTGGGAATATAGTGTAGATTACACATTTGAACTGTATCTGGGCTTTCATTTTCTGGAGTATTTTATTATGACGGTTTTAAACTAAGAGTTTGGACAGTAACTTCTCAGCAGATATGAAAAATTTTAAATGCTGAAGATATCAAATGTAGTAAATGTTTCCACAAGTATGTAATTTGTCATGTTCCAGGACAGTTCCTCTCTGTGGGTGTTGTATTACTTTCATACATGTTTTATCCAAACCTTGTTGACTACAGATCAGACTCCTGAAACATTTCAAGATACAGATACTTTAAGTGTATCTTTTCTCTCAGAAGTACTATTACCTTATAATAAACACACTTCTCCCAGTCCTCCTCTTATTAATACAAGAGTGGTTTTGCACATAAAAGTAAATTACTGTCTTCATTGAAAATTGACAGACAAAGTTAGAATATTTCACGAGATATTACAAAAAATTAATTTAAAAAATTCATCCAAAAATCTAGTGTAGTCAGTGCTTTTTGAGTCTGGGCAATTTTTATTGTATATTTTAAGTTTTCAGTTTGGAGACAAACAACACTACATATCTTTTCTAAAAAGAAAATATTGTGATTTTTACATCTATATAGCATAGCAGTCTAACCTTAAAAGTCTTTCTAATGTGTTAATAGTGAACAGCTTTAGAATATCTGTATCATCTTAGAAACTAATTTAATAAGAGGGTAACCATTCATAGTACGTACTAAAAAAAAAGCCTTGAAACATGGTTAATGTAAGTTAAAACCACAATTTCCAGTTTGCAATAAGGAAACCATGAAAACAAATTAATGTATTTTTCTTTCATATATATATTTTTTTAATACTGAGTCAGTTCCTCAAAGTCACTATCTGAACATTTCTTCTTTTTTTTGCTGTTGAAATACAACAGCTCTGTGCCAGCTAGTTTATTAAAAGATAGGTGAAAAAGGTTCATACTTTAAGTACTGTATAAACTAAACCTTTTCTCCAGCTAACTAAAAAAACAATTAAGGCAGAATATTTTCCTTTAGATGCCATTTTTGTTTTGGAAAACTCTGAGTAAAACACTGGATTTTCAAAAACAAATCTTTAAGGATTAGGGAAAACCTCCAAGGCATGAAGGTAATTCCACAGTTAGAATATGGAGGCTTTACTGTGCTGCAGATCTTGTCATCAGTAGATTTACTTAGAAAAGGAAAGACAGAGGAGCTCATTAGGACCCTGCCTTGAACAGAAAAAAAGGAAGAAAAGGTAAACAAAAAAGGCAATAATAAAGTATCAAAAGCTGGAAAATCTAAAAAATTTTAGGAAGTGTTAAGATCACTTTTAACATCATCAGGAAGTAAAAGAAATAGTACATATGATTTTGAAACTTCTGGACAGATTTCTGACTGAAATGTTACATTATCAGATACAAATACTTTCTGTCATTTGTACCAGAGACTTTCAAATTTCACCATCAGTGTAACATGATTAGAACCAACAGCGAACATATGTTTCCTGAAAACAGGGATAAGAGTCCTAGAATCATAGAATCTTTTCAGTTGGAAAAGACCTTTAAAATCATCCAGTCCAACCACCAACGCACCACCACTAAATCCTGCCCCTAAGTGCCACATCTATATGACTTTTAAATACCTCCAGGGTAGTGACTCAACAACTGGGCAGTCTGTTCCAATGCTTGTCAACCCCTTCAGTGAAGGTAATTTTCCCAGTATCCAATCTAAATGTCCCCTGGTGCAACTTGAGGACATTTCCTCTTACCCTATCACTTGTTACTTGGGAGATTCAGTTCACCTGTGACAGGATGCTTTTAGGTGCTGATGTAATACCAGACGTGAATATTCAGCTGTGGGAGGAAACAAACCACCTAGACCTGGTGAGACACCACCTTGCTGGGAAACACAAACAGCTCAACACACTGCCACAACAGCATTCATCCTTTGAACTTTGTTTCAACCCTCTGTCTGTAATCTCCACAGGATGAAAGCTAGAGTTTTATGACTCTTGGTGATCTTAATATTTTATTATATGGTTTACCAGGTCCAGAACAAAAGGCATCTTTGTATTCGAAGCTCATATGTGCCTGTATTACATAATGAGTTGCCCTCTAGGCAACTCTTAGAGTAAAATTTATTTTTTCTAGAGGACTCAATTACACAAAATTTAAAAAATATAATCTCTTTAATTTTATACTTTTAGATACCCCAGTAAATTTGTGGCAATAATAGCATTTACAGAATAATTATAATTACAGATGTTCAGTAACCCTACTTTCTATAGTGTTCTAGATTTGTTGTTTTGTTGATCATAACCATACCACAGTTTGTTTTTCTTTCAAAATTCAGTTATATATCTGCAATATACGAATTCATTGAAAAAAATGGTTTTATATTAAGTCCATGTCATCTTAAATCAGTGTAATACTAATATACTTAGAGAAACATTATTTCAATTTAATCTTACTTAGCATATGGTACTTTCAGATAGTTCTTAAGCTTTCCTCATAAAATAATTCACAAAAGATCTCCCTCATTTTCTGGTATATATAAAATTGGATTATTTTTTCCCATTTGATATTTGTCATAGATTTTCTTTTTAAATAATTCAACACCAGCTTGTGTCCAAATGCAGTAAGTTATTTTTACAGCCATCCATGTTCTTTCTTTTCCATCTAAAATATCTGAAAGAACATTGTAAAGTAACGAGACTTGAAACTGCAGCTAAGTCACCATCCAGCCCCCCAAAGTAGAATTAGCTAATCATAAAACATTTTTTCTAGAAGATTAGCTTAAATGCATGTTGAATAGTCACTTATTTCTATGACTTCCCTTAATCACTTTGATACAGGTTAAGCTTTTCCCCAGAAACTTTGAAGCTTATTTCTTTCTTCTTTCATGAGCAAAATGCCATACATAATGAAATGTGTCTCCTTGTTTAAATAATGAAATAAACTATTTAAAAGAACTTTTTATCTTCTTAGAATTCTACAAGTTTCATTTCTTTATAAGGTTCACTCCAGTTCTTCCACTCCTGATGTAACCTGATGAATGAAGTATTATCTGTCAAAAGAATATATCACTAAAAAATCAGCAAAATGTTTTCCATTTCCAGAAAATTAAAAATATTAATTTAGTTGTAGCATTACAACTGTTTCTACAGCTGAAACCAAGCAGTCCTAAGTAGCAGTTAAAGGAACTGAACTCATAATACATTTATTTTCTGGTAGCTAAAACAATTCCTGGGACAACACAAACCCCCCATCACAAAGGGAAAAAAAGGGTCTTTTATTCTTGAAGGGTGAAATTCCATTGTATCAGGGACAAAGTAAGAAGAATTCAAACCACAAAACATAACAATGAGCTGAAAAAATACTTTTAAGGGATGGATCAGACTTTTTCATGTGCAGAAGAATAAATTAAGTAGTTTGAGTTTAATTCACTGCAAAGGAGTGATAGAATTAAATGTCAGGACACTGATCTGATCGCCTTCTGCTTAATATCTGGGTGCTAGTTTCATGGCATTAACCCATAGTCATAAACTCTCAATTTCCATTAGTACCAAAGTCCTGATTGGGGATCATATTATAAGAAAAGAAAAAGAGAAGTGAAAAAAAAAATAATTAAAAAAAAAATCAATGTTAAACTTTAGACCTTATTTTTTCTCCCAGAGCTCTATGTCTCTACATGTTAAAAACAGACTAAGGCACACCTCGATATTTACTATAGGAAAGCCCTCTTTTTGGACATGTTTACAATATTAAAATCAGAATCAGAGACACCATTTTCCTTCATTAGTTCTTGTTTTTAATAAGCTTTGGCAATATTCATGCTCTGAAGAAAACTAAAAGTCTCTTTAACCTGTATGGTAACATTTACAGGGGAATTTCTTTCTGTTATCCCTCTATCCGTGTACCCTCTAACATGTAGTCTGTCCTATTCATCCAGAGTGCTCTAGTAAAACCCTTCTTTCAAAGAAATACTGCCCAGTTAGCAGCATTAATCAAAAGGGGAAAATATTATTAGACTCCTTTGAGTGTAGTAAACTATGTTCTGTTATGCATACCAGAATGACTGTCAGACTGATTGGCATCTGAGTGACATGTAAATTTAGCAATTTTTATTGATAAATCAGTGTCACAAAGTAGGTATTTGCCATAAATGAAACATTATTAAATGTCTCTGGATAAGAATATTTTCACTGGTGGCTTGGATTTTTAAAATTGTTATGTTGGGTATTTTTCTGGTTTTAAATGTAGTTTAAAATGCCTCCAAGCACTGCTGTAATAGGTGAGAGTTTTGTGGGTTTTTTTGTGTGCGTGGGTTTTTTTTGTTTGTTTGTTTGGTTGGTTTGGTTCGGTTTTTTGTTTTTATTATTTGTTTCTTATTTTTATTTTCATTTTCTAAAAATTAACAGGAAAATAGGAACATTTTCCTCTTTTTAACAACATTTTACATTACTTGTGCATGAGACTTATTTTTTCATTTGCATCTTTCACTGTCATAATATTTATCTGGATTTATTAAATAACAGCTGACCATAATATTTGCATATGCAGCAAAAAATGTATCCTTGGTAACTGTGACGAGCATAAATTAAACATAGCTGAAAGCAGAAGACAGCTACTTTGTATAATTCCTGTAGCACTTTAAAATGATAGTCCAGTTATTCAATGATGAGTTGCAGTGCAAATCCTATAATAATACTTGTGACATGTACATTAATAGCTAATTGGAACATTGTGATGAATGTTACTACGATAAATACCATGAATTAATGAATAGAATTTTTTTTCAGTTTCTGACCAAATGATGGGTTCTGTGGATTAAATAATCTGTTAATCCTTCAATGTCACGGACTATCATGCTGAAATAATTTCTATTTCCAAAGTGTAATGTTTGTCTTTGGAACTGACAGACCTGAAACAGAGTTGGCTGCCATGCAGCTCTTACACAATCAAGTGTGGTAAAAAAATGGCAAGGTCAGTAGCCAGTTAAATATAGGACAGTTTCAGTCTTTCTACGATTTCTTTCTCACTTACAGGAAATGAAAAAGAAGAGGAAAAGGAAAAAAGGAGACAAAAAAAAAAAAAAAAGGGGTAAGGGAAAGGGAAGTGGAAAGAAAGGGGAATGGGGAAAAAGGGGAATAAGGTGAAGACCTCTGCTCCTTTTTTTTCATAATGACTTCAAAAGAACTTTTTTAAAGCACTCAATGGATTTAATTTCCTTCTAAGGAAAACAAACAAACAAAAAACCTTATACCAAACATTACTTTATTCTGATCTGAATTAGGATACAAAAAACCACTGAAATTAGTCTAGTTTAAAGTTATAGGAAAACACTGAAGAAATTGTAGACAAGTAGAGTTATCTGCTGTACTTCTAATTTTTATTCTGCAATCTGTAAAACCTCAATAATAACTGAAGACCACATGCTAAGTGGTCTTTTCAAATATTCCCAGATTTCTGTTTTCACCTGTAAAATTGACTCAGTCTAGGATGGAATTTATGTGCTTGGAAAAAAATTAGTGAAGTGCTTGGCAAAACAATGTGATCTCACATTCTTAAAATGTCTTTCTTTAAAAAGTTGCTGCAAATGTACCCTACAGGTAAATAGAGTTACACCTCTATCATTACAAAGTACAGTCAGAACTTATTTTTTTCTTTCATCTGTTATTTGGAGTTTGTGTAAATTAAAATGAAAAAATAAAGCAAAATGAAATTAATGATTTTAAAAATTAATTAAGAGGAATAACTCTTACAAATGCAAAGCAAGCATATAATTTTTTTTTTTAAATCTCATGAAGAAAAACAAACATTATTTCTTTAACTTTCATGTACAACTCTTAAGTTAAAATAGAATGTTTAGACAGTATGAGTGAATACAGCTGTTCTCTGTGAAAAAGATCCTGAGGGTATTAAAGTAGCTTTTGGCTATGATTGTGCCATAGAAAAGTAATCTGAAACTGAGGTCTGCATTCCTGAGAAGTTTATAATATCCTTGTTCACAGGCCTAAATTTACAAATTCATGTATAGGTCTTGATTCTCTATCTGTAGTATTGCCTGTAAAAATGTATGGTTTTTTTTCTTAAAGCACAAAATTAAGTGTTTCTAAATACTTATCAGGTCACTAGCAATGTCATCCTGGCCTGGATCAGGAACAGTGTGGCCAGCAGGAACAGGGAGGTGATTCTTCCCCTGTACTCAGCGCTGGTGAGGCCACACCTGAAATGCTGTGTCCAGTTCTGGGCTCCTCAGTTCAGGAGGGATATTGAGGTGCTGGAGCAGGTCTAGAGATGGGCAACGAGGCTGGTGAAGGGACTTGAGCACAAGTCCTGTGAGGAGAGGCTGAGGGAGCTGGGGTTGTTTAGCCTGGAGAAGAGAAGGCTCAGGGGAGACCTCATCGCTCTCTACAACTCCCTGAAAGGAGGTTGTAGCCAGGTGGGGGTTGGTCTCTCCTATCAGGCAGCTTTCAGAAAGACAAAAGGGCATGGTCTTAAGCTCTGCCAAAGGAAGTTTAGGTTGGATATTAGGAAGAAATTTTTTAGGGAGAGAGTAATCAGACATTGGAATGAGCTGCTCAAGGGAGGTGGTGGGCTCACGGTCCCTGGAGGTTTTTAAGATGAGACTGGATGTGGCACTTAGTGCCATGGTCTAGTAACCGTGATGGTGTTGGATCAAGGGTGGGATTTGATGATCTCAGACGTCTTTTCCAACAGTTGATTCTATGATTTCTTAACAGGTCACTCACTCTGGATTATTTAATGTGTGCTGATTTTTTTTTTCTTTTTTTGAGTAAGACTTTCTCATGAGAATAGATTGTAAGCAATCTTTTTCCGAGGAAAGACTAACATACACAAGAAAAAAAATCTCCTCCAGGAGGATTTAGTACAACTGAAGATAACATGGGATTACAAAGTCAGCTCTCCTTGGCTCCCTCTGCATCTAATCCTTTATACAGCCTTAATTGCAGTTCTCTCTTTGGTTCAGTTCTGAAGAAGCCCACTCATTTCTGAGGCAGGGAAACTGAGGCACTGAAAGAAGAATATGGAAAATATTGGCTCGAATGAAGGGAGGTACAGATCCAAACTCTCCAGCTAAATGTGTCACTTGGCATGATTAATATAAAATTAAATAGACGTAACTCAAGAGATATAGTTTGGGGTTTGTTTTTGTTCAGTGAAAACTCGAAAAGGAAATTCTTTAAATTGGAGCAGCAGTTATTTACACTTGTGCATTTTACATATTTTCCTCTTTTATTTATATGACAAGAAGCTTAAATATAGACATTCCTGACAAAATATGCCAGCCTTTCTCATAATCTTGTAAAGGATTGATAAAAAAGATGCTGTCATGCCCTAGCTGTCAGCTGCAGCACACAATTGCTAAGTGGTATGTTAAAGGGCATATGAGCTATATTAACCTGATCCCCAGTGAGAAGAAGCCTTGAAAAGAGGGAGTATTTTTTTTTGTTTGTTTTCTAATAAAATATTAAAAGTAGAGATCTTAAGAGCTTCCTTTCAGCAAAGGCCTGAAATTCATTATTTCCCAGATTTGGACAACTACACCAAAACAACTTATGATTTTATAATTAATTGGAAGCAGCAAGTTTCTAAAAACCATTTCAGAAAGCTGTCAGAAAGCAACAACATTGCAATCAAATATTTTTTCATTTCTGATTCGCACCATATAATTCTGAAAAGAATCACACCAAGCAAACTCTGCAACACTCTTATATTTCTGTTTTTTGCTGTGTTTGTCTTCTGTCAGACTGTACAATGTAGAACACGAATAAATCTCCACAAAATAATAAGGAAAAGTGATGTAAAATAAATATATTCCTCTAGAAATTTCTCTAGAAAACAAAAAAATATATAAACTCCATGCTTCAAAGACATAGATCCATATAAAATTATGAGTATGTGGGATTCTTTAAATATATACTAGAACAACTGCCTTAGAAAGGCTGAGCTAATGATCTTTTCAACACTAAGCATTAACCTTTTTGAGTGCCTCCCAAAGGGACTTCTTAGTAACAGCCTTTAGAGAATTATATACCAAGTTCTTACAGTGTTGTCTAATGATGAGTGATACATATTAATTAATTAGTTAAGGCTTGCAAAGTGCTTTGAAAAGTAAAAGGATGTTAACTGTTATTATGCTATTTTCTGCACTAGCTGTTCCAAAACACATCTCTGAAACAACGTAGCTATGGGTTGTTTGAGAACACTGTCATATTTTGTTCCAGTGCTGTGCCATTCTGGTTTTGCAAATCATCAAATTCAGCACAGACAGAGTCAGGACCAGACCTAGAATGGTTCTTGCTGTATGGAATATGTGTGTACACAAACTCAGCCATGCATGAAGTGCATAGTTCCACTCTCAGATTAAACACATGATAAACAATACTTGATCACTAATGGCTTTAAAAATAATGAAATGTCTATGTGTTTGTTAGCATGGCTTTTGAGAATAACTCACTGTGGTACCCAGGCCCAGGATGTCCAAGACCTTGGAACTGTTGAAATTACATGCTATGCTTTTTCACAGAGAAGTGAGAAATGGATCATACATGAAGTGATCCTTCTACATTACTCACCACATTCCAAGTCACCACGGCAGGCATGGCCTTTTTACATATGAAAGGAAGAATCTTTATTCATAATACAAACAGCTTTCATGTAAGCACTTTAGAGGTTTTCCGTGCCTTTGTACATTTGTGGATCTCATCATCATCATCATCATCATGGCTAGGCTTCACGAACAAAGATTAGGGAAGGACTCTACCCACACTTGCTACAAACACATTGATGGCTAAGAGGGTCAGTGAGAGACAGACAAGTCCGGTTGCAAAAGGCGCAGCAGAAAGTCTCCTTAGGTGGTATTGGCAAGACTTGGTTCTTTCTGTGTTGTCTTTTCTCCTCAGAAATGATTCTGTGTGTGTTCTCAAAAGAAGCAGCAGCATTATAGATGATGTGTCTCCATGTCTCTCGATTGGAGGCCAGAGTAGACCAATGATGGTGGTCGATATGGCCAAGGCTGAGATATTGTTTCAGGGAGTCCTTGTACCTCCTCTTTGAGGCTCCTCCCTTGTGGCAGCCAGTGGCAAGTTCAGTCTTGGGAAGGTGGTAGCCCTCCGTTCTAGAGACGTGCCCTGCCCAACGCAGCTGTGTTCTCAGCAGCATGGCCTCAATACTCGTGACCGCTGCCTGTACAAGGACAGACACATTAGTCACACAGTCAGTCCAGTGGATGTTTAGGATTGTATGGAGGCAACGCTGATGGAAGTGTTCTAAGAGTCGCAAGTGATGGCGGTAGATGACCCATGATTCGGACCCATATAAAAGAGTAGACAAAACAACGGCTCTGTAAACACTAATGTTTGTACTTTTATTCAGGTGTTTATTACACCAAACTCTTTCACGGAGTTTCCCAAAAGCTGTGTATGCCTTCGCTAGCCTGTTGTCTATCTCTTTGTCAATTTTACCACCCGAGGAGATGATGCTTCCCAAATAAGTAAACTGCTAGACTGACTTGAGCTCTGATTCACCAATGATGATATGGGGATGATGGAAGACTTCCTGAGGTGCAGGTTGGTAGAAAACTTCTGTCTTCTTAAAGCTGACTTCCAGCCCAAAAATCTCAGCAGCCTCTGCAAAGCAGGATGTTAAACTGCAGAGCTGCTTCTGTGTGGGCAACGAGGGCGGCATCATCAGGAAAAAGCAGCTCANTCTCTTACAGCTGTCTGAGAACAAATACCATGTCTGCGGTGCTCCTATTGGCTCTGAAACCACATTGGCTTTCAGGTAGAAGGTTTTCTGAGATAGTGGGTATTAATCTGTTCAAAAGTATTCTTGCAAGGATTTTACCAGCAATGGAGAACAAAGTGATATGTTGGTAATTTGAACAGTCTGATTTATCTCCTTTCTTCTTATACAGAGTGAAGATGACTGCATCACGAAGATCTGATGGTAATTCGCCTAGTTCCCAACAACGCACCACAAACTCATGGAGTGCTTGGCCTCCATGCTTCCAGACTTCAGGTGGAATTCCATCAACCCCAGCTGCCTTGCCAATTTTTACCTGCCATATGGCCTTAAGAGTTTCTCCTGTAGTAGGGGCAATACCCAGTTCATTTTTCACTGTTTTTTTCTCTTGTAAATTGTAGATTTCTCTGATCTGTTTACAGTTTATTACCTAACCTGATTTAGACACCATCATCTAGTTTTCCGATTTCAGTTCTGTTATTCCGTCTCAGAGAGAGAGAAAGAGACAAAATTTCCTACCATAATTTTTGTCTGCATCCTTCTTTGAGCCTAAATTACCTTATAAACAGTTTTTCTCACCTATTCTTTTTCCTAGTATACCTTTATTCTCTTGATCTCCTTTTTCTTCTTTGTTTCCTTGGACTTGAATTCTACAAATGCACTAAAAAAAAAGGGTGTTTTACATATCTCAGTAGAGATTATTTTTTATGAAAATATCTAGACAAGCAAAAATTTGTAGTAAACATAAATGAAATTAAAAGAACCACTATTTTATCATTCAAACAGATTTTCCTAAGAAAAGAGCTAAAAGGAAAATGTAGCAGTAGAAAAATATAATTGTAATTAACTATTGTAAAACAACTAGAACACATTACTGAACTCTTAGAGGGGACATTGACAGCACCTAGGTAAATATTTTTCTTTTTTTTCTTTATTTTTTTTAAATTTTATGAAAAAAAATACTATTGTCTCCAAAATGATGCATTTTATAGAACAATGATTTATGGAAAAGGTTACAGAAAGAATTAAGTTTGAAAAAAGCTTTATATTTTAGTATCCCTTCTTTGATTCTGTAAATTCCTTCTGATTTTTACTTTCTAAATTCTGCTCTGATATAAAAACTGTGATGAGCTATCCTAATAACTAGAGTCAGGTAACAGCCTAAGATACCGTTTGCTTTTGAAACAGATGGTAATAATGGAACTGGACATGGTGACAACATATGGCAGATTGTGAAAATAGGAGAAATTTGTAGTCCATTTTCTAAAAAAGTCCTTATTTATTATTACTTTTGATTTACGGTAGATCTCATATTTCAGTAATTTCATGTGAATTTATCTAATGCCATCTACTGAACACATGACGATTGAAAACACAACTTTTAAAGATAAAATTGTATGCACCCTGGACTAGAAAAAGTTTAGAATGTCAAAATCAACATGGAAAATAAGTTGAACAAGCTGTGTGGAACTAAAAAAGAAAAAGTGAAATTGGAAAAAATGCAAAATAACAAAACAAAATGAAAATCACTCCAAATCCAAAAATGAAACAAAATAACAAACCAAACCAAACAAACAAAAAAAAACAACAAAAACCCCCAAAATCAAAATAAACCAAATCAAACAAAAAACCCTAAAGGGAAGAGGCTTTCTGTAAAATACAGACTCACTGTTATTTTCTGATATTTCTTCAAATAACATTTTCAGGAACAGTCAGGTCAAAGAGACAGATTAACACTATCCTGCTTATATATCTACCTAAATGCTTTTTCTTACCATCGATCTGGTTAGATTATTTGCATAGACTTTCATATTAGTGTCAACAAATAATCTAGTGCAATACATAAAATAAAAATACTTTCTAGCTTGATAACTGCCAATTTAAACTCAAGCCAATGATGAAGAATTTGCAGTAAAAATTGATTTAGGTCTCATTAACCACAATTCTGATGAGTATAACAAAGTCTCATAAAATGAAATTTTTGGTTTTAATATGGAGCTTGTTTAAGAAAATGCACTTTGTTTTTCATTGCATTTTCTTTATTGTAATGTATTTATAGGTTTAAAGTTCTATTTATTATTGTGCTAATCACTGTTTGTCTTGATGCCTTAAGCCCTAATAGCTTTTTTTAGTTTTCTAATTCTTGTAAGCTTTATAAGTTTTATAAACAGTAGAAGTAATTTTTAAAAGCAGCAGCCCTTGTTCCCTTACCCCGTAGTACATTCCTAACCCTTTTACCCCATTCTATGCTCCCCATATCAAATCTACCCCTGAAGTCAGTAGAAAATGTTTAGTCTCATGTCAAGGCAAGGCCTAGGCTGTTTGGGGACAGACGGATTAGGGCCTGAACAACAAAANGGGTCAAGGGGTGGACTAGAGCAAAAGCCAAAAGGTGGACACATTTAGGATTGGTCAATTAGTATTATAAAAGATGTGAATACAGCTGTATTCTGGGCACGCACATCTTGTAATAACTATTTACCTTGGCACAGTAAATCCTTTCCTTATCTCACCCCAATTAACTGCTCCTGAGTTTTTTTTAAGTCCAGGTGCACGCAGGCATCAGTCTACTATAGAACAGAAACAACTCGGGTCTCTGTCAAAAGGCTCCTCGAAATGTAGGTATACAGAGAAGTATAGCTGTTTTTAACCAATAATAGAGAGAATCCTTTGTGCAAGAAGTCTTGTCCCTTCAATACCCATAGCTTTTCACTCTCAATTGAATATTTCAGAAATGAAAGCCCATTTTAGAGTTCAGCTATACAGATTCCTTCATGGGAAAGCACCATTACCAATGTCAGCTGGTTGCTTTAGTACTGTCACTAAATCTGACCTTAATGTCTGTCTCACCGTGTTCTTCCAGAGCACATTATCATAAGCTCAATAGCATCTAGCTACCTGTTCACCTGCACCAGGTTTCAGTGCTTTACACAGAAGAGAGCATTTTCACTGACATGTCATGCCTTGTACGATTATTTTAAGTTTAGCCTGAAACACTGCAGTTTTTCTCTGTGTAATTAACAAAAAAACAAACGAAAAACCCCCCAAACCCCCAAACCAAACCAACCAACCAACCAACCAACCAAAACTAACAAATTCTAACAAGTCATGCTGTGAGAAAGAAGAATGCTGTAATAAGTTAGGATGACCTGTATGCAAGAGTATTTTTCCCATGCACCTAATTTTATGATGCATTATTCCTTGTTCAAGTGACACTGGTGTTTCCTGATCCTTGTAATCATGTTTCAACCTCTCTGGAACAGAGACTCATTTATTGTGATTCTTTCCTCGCAGGACTTTTGAATTGCTTGTAGCTTGCTCAGAATGCACTAGCAGAGTTGTCACTGGTTGGAACATGTATTGTGCTGGCTGTGCACTCTTTGCATTGCTACCTACAGACTGATGGATTGATTTGAAAATGCCATAGGCAGTTTTAAAATCCCTTGCTGTGTTTGGCTTTAGTAAGATCTGAGGCTCAGTGACTGAAACTTGTGCTGATGCCTATCAGTTCTCAAACTCCACTACTATTTAGTGTTTCTAATTGCTTGCCCAAAGTCAGCAGGCAATCACACTTCTATTGCACTGGACCATATGGTATGAAAGTCAGTGTCCGCTAAAATCCACTTAATTTGTCCCTATTTCTTTTCTATAGGACTCCGAAATCTTTTCACCTATTCAAATTGTGACCCATCTTTTTTCCATTCCCCTTAGCATGGATCAGACTCTGAGAAATCGTCCATAAAATCCCCTGCTAACTTCAGTTTCAGATTCTTTCAGTGAGCTCATTTCTGTCAGTATTTCTTTTGCAACCCTTGGTATTGTGCAGATAAAATGTCTTCTGCTGCTCCTTTCCCTTGTATGTCTGTGTTTTATTTTAGGAGAGGTGGGAAATTTCAGATTTTCCGATGTATGAATGCTACTGTCCATGAAATCTTGTTTAGCACAATCTGGCAGCCATATTTTTATTACTTAATTAATTACTTAAGTTATTGCTTAAATGTGGTTGAACTAAGTAATATAGTAGAGCTTGGTATAGAGTACCCTGTTTATGTGTATATATGCACTTGTAATAAAATGCAAATGCCAATGCTAAGCAAAAAGAAATGCTAAGAATACAATTAATAACCAGAGTTACTGTTAAGGATGTACTGTATCATCCTACATTATAATGTGTACTAACATGAATTTTTACTGCACAGCCTAAATTGAAGGACATCTTACAGCCAGCAGAACAGTCATCTTAGTTATAGGGTGTACTTTTCCAGAGTACCTGTGCTCTTGGTTTTTGAGATGAAGCCAGGTTTCTGCAAAGACTTGGCAGAACTTGAGCTAATGGCTTTGCCTCTAAAGCCTTCATCTAAGGACCTTCTTTTATGAAGGGTGTGCACCAGACCCCAGTACAGCCAGGGGTTTCCAAGCAGAAGCAGTGTTCTTTGACCAGCATGGAGGAAGCCAGGAGGGTTATCATGAGATGTCATTACCACCTTCCTTTTGTCAGCTGCCATCATGAGTTAAAAGGCCCTTCTCTCTTTAACTCAGTGTAAGCTATAGAAGGTCTCAACTGAAGTAAATTTTTCTTTATTTAATTTTCTCTTTCAGACTATTGTATGCTGCTATTACAAAGGAAAACAAATTTCAGTTCTACCAAACCTAACCTATTTTAAATACCCAGATTTTTTCACTGACTGAGGATATATCAGAATAAATAAATTAGCAAATACTACTCATTTTTCGTTATTGCCTTTGTTTTAACAACAAGGACACTGAGATCAGTTTTATAAACATAACATGCCAAAATATTAGTTTATTCACTCAGTACATGAGAACAAGTTTCATAAATCTGAATTCCTGGCAGCTTCATTTCATGGTGCTGAAACATTTGAGTCCCCAGAGGATGTCAAAGCTAAAGCTTAGTAATTTCAACATGTTCTAAGGTCAAAATATCTATCCCCTCCAGAAGTCAACAAAATAGCTTGTGAAAGCTTTATTTTTTTTTTTTCCCTCTATATAACACTTTTTCCTCCAAGGAATCATGAAAATTTTTAATACTAAAAGTAGAAAGAATTGGTTAGAAAATTTCTCTAAATAATTCAGAACCAAGACAACCATATGTAAGTGTTGAACCTGAATGTTATATGAATTTTTATCTTCATAATACTGTCTTAGAAACCAAGAGATCACTCCCAAGAGGATTAAATAAAATTAAAAATTGTAAAATATTTCAAGGTTCTTAGATAGAACCTCCGAGACACCTGCCCAGTATGAAATCTGTATTAAAGGTTTAAATTGTTGTTAGCTGTAATTTTGGGTTATTTTGTGATACCTCCTTCAATTGTGAAGACATATATAAATAAAAAGACTAAAGGCCAGAGTTGCAAATTTATCTTTTTTTTTTTTGATATTTTTCACTGCCTCACTAAATCTAAGTGGCCCATATTTTATTTAAGAAACAGAAAAATAATCTTAGGGGTAAGATCTCCACAAATGTCATTCATTAGGTCAAGTAACATGTACCTGTGAAGATAGTAGCAGCTGAGATTCCTCCTTTGGGCCCTGACTCAGATATACAGTGCAGCTACAGCTATTACAGTGCATTATTGTGCACTAGGAAACAGGCTCAAAATAGAAAACATATAAAAATAGACCAGAAAAACATCTAACAGGGCATCAAACCCTATCCTCATTAATGAATAAATTATTAAGAATTAAGAGTACTGTCTGAAAAAATGTGGTTTCTTGTTAGAATCTAAAATATTTGCATTAATATTGATATTCCCTTATCTCTGCTGGAGTTACGTACACTACAGGACTACATCTGCTCTTGTCATGGCTTTGTAGCATTGGTGAGTTACAGTCACTTTAAGAGCTGAATGTCAATTCAATCCTTTCCCTTTTATACATCTTTGAAGATCATGAGTGTGCAAATAATCATGTAGACACCAATTTATCCACTCTGTATCTGCTAATAGTCACATCTTCATCGCTCTCTACAACTATCTGAAAGGAGGCTGTAGCCAGGTGGGGGTTGGTCTCTTCTCCCAGGCAACCAGCAGGAAGACAAGAGGGCATGGCCTTAAGCTGTGCCAGGGGAGGTTTAGGTTAGATATCAGAAAGAAATTCTTTACAGAGAGAGTAATCAGCCATTGGAATGGGCTGCCCAGGGAAGTGGTGGATTCTCCATCCCTGGAGGTTTTCAAGACGAGGTTGGACGTGGCACTTAATGCCATAGTCTAGTAACCACAGTGGGGTTGGATCAAGGGTTGGACTTGATGATCTCCGAGGTCCTTTCCAACCCGTCTGATTCTATGATTCTATGATTCATGAGCACGTTATCCCCTCTGATTTACAGTGATTTTAGAAGAATCATTTTCCCATAAGTACTTGCATTGATTGCCACAGGGATTTTCACTGGAAAGCAACAGCCCTGTATACAAAGATTCTACTGATATCCATAGAGTGAAATAAATAAAGATAACCCATTGTTAAAAGTAAGTTAAAAAGCAGTGTTTGAGTTACAAAAAGTGAGTCAATTTTAAAACTTTCTGATTGAGAAGAGAAACATTAGACTGCTAGTCTAGGGTTTTAGTATGCCAACATGAACTCTGTTAAATTTACAAAATTGTAATTAAGAGCAAACCCCATGTTTAATCCTTTTACATTAGACTGGTCCACGGAAATGTCCTATCTGTGTGCCAATTGGTTTGTGTTAAGCAGGAAATCTATAAGATTCTTTCACCCTAAATTTATGTGCTTCAGTTTGTTTTCAATATATGAGATGACTGCAAGTACAAACTCAAGTCCTATGTATTCAAATAGAGGGAAACCAAAGCAGCAATTATGGTGATGCTACACCTCATTAAAGATGTAAATTAAAAATAATAATAACATAGAGATTTTCTTAACCTTTTACCAGTATGCAAATACCTAATCTGATCCTTATATAAGGTTGGCTGATTTATTACAATGTTTAATAAAGAAGTCTCTTGAATCACTAAAACTGAAAGTTTATTGTCAAAGACATTACTTCAGTAGCATACTTAAGATTAGTTTCAAACATGATTGTTTCAAACATGATTTCACTTTGGTTTAGAGAAACTGGATATATTCATAGAGGTTCTGGACAATGTTATAGGTGTTCTATTGTAGAATCTAACTTTCAGGAAAAATACCTTACATATACTACTACTGGTCAAAATTAGATTTTCTCTGAGGGACTCTATTACTAGTTCATGACAATAAATTCAAAGGGCACATGCTGAACATCAATTCACTTTTTTTTTGTTGCAGCTGTTTCCTGTTTGTCTTACAACAGTAATGAAAATATCACATTTACAAATTATTTTTTTTTCCCAAAAGAAGAAATTTCCATGAAAATAGAAAGAGTTTCTGGGTCTGGTGATTCCGTCCCAAATCTGGCAATATTTAGCTCAAGATTTGAAATTCTATTTTGGTCTCTTCACACTGCTGTCTGCTGTTGGTGAAAGTGTGAATAAAAAGTTTAGATGATGTGCATTCTCCAATGCATGTTTTTAAATCCTTGCACCCATTGAATAAAAAAAGTCTGTCCTATATGGCTACAGACAAAAAAAAAAGCACTTGGAAATGTGACTTGAATGAGCTGCCACAGACATAAAATTATTGCACACCAGCTATGTTTCTCAAGCACTGAGTCAAAAAAAACCTCTAAACACAAAAACACAAAAGTGGGTATATGAGCAAGTTTAACTACTGGATATTGGTTGAAAGACTTTATAAACATAACTGAAGCACAGAGAAGGTATTGTGTAGTATTTAGTGTGCAGAAGCTCATTCTTTATTTTTCAAGCTGAACATGTGAATGGGAGGAGGAAATATCTCTTTTCGCTAACATTTACTAACAGACTCTTGACACGGTCCTAGGTGAACAAAGGATTCAGCACTCAAGATTCTTGGTGAAAATGGCCACTTTATGAAGGGAGCTCTGGCTTATAAAGGGTAGGGATGGAAACTGTTGGAAGGGAAGCTGGGACTAGGGAGGAGCATACAGATAATGTCCTGAAAAGGAGTAAAAGGGTTGGGACTGTCCATAAAAGGGGATTCATAACCACAAAAGGAAGTGCTGTAATGCAGCAAACAGAGACCAATCAGAGGAAGGGAGAGAAAAAGAGGGTATGTTGAACAAGAGGATCTAGTTGAGAAACTGTTTAGAGGGTACAACTGAGGGCGAAAACACATTTAACTTTAAGCAAAGACATAAACCCGTAAGCAAATGGGGATAAAAGTCCTCAGAATGTGGAAATGTAGGTCCCATCATCAGGGGTGCCACACATCTCTCTGCACTTCTCCTGTTCTTTCTTTCATCTTTCATAGCTGTCCTTTTCCTCACCCCCGACAGACACTGACATTCTGTCCCAGTCTCTTTCAAAAGACATTAATAGCAACTGTTGGACCTAGGTTTTTCTTCCATTTTTTTACCACATATTTTTCTGAATTAACAGAGTTGTTCCTGGTAGTCTGTACCTTTAAAAAGTTGGTGAGGTCTCTATGATACTATTTTCAAAATAACTAGTTAATTTAAACAAAATAAATATATTAAATCTCTAGATTCAATGTATCGCTATGTCTTTGCAGATACACTCAAGTATGGCAGCAACATCATATAGAGAGAGAAAAAAAAAAGCCCTCTGCAGTTCCTGGTTCTATCTATATTGCTTCCATTGGAATTCCACTTACACAACACTGTAATTACTCCAGCCTTGCCGCAGTTAAAGTAACTCAGAGAGTACAGTTTGGAATCACTTTGTCACATGCTACACAGCAGGCAGTAAATCTCTGACAACATAAATTAGTCACTTACTGAAATAAGGAGTAACAATTAATCACCTCAGAGAATACTTGGCAGAATTAACCATCCCTGTGACTACTATTCCTTACCGACAAACACTGTACGTTAATTCCATCACATGCTGAACATTTCACATAGCTGAAGACATAAGCTTTACAAACTGAAAGTTTGTATCCTTAAGGTTCATCTTGGTTATATCAGGAGAGGCAAAAGCCCCCGACAATGTACTTCTATAAAATACTATTTTAATTTCTTTTGTGTTTAATGGTATACATGAGTTTCCTGATGAAATAATGCAGATTTTTATTTATAAGACTGATTTTCATTTGGGGAAAAAAAAAAAAAATCATTCACAGAGGTCTAATTCTCTTTTTTGTTTTCTGGGGTTTTATACAGGTTTTTTTCCTAGACATAACACTGTTGTATTTTATGGTCACAGTATTCTTTAATTCAATTTCTGATTCCTTATTCTTAGTATTTTAAAATGTTTTTATACCTATATTTTTGCAGAGTAATTTACAGTACACAATATTAAAATATCCTGCTGTGAAGAATATGACATGAACTGATGCATTTCTGAATGTCATGAAGCTGAACCAATCTCGGCTGTCAAAACTGTTCCATTAGGAAAAGCATAACTTTGTAAGCATCCATCCAGCATAAACAACATTTTTGACCTCTATATCTTGCAGAATAAAGGCAGTATACCTATCATTATGTGCATTTTTAATGGTGCTACCCTCACCAAGAATGCAACTACATGTCCAGAAGTTGAAGTGATAGAATAGGCAAGAAAAGATCATTCATTTAAAAGAGTCAGCAATCCAAAATTCAACCTACGTCTTGGAATAAGCTCAGTGTTTGTATAGTGTGTGGATATGTCCTATCCTGCCTAGTTCCAGCATGCAGAGTGTGCACAGAATCATAATCCCAAATACAATTTCAGTCTCTGCAGTTTGTCCTAGAAAGGAATTTTCTCCACCTTTATATCAAGCATATTTTATTCTAATTTCAGTCTGTATTGAGAACAATTTAATCTTTTTTTTTTTTTAATAGACTCCTCCTACAACATTCACGGAACATTATCAAGAACACATAATATACATTCTTTGTAGTTAACATAGCTATGACACTTATGAGGGTAGAAAAATTGTTTCTCTTTCACCCTGTTTTGTTAGGGAAATCCTCATGTACCTTACAAATGGTTTAACATCAAACTCCTCGAGAAATTTGATATGCAAGAGCTGTCTTCAGATATATACAAAACTTTCTTTTCTATATTATGGAATTCCTTTTGGCTGAGAAGATAATAAAATACACAAACAGAAAAAATAAACAGGGTGCTGCCAGTTTTCAGTAAGGCAGGAGAGTATGACTGTTGATAGCTCCTTTTTATGTCACAACCTTGAAGATCCTTTTCCTGCATTTCTTATTTTGCCTTTTGCAGTAAAATATCAGGTACCTCTCTCCATGCCCATTCAGTAAATACAAGGTAAATTTTTCCTCTAATTTTAAAGGACGTACATCCATAGTAGCTCCATTAATTTTGCTTGGAATACAATAAAGTAAATACTGATAGGGTCAAAACAGGACTTTATGGAATCATCACTGCAAAATATCTACATGAGTTTTACTCTGAAAAGAGAAGCCAAGTGATGTCATGTCAGGATGGGAGAAAGACTGGGCGTTGTGGGTCTACAGTTTCTTATAAGACAGTAAACATACTGTTCAAATCCATATTTAGTACCACTTTCAAAATTACTCTTTTTATTTTTCACAGTGATACAAGTAACTCTAAATAATGAGCATTTTTCAGATGGATTAAAAATGGTTAATCTCACTGCATTTCTCTTCACACGTGTGCTGTTTAGAAACTCAGATATCAGATTAGCAGAAAAAAGGTAAAAAAGTTTAAAAAATATTGTATAAGAATAGTTATTATCAAAGAAGAGTACTGTGCAATGTACTGCATATCTTCATGGGTAATTAAGATAGTAGAAAGTGAAAGAACTTCAAAATTGCAGATTTAAGGTTGTGCTTTGTCAGTGGGTGGAACAGCCTTAGCCATTCAGTTTACATGTCATGGCAATTACTATAGTGAAAAGGTTTTCCCTTGTAATTCAGCATAAATTACCTGGACAACTGTGTTACCATGTTACTTGTTTCCCAGCTCATTGGAGATAACCTGATAGACAGAATTAGTAAGTAAATATTTGGTGAGCAATCATTTTTCATTACTGAAATTTATAATTATAGTTCTTTCCCTCCTCAATAATTGCATATATCTAATTGCTCTTCCTTTTAACTTTAATGCTGGGTTTCAAACTGGAGAATGGACAAGAAAGAATTCATAGAGACATTATTCTAGTGTTGCTTTCCCGTCTCTACAACAATTTGAACTCAAGTAATAAAGTTAAATGGAAAAGGCACTATACTAGATTTTCAATTACAGCAGAGGCAGGGAGCCACAATTATCCCTTTCATTACCAAAATACTTCTCATAGCTACAGAAGCAGAATCCCTGCTGCTGCTACTTCTGCTGTTCCTCTTGCTGTTACTGCTGCTCTTAAATTGAAGTGCCCTTGAAAACAGATAAGGTTATAGGTCACTAAATGGAACTTAAGATTGTGAAAATGTATATTTAATGGAAAATGGAAAAAAAATAGGTACAGGAACAAAGACATTCAGATTTTCTTTTCCCTTATCTTTGTTGACAAGATAGGATTTTTCTCTAGATCTGTAATGAATTATAATAGTAACAACTGTGCCACTAGGTTGTCAATGCACAGGAAATATGAGTGTGAGCCCTGGATAACTTTTAGTAGTACTTATATACAGAGATATTTTGTACCAAGAATCCACTGACTGAACAATCAAGAGCATTCCATCTCTGGTGTACCCATCTTTTACTGTGTTACAAATCACCAAGACAAAAAAAA
>VXAY01000862.1:71946-100201 GCA_013399855.1 Oxyruncus cristatus
CATCTTTACATGAAGGATGCCATATCTCAAGAGCAGCTCTTTTTTTTCCCTGTCCACTTCACTTTGGAAGTGAATACTCTTTCTACCAAGCAGATAAACCTAACCCACCACTTCGAGTGGAACTGCAAATCACAAATATTTGCATAGGTTTGAAAGTGGTTTACCCTAGCCTTACGTGAGGGGGACAAGCAATTCTTTCTTTGTCTATCAGCCTCCTGTGTGATTTAGAATTGGCTCCTTTCAAAAAACTAAAGAAAATAACAGAAAGAAAGGGCCCTATGTCATCTTTTCTTCAGTACAGGAGAAAATCACAACCTTTCATAACTATTAATACACATGAAGATGAAAAGAATATTAAACAGTAAGTGACAAGATTCTGTTTCAGGCTGAGCAAAGCATGTCAGTAAGCATATGAACTTTATGTAAAACCCAAGAAAATCTATCTAAGCACAGCTGACGATAGATTACCTGAGACAAAAGACCTGTGCATCAGAAGTAAAATAGCTAAAATGCATTCAGCAAACTGGAAACAATGGTTCCCAACATATAACAAGACCAAATATCATCTTCACCTAACGAAAGTCTCAGCACTCACCTGTTAAAAGTTATCATGCCAAGAACATATTGCATACTGATGTATCATGAGGGAATTGCAATCATGCTGAATTCTTGCTGAAATTTTCAGTCATGAAGAGCTGTCCCACTCCTTAAGATTATCTTAATTAAGTTTGGAGAAGAATGTTACATACAAGAAGCAGACTTTTACAAATGCTTTTAAAATCTCATTCTTGTACGGGAAACAGCAAAGCCTTCTGAAACTCCTCAGAAACCTTATTTTTACTTCCTTCTTCCAGTCTTGGATAACAGAAAGTCAAAATCTTTGGAAAAGGTGGTTTGTTTGTGTGTTTTGTGATCTGGCTAGGGCTTTTGTGTTTGGTTGGATTTTTTTTTGTTTGTTTGTTTTTTGGGTTTTCACATGGACTGCATAAATAGAATCACATGTGATTATGTGAACCTACCATATTTTTATTCAGGGTAGAATTTATTTAGGCTCTAATAAAAATTATCAGACACACTTAGGGTGAGGTTAGAATGTCAGTTATTTTCTAATGACAGTTCCATAATAGCACCTATTCTTTTGAGAGCTGTATGAACCTTTCCTGACTCTTATCAGTTGAAGATATTGGAGCCTCAGAAACACTCATCTCTGTCTCTGAGGAGAATGGTCTTTTTAAACTCTAAAAACCTTTCTTGATATCCTGACAATTTGCACTCTTGCTGAACTATTCCTCTGCCGTGGAGTACAAGTTACACTTTCTGTCACTCTGTGATAGTGTCTGGTCCCAAAATTTTCTGTGACAAAATAACTGGCAGTTGTCACAGACACAGAATGAGAGAGTATTCAGATCTGCCACAAAGTCTGCAGCTTTGCTTCTTGTGCAAGTAATCATATATTGCCTACCCATGGAAAACAATTCTTACGCGCAATTGAAATAACTACATAATCAAACTGCACAGGTTTTATGGCAAATTAAAAATTATTTCTGGTCTATTATGTTCTTTTCTTCAGACCCCATTCAGTGCTATCAAATTTCAGCTTTAAGTACAATGACTATTAAATATCATTTGTTCTTTCTCCCTTCCTTTTCCTCTCCTGAGAGAGAGAAAGAAACCTAAGTACCTTTCTCTAGAAAGATTTAAATCATGCAGGTTTTGCAGTTGCACCTGTAGTACTGCTCTCCATATCTCAAAAAGGCTGTCGTGGAGACAGAATAAGCACAAAGAGGGCAATTGACATGATTAAGGGCTTCTCACCTTCTCAAAGAGAGAAATAAAAACAACTGTGTACCCTTCTGTTTATAAAGAAGAAGAATAAGCTGAGGCCATGGTTTCAAATTCATTACTGAAGTGGGTAAGGTGAACATGGATCTGTTAGTCACCTAAATCTCTGACCTTAGAATTAGGGAATATCCGCTGAGACAACCAGGAGATCCATTTAAATCAGGTAAAATAACGTATTTCTTTGCTCAGTGGACAGACATTTTCTGGAAAGTCTTTCTATGAGAGATCACGGATGTAGATGGTAGCTGCTTCAAAAAAGGATTGGGCAAATTCATCAATGGTAGACTTGTAATCTAGATGATGAGGTGAACAGTCAGGATCATTAGCCCAATGACTCTGGAAAGACATGAGGAAAATAACTATCAGATATTGGCCAGATTTGTGTGCTTTCCCTAAACACTATTTCTTATGGTCACTGAACTTGGTGGAAAATTTGATATGATAGAGAAGAGAATTTCTTATGTTCTTATAATATATTACCATTCTATGTATAAGGCTTCTTCTTAGCCCTGCTAAAAGGATCAATTTCAGTTTTTGCTTAAATATTTCTCTGGCATTTATCCACAAAACAAGCATCCCCAGTCAAAACTAAGGACACTAACAATCAGCTGGGACTCAGAAAAGTTTCTGACTCATGAAATGATTTGATAAGTGAAACCAGGAATAGAGACAGACATTCCAGTAAAGGCACTTGGTATTCAAGTCTTCCTATGAACAACTCAGGAAGAAGTCATTGAGAGGCATAAGAAATATGGCTATATTTTATTCATTGGTAAAACACTCATTTCTGTAATTCCTCCTGTTTAGCACATTCCACACTTTTAAGAGTTTAAATAACATCTATAGATGCATTTCTCCATAGAGTAAGGGGCAAACTTCAGATAGAAAGATAGAGCAATCATTAATGTGGGCATATTAAAATATCTTTCTTCATTTAAAAGCGAACAAAACCAGAAATTAAAATAAAAAATATTCCAGACTGCAGATTAGAAAATACTACAAATTGTTAGATGTTTAAAGAATTTCCTTTTGCCAGTCATCATACATTTACTAAATTTATCAATAGATTAATTATTTATATGTTTAATACAAATAAAAACTGAAAAATAAAAGCATCATCTTATTGTTGCTTTTATAAATATTAACTAAGTAAGAGTATAAAAATATACCCTTCCCACCTGACCTAAGAAACCTTTCCCAAACAAATCCCTTCTTCACCACATCTAGTCTACCATTCTTTGGAAGATTTTTGCAGAGAATCAGTCTTCTCCTCTGAAGATCTCAAGTAGTGTTCTTGGCCCCACCCTGTATTTTCGAAAGCATTGGTCTCTTTAGCACATGTTGAATTAGCTTTCCATCTCTCTAATTACTTCTTCTCTCCTTTTTTGTCTTTCCTCCAGGATCGTAGCTTATCCCAAGTTTTTCCACCACCATAGCTGTTACCTACCACACTGAGTCACTGCAGAGCTGGAGGAAGATGCAAATAAGCCTTTGTGCCAGCTGCCTCTTATCAGCTCAGCCAAAATAAGGCTCAACGCCAGAAAAACAAGAAACAGGAGGAAGGTGGTATAAAAGATTTGAAGTATGAGCAGAATACTAAATATCTGCAGCCAAGAATGAAAAGAAAAACTATTACTTTACTGAACACACTACCTTCATTTTTCTCATCCCATTTTCTCATAGCTATTTGTATTGTTTTGTTTTTTTTTAATTCCCATCTAATGAAAGGTGATAAACCAAGAATTGATGCTTCTCTATAAGACTGCAGGATCCAGTGATTCATTGCTTTTTTTCTGTTCTGTTCCTAAGACCCACAGGTCAGAAAAGAAAATATTAGAATTTGTGATGAAGGACTAAAAGAAAACTTTTTACACTGTACAGAAGCAAAATCAACAGCCAGATTCAAGTACTTTTGTATCAAAGCAGACATCCTGCCTCTTTAGTGTACACATCCATGGATAGAATTTGCTCTTAATTCTGAACAAACTGAACTCAGGTTCAATTAAAACTTGAATGAATCTTGTTTTTTCTAGCTCGTAACCTCAGATGTCTGCATATCAGAGAAAAAGAAGCCCTACAAGCTTAAATCCTTTCTACTGTCCATAGGAGTAATGATCCATAACATATGAGTACATTGCAAGGATCTATTCTTGTAGCTAACAATTTCATTTTATCAGAAATTTCATTGTATGATCTTTCTCTAAGTCTCTTCTCTTTTCCTACATGGAGCTCCTAATGCTGAAAGTCATTCACACCACTCACAACATTCAGCTGTTCACAAGAAACCCAATGGAAAAGACCAGACTTCATTTACAGCCTAGTACCTCTATATGCATAACCCACCGGTTATTTTATTTTTTTATTATCATTATTATTATTTTTTTTTTTTTTTACAAAACAGAATTTAGATAAAGAAGGATACATCAGCAAAATTTTGTTCAAAAGTATACTAGACAAAAAAAATGTGTATCTATTATGTAAAATGAAATACAATAAAAATCAATATGGAAAGCAATGTAAGAGATTCTTCCAAATGACTTTATGTCGATAGAGTTCTGTTGCCTGTGTCAATCTGCTATCAGAACAGCAGAATTGTCACGTCTCACACTCATACACACACCTATAAACATTCTGCATGGCATAGTACGCTTTAAAGAAAATGTGTGTGCAAGCACATGTAACTAGGTCTATAGAAAGGGAAAAAGTTATGGGATCAGACTGATAGCAACTATGATTTGGTGAATCCTTGTTAATTTAAAATGCACTGCATCCTAGTCAGCTGCATTTCAGAAGAAAATGTGAAATGTGTTGGATATTTCCCAAGGCAGGTAAAAGATTGAGTTCAGTCCTGTCTAGCTGATGCACTGAAATTCACAGCAGTGCTGACAGGGATAAATGCTCTTTCTGGAAAATGGCAGACCACATAGAGATGTATTTGTCATTAGAATTACCCAACTGATCATTCGTTAAATGTGAAGTGTGCCCACCTACTTCTAAATATCAACAACACATTTGATGAAAAATGGAAATGTGGCTGTTTTCATGTCAGTGTTCCATTTGCCATAGAGATTAGAGTAAACAACACCATAAACACAAGTTATCCCCTGCAGGATTCATTGTCAGTAATTTCAGGTAAAGCACCTAGAAATCTAGAAAACTGGTGTAATATGATTGATGTTATATAACTTGTAAAACTATTTTCTGAAAGAGTGGTTTTCATTCTCTTCCAAAATAGTAAACATATTTTTATATGTCCTTCCATAGTTGTTTATTAAATTAAAAGCAAAATGTGTGTGAAAATGTAATGGAGTGAATAAGTTTTTTTCCCTACTTGGTAATAATTCATCATCAAGATCTAATAGAGCACAATTTTCATCTCTCCCAGGAGAGTCCTCAGTCTTTACACTTGTAATTATCAGTATACTGAATTTCTCAGTTATGGAAGCTGTGTAAAATATGGAGCTTAGGAACAAAAAGATTCATACCAGTTGTGACATGAGGATTTACGATATGACTTTCATAAGATATAGTAAAAATCTTCAAGGAGAGTAAAATTAGGACAAAAGGACATGTGTTCTCCGTGCTTCCAGAGATACAAAATTTTCATAAATCCTCTTTCTTCATTTTCCAAGAGATTTTTGTGTTACATCACTGAATTCTAACACTGGTGGCTTTCAATTATTTCTGAGGCTTTCTGATCATGAAATAAAATGGATAGGGGCACACTACACATATTGCTTTATTTTGAAATTCAACAGCACTTTTGTACCATCTCTGCTTTCAGAGAGCCCTCTCATCGTCAGCATTAGTCCTGATATTATCTTTCTGTTCCTGGCACAGAGCTGACACTCAGCTTGTGAACCTGCCTGCACCATTTGTCAACAGTGTCTGTAATGGGGAAATATTCAGTGAAGTAAATGGCTGGGCTTTCTGGAGTCTTCAGAATTCTGTGTCCCTCTTGCCCATTTTAAGTGGCACAATTGAATAAGACAAAGGTTCCCCACTAAATCCTTAGCTTCAAAAACCAGCTTAAAAGTAACACAAGACTGTGGCCTGCTTGTCTACAGGCAGCCTACAACTCTAACATGGGAGATTGCTCCGGAGCTGAGATTAAGCACCGGGAAGAAACACTGCTTTGGTGGCTCTAGCATTGCAGTGACAGAAGTGACTACCTATCACTGACTGAAGTGCAGTGAGTCTGGCCCGTGCAACCAAAGTTATCTAGAGCAAAAATGGGAGGTGCTGGGTTTAATTTACTATGAAAGACTATGGCCTTAGGAGTGTTTATCTCTGTGGTGAAGCTTGTTCCATCCTCCAGTCCAAGGCCTGCACTAGAACTTGCATAATGAGGTGGTTAGTGGGAGATGATGCATCCACACTGCAAGCAGTGCTCTGGGTTACACCCACGTATGACTTCAGCCTTGATCCCTGCAGGAAAGAAGCTACCTTGAGCTATCTGCAATCTCCCAGTGGGTGACACACAGAAAATTGCTGGCTACAGACTCTGGTGAATTCACATGGAGCAGAACCGCCTCCAGGGCACTAACGTGGTATTACAGGTGTGTTACTCTATTAAACGGTTCTAAAAGCTTTGCCTTTTGGTTTTTTGTTTTACTTTATATACCTGTCATGGACTTAGTATTTCCCTCCTATTGTCCATAACAGAAGTATTTTCTGAGATGAGGAAAGAGCATGGAAGTGGAAGCCCTACCTTTCTTACTAGAAAACCCAAGAGGCCACTACAACTTGGTCATTGATGAATACCCTGCAACCTTCAGCAAATCTCTGAAGAGATGAGAGGAAAACTTCTACATCATGTCCAAAGCTCTTTCAGGTTCAGAGCTAAACTAAAGGTAGGAGTGGTTTGTATGAAAAGTAAAATCAGGACTTCCCCCTTTGAGTGTTTTAACTCTGTGTAGAACACAAAAAGAAGGAAGAGCAGATGTTGAACTTGGTTACAAATAAGTTATTTAAAGCAAAAAATTAGTCTTCTAAATATGAAAGTTTGTGGAAAACTAGAAATATAAATAAACATATTCTGCCTTTATATGTACCTCCATAAAGTATTAGTTTCAATGAAATGGAAGTCAAATATCATTGGGAAGATGACCTAATCATCAGAATGTTTTTAGTTTTTAAAAGCATATATTGCTCCTCAGAGAGTGTATTTAAGCACCTGTGTAATGTATATTGTTAAGAATTTCTTCCAAGAACTCAATAAAGTAGTTTGGAAATGAAAAGATAATAATTTTCAGTCTGTTTTGTAAAATAAAGAAATAGTTTTATTGGGTTGACCTGGGCTGAATGCCAGGCACCCACCAAAGCTGCAACTGGACAGGGGACAGAAAATAAAATGAAAGGTTCATGGGTTGAGTTAGGGATGGGGAGAGATCATTCACCAAATATCTCATAGGCAAAACAGACTCAAAAGGGATATTAATTGAATTTAATACTAGTAAAATCAGAGTAGGGTAATGACAAGTAAAATAAATCTTAAAAACACCTTCTTGCCACCCCTCTCTCCTTCCTAAGACCTACTTCCTCCCCTCCAGTGGTGCAGAAAGACAGGGAATGTTCAGTTCAGTGTGCCACATTGCTGCTGCTACTCAGAGAGAAGAGTCTTTCCCCCACTCCAGCATGGGGTCCCTCCCACGGGAGACAGTTCTCCATAAACTTCTCCAGTGTGGGTACATCTCACATTCCCCATGAACTGCTGCAATGTGGATCACTCTTCCATAGGGTGCAGTCCTTCAGGCACAGCCTGCTCCCGCATGGGTCCCCCATGGCCTCACAGACCCGTCTCGGGCATCCACCTGCTCCAATGTGGTCTCCTCCATGGGCCTCAGGTGGATCTCTGCATCCCCATGGTCCTCCATGGGCTGCAGGGGCACAGCTGCTCCACCATGGTTTGCACCACAGGCTGCAGGGGAACCTCAGCTCTGGCACCTGGATCACCTCCTCCTCCGCTTCCTCCACTGACCTTGATGTCGGCAGAGTAGTTTCTCTCACATATCCTCACTCCGCTCTTCTCTGGCCACGATTATATCTGTGCAATAACTTCTTTCTCCTTCTAAAATATGTTTTTACAGAGGTGTTACTACCTTCTCTGAATGGCTCAGTCTTGGCCAGTGACAGGTCCATCCTGGAGCCAGCTGGCATTGGCTCTACTGGACATGGGGGAAGCTTCTGGAAGCTTCTCACAGAAGCCACTCCTGTAGCCCCCCTACCACCAAAACCTGATCTTGCAAACCCAACACAACAATGAACTGGTGCAACCTACTTATATAATCTTGGAAAATTCTCATCTTCTCCATTTAGAATTACATCTTTTGTTTTTACCAGTTTGTTGATGATATGAATAAATCAATCTGTCAGTAATTTTAAGGACAATGTTCAATGTGGTAATTTTTACATAATGGTAAAAATAAGATGACTTCGCAACCGTATACACTGAATGTATTTGTTAAATTCACTACATTTAAAGAGAGAATTAGAGTTAATTATGATTGTATTTTTGGTAAGATCATTCTTCCTGATTCAAATTTCTAATTACTTTTCAAATGAGCTTTTACGGGACCTTTTGGTTATTACTCTACAAGATGAAGCTCTGGGAATTACAGAAATACTTGCATCATAATCATCATTGAAGTACTAACAGAAAAATATTTGTCATTCATAAAAATATTCATTCATACAAAACATTTTTAATGGTACTTTATGAATATCAAATGAAAATTTTAAAAATTTTCTTAAATACCCATTGTACAAATTACTATCTTCCTAGATTAAACCACAAAAGCCAACAACTGAAAGACCTTTAGATCCTGCCATCTCCATTAGGAAACTGATGTATCAGGAATGATTTCTCAGAGCTTTTAGTTATATTCAACTTGTCTAGCTTTTCCCATCATGCTTTCCCTCTACTACCTTCTTGGTTTTGAAATAAAATATGCTATAACATGGGTATAAACATTACCTTGGCAACAGCTGCTGTCCATTTCTCAGTCTGCTTTTCAATATTATATGGCATTTTAAATAAATGAAAATCTATCAGTGACTTAAACAACAGTGTCTTTAACTGATTCTCATGATAAAAAAAAGCAAACCCACAAACAAACAAACAAAAAAAACAGAGGCAAAAAGGAGGAACCAAAATAAAACATATTATATTATATATATGAATTTCAAAGATCCATCTGTAGAATATCTGTGTAGTTATCAATCCATTCTTTTATTTGACACGTAAGTTGATTAGAAGAGGTCTGCAGATGCAAATATTTCTCATGTCAGTAACAGAGCAGGGACACATAGCTATGTGTTTTTTTCTCTTGCTGGCAGCTTTGCTGCTTGATTCCATTCAATCCAGAAAGAAGCATGAATTTAAATCAAAGGGATATATATTTTACTAAAATTACCAGCATGTAGTTATTAGTTAAGAGGGGAAAATTTACAAAAGTAGGGGTTATAGTCAATTCTTTTATTAGAGGGATAATAAATAATCTCTGCCTCTAATTATAAAAAAAAAAACATGCTGACCAAAAATATATAATAAAAACTTTTAAAATTGTGTTTTTATCTAAACTCCTGCTTTTCTTGAATTCTCTTTTCATTATCAAATCATACTCTGATTTGCATTAACCACTCATGCCTATGAATTCTGAATATGACCTGGCAAAGAGAAAACATGACCCGGTAAACAGAAAACATGACCCTGAAAGCTTGAAGAGAGCACATTACTACATTGCTATTTCAAAATTTGTATCATAAGCCAGATATTTGAAAAGTGCATTGTAATTCTGGCATATTTTGAGTGTGGATCTATTCTACTGAACTTTCTACATACATCCTTCAGAAACAAAAAAGCCAACCCTATAATGTCCATGTGAGTTAGACACAAAAGCCATTTTTACTTTCACATAGATTAAAGCATATCAACAGCAGACTCTCTCTTGAGACCACTCCTGTGAAACGCGGGAGAAAGGTAAGCTTTGCTGTCAGTTTTTTTTCCAAACTAATACTGATACAGTAATACACTTAGAAGTTGTTTTAATAATGTATTAAACCTGAACCACTTGTCCCTCCTGGAGCTCCTTTTTTCTTAAACTAATAATTACTGTAATGATACAATGTTAGCATACTTAGAACTGGTAAGGAACCAATGTTGTTTCATAAAAAACCCTCTTGCTTCTGAAAACTGAAAATGTTATTAATTAATGGGGGGGAAAGAAGGTGGAAAAAACCCCAACAGTCTTATTTGTAAACTGTGTAGTGTTAGAAGTAAACAGAGGTTTGGATAGTCAATAGCCCTACAGTCAGAATTCTCTCTCTAGATAAAACATATGTTGACTTATGTCGCTGCTGTTCATAATTCAGAGGAGAAACGAGGCTTTGGATTTCCTATTTCAACACCTTCATTATTTTATATCATGAGTGATTGGGTTTTTTCTCGGTTTAGAAAATAAATAATTCCATCCTAACATGGGTATTCTTCCAATCATGTTTTGCTGCAAGATGGACATTTTAAGTTAAAAGATATAATTGGAAATATGTCAGCTGACATGAACACTATCTAGAGGGGCAGTAACTGTTTTTAAGTTCCACTTTGTGAACAAAACCAGATGATACATGGCTTACTTATACATTGTATGTAACTTACTAAGATGACAAATGAGTAAGAGATACAGCTGCCTTCACTAACAATTCTGTTATTCCAATATTAGATTAAGAAACTATTGGAAAGCTGTAGTCTGTATGTTTTATTTCTCCAGTGTTGTGGACTGTTATTTCAGTACATAGCAGAATCTACAACTTCTGTCTCTACGGGTTTAGTTTTGTGTTAGTTTTGGTGCTTTGCTAATCTGTTCCTTTTGTTTTCCTTGTTTCCTATGATAATTTACAAAAGAATGGTGGAGACGACTGTGAAATTCTGGATTTTAAACATCAGACATAATTAGAAAAATAAGGAAAATACAGCACAAACACAGTTCTCAGTTTTTTTAATTTGACAACTGACGTCCAACTTTAATAATTGGTGGAGCTCCATAACATGGTCTCCTGTGTCTGAACACTATGAGATTTCATATGATCACTCTGTCCTTTACTCTTTGTAAGGAAGTGAAAAAGCAAATGTCTGTTTGGCACAAAGTTAATTTATGTTCATTTGGTCCAACGGTTGTAGCAGCAGGACTGGGCAGCACCACGAAAACATTGCTCACTTGCTTATCTACTCAGGAAACAGAAATAATACAACATGACATTTCTCCAATAATGGAGCTTGAAGGGTGACTGCTGAGTATCATACACGTGCTAAAAGCTACTGACAATTCTCAAAAAAAAAAAAGTTTAAAATGTTCAATAAAATTTAGTAGTAACACATTGAAGTAAATCTCTTTCTACTCATTCTAGAAATGAGTAAATGAGATGAGAGGTCTCATTCCCTAAACTCAACAGCTCAGGTCTACCCCTTGTACCTCTCTTTGGTCCTGCTGAGGTCCAGCTAGTCTCAGAGTCTTGTAATACACTTAAGTGACTGTATGGACAAAAAGCTTTGGGGAAGCTCTCACTCTGCTGGCCCAAAATGTACCTTATCCAGACATGAACTCCGGCCTTCTAGTGACACCTGAAATTTTCAGTAAGAAACTGCTTTCTTAATTATCCTTTAGCCAAGGAATCATTCTATTGTTTCAGTTATTTATTCATATAAAACTTCTACACCTGCAAAGAAAATGTTGCTAAAAAGTTTCTAACTGTACAGTCTCAAATTTTTTTCTCCAACTCAGAAGCTTTAGTGGTTTTCTTCAGAAGGGGAAAAAAAAGTCATAATGTACAAATGCCTTTTTTTCTTAAAACCATATTTTTCTGGTCCTAATCAACCTAAGTCCTTAAAAGTATTTTCTCACTTGATCTCTTAAAATACTTTCTATACCTTTACCCACAACTGATGTTCAATGCAACACACAGAAATATCTTAGTGCTCATGTGCTATCTTCAGTTAATTCCATGCACTGGTGTTTTTTGAATCTCTAGGATTCATTCCTATCAGTGAACATCTGCAAGAATTCCTTTTAAAACTTTTTTAAATATTACGTTTCAAGTGTATTTGCGTTCAAAAATTAGTTTTAAGGTATATAGTATTTTCTTTATGGATTCAATACACAGTTAATTAGCAAACTTCATAGTCCATAAAAAGTAAGACAGGGACTTTGACCCCACACTATTTATACCCTGGGTAATTACCCTCACCCTTTCAGTACTTTATGGTATGCTCTCTGTCTCCCTCTTCATTCTGTTTTTTAAATAGTTTTCTAATCTTCTTGACACAACATCAGCATTTTACAGATATAGAGAAATATTTTACTGGCAAAGGAAAAACATTCCCTGCACCAGCGCAAGTTCAAACACTTTAAAAGCTGTTAATATATTCTTCTTTGTTACAATCATTCATCCAATATAGCTTTGAAAGAGTCATTTGGATCCAGAACAAAAACAAGCTACAAGAAGTTAAATAGGTTCAAATAAATATTCACGCTTTGCATGCTTATCTAAATCAAACCTCCAAAGCCTTTCAAGTTTGCTCAACATAGATTTCACTCTAGCTTGTAAACTGTTTCCTAAATAGGTCTTTAAATTGCTTCAGATCATTTTGGTCATTCAAGACATTCTGCATAGTGGAATAAAATAAAAATAACAGAAAATCTGAGACCGACACACATACAGAAGCTCAGTAATTCTTATTCCAGGCAGTCATTCTCACAGTAATTCAGGTCTGTCAAAATCTATAATTTTTGGCATAGCCTATCAACGTGCATTTTCATTTGATTTCCCATCTTATATATATTTATGTACTATTCTCCTCATCCAGAAACGGAGTTAAGAGTAATAATTATCTTTATAGAATGTGCCATTTTTTGGGTTTTTTAACTAAGCTAAAAATTCACTTTTTCATCTGTGTTCACTGCTAGGTGGCTTTATTTCAACTGCTTATATTTTAGAATTTTGGCAAGTTGAGGTTAGAGCCCTCATGCTGCTTTTACCCAGTTATCTGCCTTAGTGTATATACTTTCCCTTTTTTTCTCCCAATTTAGTTATTATTTAATCAGTCCTTACAAAATTGATTAATACAGGTATTAAGGCTGCTGGACCATAGATGCCTATGGCCTAAATAAGTATTCTTATGAAAATTTAAACAGGTTTAAAGATTGCAGGAAAAATAGAAAACTAAATCAAAAATTTACCTCTGCACTACAGAGGAGTAGATCTTCTTCAACACCTGGGTTTTATGAGAAAGTCTCTGGAGCCATAATTGGGAGACTGATTGATCATAACCATTGGTGGTACTCAATCAGAGGCACAAAGTCTGCTTGGAGATGAGTATCTAGCAATGTACCACAGGGGTCAGCACTGGATCCAGTCCTGTTCCACATCTTCATCAATGATCTGGATGACGAGCACACTATCAGCAAATTTGCTGATGACACAAAACTGGGATGAGTGGCTCGTTTGCAGGATTATGCTGTCATCCAGATGGACCTCGACAGGCTGGAGAAATGGGCTGTCACAAACCTTATGAAGTTCAACAAAGGAAAGTACAAATAATACCATGCACAATATGCACTGGGGACCAAGTACAGGCACAAACTGGAAAGCAGGGGCAGAATAGGACCTGGAGACCCTGGTGGACGCAAAGTTATGCATGAACTAGCAATGTGTCCGTGCAGTAAAGAAGGTAAATTGTATCTTCGGCTGCATAAGGTGAAATGTTGCCAGCAGGTAGAGGGAGGTCATCCTTCCCCTCTCAGTACTGGAAACTAGGGGTTCTGTGACCAGCTCTGGACTCCTCTGTACAAGAAAAAGACATATACTAACTGGAGAGAATCAAATAAATCACATAGTCAATGAAGAGCCTGAAGTACATATGATAATGGAGACAGGATAAGAGATTCAAGACTGTTCAGCCTATAGGAGTCTCAGGGGATATCTCATCAATGCATAAAAGTACCTGGCAGGAGGGTGTACAGGAGATGAAGCCAGGCTCTTTTCAGTGGTTCCCAGCGACAGGGCAAGAGGTAACAAGTACACACCGAAACATTGGAGGTTTGGTCTGAACAACTGGAGATACATTTTTACTGTGAGGGTATGTGTGCACTGACATGGGTTTTCTAGGGAGGTTGTGGAGTCTCCTTGGGATATTCAGAAGTTGCCTGTATATGGTCCTGGGCAACTGGATCCATGTTGCCCTATTTGAGCAGGGGCCTCTGCTGGACAAAATGAACTCCAGAGGTCCTTTCCAAATTCAACTATTTTGTGATTCTACGATTCTCTTATTACAGATGTTGTACAGAAAATAAAACAATTCAAAGAGAGAAAATGATACAGACTCTTCTATGTGGGCACAAGTGTCTTTTCTTCCCCATTTTCCTGCTTGTTACTTTGGGCAGCATCTGCTAAAGAGGGAATTGCTTTGGTGAATCCCATGCTTAAAACTCTTACTTGTCTTCCTGTGTCTTGTATGAAGGCTATAGATTCCACCAGGAGATACATATTTGAAAGTGCTTTTTTGAGATCTACTCTGTTTGATCACATTGTTTGTTTTAGTTTCTTCCCCCTTTCAGTATTAATATCTTTTAAGAAATCTGTACTTTGCTTGAAATAAACTGAAAATGTCTTTGCCGTAAGTCTCCTCTCTGAAGTGAGTAATGCAGGGATTAATTTACATTTTGTGTTAAACTTGACAATTAACAAAGAGAATGAGTCACATATCAATATATGACTTCTTTTATTAATCTGGAAGTGTAGGTTAAAGGGCTGGCTCTGATTACATAATTTGTGTTCCTGAAACATAAATTGGTAGGTTTATTTTTCATGAAGATCAACTGTCATGAAACAAATTCTCTCATATGATTTGACCTATTAAATTGTATTTTTAATTACATGTTCCAATTAATGTATTAATATTTTCAACCATCAGCCCAATTATCCTAACGGATACTGATGTTCTTTCAAACTATCATTTTATATTTCTGCAAGTGAACATCTTGCTCTCTTAAGAAAATTTAACTTTTATTTTTATTATTTTATTTGAATTCTTAAAGTTGTGGGAAATTATTAAACAAAATTCTGCTTTCCTTAATTAGATAATGAGTAAGTCTTATCTTAGGGCATTACAATTTGTTTCATTTTGTCATAGTTATTGAAAAATCTTGTATTACCATATCACTGGATTTTTTAAAAAAATATTTGACAATCTATTTCACAATATTTTTGCACCAGTGAATCATTAGTAGTATGCATTTCAGGGCAAGTAATTTGATTCTTCTGTATCTTAACAAATGTCAAAATGGATAGGTATGGTGAAAAAACAAGCTGAACTGTGCTTGTGTAATAAATCTTTAAAGTCAAAACTGTAATGGTGACATCTAGTTTTCTTTATTTTAAAATATGGCCCATTGGGAATTGATTTTTTTAAAAACTATTTTGCTGAAGCTACAGCTTGTTTGGCATCTTTATAGTTTATTTGGTTTTCAAAGCCAAAAAGTTCTGTTACCTCAAAATGTTTTAATTTTGCAGCAAAAGGTGTAGACAAAAGGACACCAGAAACTACAGGCATTTCTAGGTACAGAAGGACGACTCAGATCCGGTGATTCAAGCCATTAATCTGACTAAAGAGAGCTCTACTCTAACATCAATTTCTACAGTAAGAGTCACCTTCCTTGTCACCTCTTCAAGCTTTACCTTTATCCAGTTGCTCAATGGGGCAATAGTGAAGTTAAATCGTAATGTTAAGAGTGAGGGATAAGCTGTTAATCTTGGTATTTCTGTTACTGTTCCAAAGGAAAACAACACAAGGCCATTTTCCAAAGAGGTAGTTAATTCCTTATATTTCTCTGTTCAGCTGATTTGTATTAAAGGAAATAATGATATACATAGAGAAAGATAAATCCTAATTTCTTTTCAGAATATGGAGTGACAGTACAATAACTGAAGACATTGATACAAAATCAACAAAAATATTGGCTATCCTGATGTGTGAATTAGGGTAGGAGTCCTGTTTCTATTTGCAGAAACAAGAAAAAGCAATCAGTTGGGGACAAAAAATAAAGATAAAATAGGTACTTAGAATAATAAGGACAGCCTAACAGGCTCTTTGCATGACCTGCTACAAATCATATATATGGTACACAGGCAAAAAACCAGAGAGAGACATTCTGTTCACCTCCTCTTATCACTGCTGTTGTCACAGAATAAGTGCTTGCCTGTTCGCCTCAGCTGTAGGAATTCATGTGTATCTGAGAACGTAATGTGGTTGTCAAAGTGACAACAATCTCGTATTTGGCGCTTCAACGTCTGAACAAAGCGCTAGTGGAAAATGTGCGAAATATGTTTAAAAAAGCTCTTTGGATGTTAAAGTAAAATTCCCTCCGGACCTTAAAAATAGCAGGTGGGCAGTAAAGAAAAACCTTTGGTGTTGTAAGGTTCTTGAATAAATATCAGTAACATCAGACATTGATTGACTTGAATTTGATATCATAGCCTACATGCCAGCTAAATAATTTCTATTTTGAACTAAAATAAAAGGAGTTACTTGCTACAAGTAACAGTATACACTGCAGAGAGTTTTCTTATCAGAGATAACGATCCAAATCCTAACCAGGCATAAATTAAAATAAGTGAAATTGTGCTGATCATGCCAGTGTTACTTGCATGTTTTATCATTTATCATATTTGTTTTATCATCCCCACTCAGTTTTTAGGTATAGGATTTTTTTAAGATTTATTTTCTTTTAAATCTTTTTACAGAGAGATTTATAGAAGATTTTTCTCCATATCTCTCTCAACAGCACTTTAATTCTGAGAGTTGGGATTTATTCCCGGGACAGCTATGAATTGCTTAAACAAATGGCATCTGTAAAACTGCTTAACTTGAAAGCAAGGCATCCAAGTGAAGAAAAATCTGTGAAGTAGGGAATATGGAACAGCAGTTTTCTTACTGACACAATATGAGTACTTGAGCACAGCTTGTTAGAAAGAAGTCTCAATCCAACTGCTGTAGGTCTTCTGCCAACTGTGAACTGTAATGGTAGGAAGAGTCATTATAACCTTAGCTATAACCTAGCCCACTCTTTTGGGCCAATACAATGCCAATTAACATCAGCTTCTGGTAAGTAGCACTTTGACAGCTACTAAGCCTGGGTAGGACACTGGGAACTGGAAGGAAAGGGACTTGAAATAATTTTATTGCTTCATCTTTTGGTGTTTCTCAGTAAGATATGAAAACAGTAGGCAGTTGCAACTTCTGTATTATTCATTCAATTAATTAATCACTTTCTGTCATATAATAATGAAAAGTCTTTTTTTTTTTTTTAAATAATTACTTTCATTTCCTTCTGCAATGTGTCTGTGCTTAAGTAGTTAGGAAGTGTTCTCTAGTTATGGGCCAAATGTTTTGCTCATGTAACTTCACTGATATGGTACAAAATCTCCTTCTCATAGCAGGAGGAATGTTACCTAAGTAATTAAATACAGCACTTATGAAGGGATAGAAATATTAAGTCTGCTACATTTCTCCCAGTACTGCAGCAGTCTGTATTATCTCAATCTATTATTACCTCAGTGGTAGAGACTACAGTGATTTTTATGCATTTGTTTCTGTGGTAAAAGTAAACCATAAAGTGCAAGACTTGTTAGTAAAAGATTTCCATCCCGCGAGAAGATTAGGGTATTCCATTTTGATTATATGCCAATAAATGACAGGAAATGGTAGGAAATTAGTTGTAAAGGATGAGGTAAAATACATTGAAGGTAAAAATACAATATGTTCCAATGGTTTGTGAGTTTTTTTCTTCTAGTTTTCTATCTGGATAGCATGAAAAAATAGATGACATTTACATACTTCTCTGCAGACACTACCATATGTATTACTCCCACCTTCACGTTATCCACATGAAGGGGTTTTATTGTACCATATTCCCTATGGAGAAAAAAGACTATCAAAATTCTTTATTTTTCTTAATCACTTTATTATAAAGAACACTTTATTTTCTAAATTTTCTGAAAATATACCCCCCTCTCCCTGGTTTTTTGAAAGCTCTCAGCCTACAAAGGGCACTATCATAAATATGCTGATAATAGAATGATCAAGAAATAAAAGCAGATGTTGAAGGCTGTTATTAGAATACCCAGCACAACTACTTCTTCTTTGGGGTTTTGTCAATCAAAAATAATACATTTGCTACAAGACAAAAAATCTGTAATCCTTCAGATTACATTTTTATAGCCTGTATAGTATTCTGATGAATTAGAAATTGAGTAGTCTGTCTTACCGGCCCAATGGAAACTCTTCAACCATGAACATAAGCATACTAGTAGATACAAAGGAATCTAGAAGCATTTCTTAGACACGAATTCAAGTCTGCCCTTTTTCTCTACTACACCTGGACTTAGTATTGTGATTGGAGCCACATGGACCATTTAAACCAGAGGCACAGTGTCTAAACGTGGCCTCTGTACTCTTAGAGCTACCTGACAAAGTCAGACAACTGAATTGAACTCCTCAGTAACCTCGATTCCTTTTCAGACCTTAGTCTGCACATGGTTTCTATACAAGCATTTACCCTATACTCTTCCAGCTTTAGGCACATTTTATATTCCTTGTTGCTCCCAAGCATTCATACATTCTTTCTTTATGTTACTGTAGAAATACAAGGCAGCTACCTTGCTGTTACTTACAGGGATAGAGATGACTCTGGTCTGTAAGGCTATCCAACTAGAACATTTCATAAGCAACACACTTCATCAGAAACTTTGTTTTTAATAAATTCCACCTTCTGAAGATTTTTTTTAATCTTTGATCTACTCACTGTTAACTCACAAGGACTTAAAGAATTGTACTCATTACACAGAACTTCAATGGACTCTGGTGGTTTGATAGTCTAATCCTAAATCTCTTCTCATCCCAAAGAAGTCTGTCTCCTTCAAGTATATCTAAAAATTATCACAAAAAAAAAAAAAGGTTGATATTTAGAGTGCTGAATTTTCCCTCTAAAGAAAACTGCAGCTGTTTCTGTGTCCTAGAATTGCACATAACCTGTTAAATGTAGCAAAGAAAGTTTCTGAGCATTGTTTTCAATTGATCCACATACAGTAATTAAATAATTGTTCTTCAGGTAGATATCCAATCACTCTCGGAATATTCCTGCACCTCAGTTGTTGCAGCAGTTCTGCATACAAGCAGATGGACAAAATACAGAGGAAAAAAAAGTGAAAAGCAAGGGTAAATAATTATTTCATGTTCTTCCTAGAACAGCATTGGACAGATGGTGCATGGTACAAAAATGTATTTCAAAATTGTTTTGTAGCTGGGAAGCTGTCAAACACCAGGGACAGTCTGGGATCTTTAAGCATCTGATCTTTCAAGCCTCTTACAAAGTGAAGCAGAGTATTAGAGCAAATAAAGTGACTTTTTCCACTTGGCTGTGAACTATTGAATTCTGGGGTAGATAACACTGACTAGGAAATGGAAAGCCTGTGTGTGTTATGTTATCAGTAAATGCATGTCTAGGAAATACACGAACCATTAGAAACTATAAAGAATGTATGTAAAACTTAAAAATTGACTTCATAATAACATTAATCAGAGATAAGGGATAAATTTTCCAAACGATGATATATGTGTTTTGAGTTAATGTAAGTATTCAGGTAAGTAAGTGTTAACATTTTCAGACATAAGCTGGATATGAATTTTGGATTCTCTCCCTAAGCCGGCTATTACTAAATGTTGCTATTCCATAGGACATCTAGTCATTGAGTTTTCTGAAAAAGTGCAGTGGAAACTTGTCTTAAGGTGAACCACCTTTAAAAGCAGCTTAGGACCGAATCTGTAATTCCTTACTGTCTGTTCTAGCAAAATCAAAACAAGGATTTCAGGAAAGGGAAATTAGCAGTCCATATAGAAACTGAGCATTGTCCTTTAGGTAACATGGAGCTGTCCTGTAAGAATTATTAAGTGAGAAATCAAGAAATGCACTAAATACTGAATTACTGTCAGGGATTTCCATAAGAATTACCTTGGTGAAGCTGCTGCCTAATTAAATATCCACTTATGCATCTTATATTTTTTCCCACGTTCCTACAACAAAATTTATACAAGAGTATATATACAAAATCCTAGTTTCAGTCTTTACAGACTCACAGAATTAGAGAATTTCTCACAGAATCTCAAAATTACAGAATCACAGAGTTTAGAATGGTTTGGGTCAGAAGGGACCTTGGAGATCATCTAGTCCCAACCCCTCCACCATGGGACACTTTCCCCTACTGCTCAAAGGCCCATCCAACCTGGCCTTGAACACATTCAGGGATGGGGCATCCACATCTTCCCTGAACAACCTGTTCCATTGTCTCAACACCCTCACAGTAAAAGAATTTCTCCCTGATAGAGGGTGAGAACCACGTCCTTCAACCTGCTGGCCATGCTTCTTTTGATGCAGTCCAGGATATGGTTGGCTTTCTAGGCTGCAAGCTCACACTGTTGGGTCATTCATTCTGATATACCTATTAACTGTTTTTTCACTTGGTGTGTATTTGCATTGAATGCACACACACAGAGCTGTTTCCTACTATTTCAGTTAGTCAGTAACACAAAATAAAAATCACTAAGTAAAATTTGAAGTATATTACTAATCTGAGAATTGCCCTGTTAAAGCACATTGTTTGTATTACTTTTTAGCAAGAGGAAGTCCCAAAGCTCCACAACTTGATATCCCCAAAGAGGTTCATAGAATCATAAGCGCAAGAGATCTTTGTGTTATTCCTTGTAAACTGACTTATGATCACTGTTGTAGATAAAATATCAAGATTAATTGGATCTTCAATGGAATACATATATGGTATTCTCATGGAAAGATAAAATTCGATATTGTTCTCAATGGCTCAGTAGACTTCTCTCCTACTAATATTTAAAAAAGAAAAAATTATTAACATTAAAAATATTTTTATTTCATTAATTTGAAATTAACATAATAACCTTTCTTTCAGGAGAATTTAATTTATACAGGACAAAGTTTATAGTAGTGAACTAACATGTAAAACTGCTATGTTATCAAAAGCTCTTTGAAAAACCTGACTTTATGAATGACTTGGTACAAAACAATTCAACCTTCAGGTCAAGTCTGATTTTCAAGCACATTCTTTTTAAGGATATTCCCACAAGCACAAAACCCTTAAAACTCTAAATCCTTTTAATCAAAACCTGCCCTATCTACTTTGATGCATTGGCTATCTTTTCTAATTTTCCAGAAGTCCTCACTTAGAATCCAGCACATTAGATGGTATCAGCACCATTTACTTAAAGGGGAGAAGACAGAGAAAACAGCTGCCATTCTTAAAAAGCTAACAAAACCCAAACCCCAAAATGTAATAGAGACCAGCAATTCATACCTCAAACCTTTAAATCCTAAAAAAATGGAAAAGAGGGGTAGTAGTTTAAGAAAAATATTTCGTAGGTTACTATTATCCAGTAACACACAATACACAATCTGTGACTCTTCAGTTAGGACATTCTCATGGACCTCCTTTGGACACTCTCTAATTGCCTAATGGCTGTGGTGCCCAAAACTGTACACAGTACTCAAGGTGAGGGTGTACCAGTGCAGAGCAGAGAGGGACAATCACCTGACAAAAGGCTGTATCTTATATGTGAGTACAAATGCTTTTAATTGAAATATGGTCTAATGTCTCCACCTACAGACCTGCCTCCCTGAACAAAAGTTATTCTGCATAGTTATGGGCTTTTTTCTTCTTTGGAAAAAAACAAATAAAAGTTAACATAATCATATCTGTCAGAAACTGAGAATTAACATTGGAACATTCACACTTAGACTTGCTTGACAGCACCTTACAAATTATGGGTTTCATTATGAATAGAAGAAACAGTACAGGTCACTATCTTTTCTATTGCACATTCCCATGGAAGAGATAAAAAACATCACAGGAGTTGCCAACTGTCTCCTGGCATACCTCTTATCAAATGAGTGTGTATTGTCCATATATAACCTATGAAAAACTGAAGTATTTTAAGACTGAGTAAAATTTAAAAAAGCAATAGGAGGAACACTATGGTTTAGGTCTTGACTCAGCAAGGGTTCTTTTGCTCATCTTCACACAAATGTAAACTGAAGTCCTTTTACATGAGATGAGGTTATTATTTAAATTATTCGGGAAATAAAGAAAGGAAAAGACAATTCCATTACTTGTTAGTATTTCTTACACTTTTTTCATATGTCCCTGTGGTTTTGACCTCCAGCTGAATCAAATACAATCACAGTCAATAAAAGAGGTGACCTCTGTACCACAAGAAAGTCAGGGCCAGAGTCGTCAGTTATTAAGTAAAGATTTATTGTCTTTTTAATAAACATCCTTAACCTTCTGTATCATGAGAAAGCCTTCTATAAACAACATCTCAAGTGAATACCATCATAAGATGCTTTATAAGAAACAGGAATGCAAACATACAGAAGCAATAACAAAATAAGTTGCAATTACAGTTTAATTCTGTAGTTACACCTAGAATGCTGTCTATCCTCAAAAGGATGAACTAACATTAAACTATGCTTCAATTTTTATTCTTTTTGTACGTTTATTCCTCTTTTATCAGTATTTTTTTAAATAAGGCCAGGGAACATTCCTTACAAAGGTAGAGGGGTTGGAACTAGATGATCTGTAAAGTTTCTTCCAACCCAAACCGTTTTATGATTCTGTCATTCATTCTAAGACATATCAACTCATGAATGAAGATATTAAAACATATGTTCTCCTAATGGTAGAAGATTATAGACTACTATGTTATACAACAATAAAACTTGATACTATTTGAATGTCCTGTCTAATCAATTTCTTGTCTGACTTATGTTATTGATTTTCTGCTTATGGAATATTGGCCAGTCACTTAGATAAATAAAAATTATTTGATGCCAGGTTTCTATTTCTATCTGCTATCTTTTTAGGGGTAAAAAAGTACTTAGGAAGGATTTAGGAAGAGAGGTAACTTTGTACTTGGATTTAATCAGCTAACTATAAAGGGAAAAAAAAAAAAAGGAAAATCATAGTCGATCTGAGGAAACAATGCAGCAGAGACATCCACCTTTAGCTATATTTCTGCATGGTCCTTTAAGTCAGTTCTGGGATTTGATATAAGAAAGAATAATGTATTCTCTTGTTTTCCTATATTATGCTGGAAAACAAGAAAAGAAACAGCAAAAATCTCCCTACAAACAATGACTTTCTAGAAAGTGTATGTAGAAGTATGCTTATGTACATACATGCACACACATATACACAGACACACAAAATAAAACTATTTTACCTTTGAGAACATAAATGCTTATCTATAACATATTCAGAACTTTTCTAAAGCTACGGGTTTTTTTAAGTAACTTCCCTCAGGAGAATGAATGTGTTCCAATTCAATCCCCCAGTTTGCCAGTAGAAATGGTGCCTCTATTGATAATGGAAACTAGGCCCACCAAATAATGCAATGCTAACAGGATTCCAATTGACATGGCAATGACATAATCAGAGTGAAAGTGCTCATTATTTTTCTGACAAGATTTGTTTTTGGCCAAGTGCTTTAATTCCTTCTTTCTGATCTGACTGATCAGTTTTTGGCCTGAGGAGTTTTTTGTTTGTTTGTTTAATGAAAAATTGTATTAAAATGCTATCTTGATCTTCTTCACACTAATACAAGCTTTGACAAAACAAGATATTGAAACATGAGGTAACACCAATTATGAGGATTACATTTATGAAAGCTGCCAGGTGACGACTGTGCAGCTGGTATTCCAGAAATGAGGCATGCTACAAACTAACACTGCAAATGTGAAAAACATTCCTCCCCCTTGTCTGTGTCACCAGATATTCAAGTTAAGGGCCTTCAGAGTTCAAAACAGTCAGTATTTGATCACTTAACCATAAAGGAATTAGTTGTGTTAGTTTTCCCCCTTTATATTTGCCTTCCTACTCCTCAGGAGTGAGGCTTTCTTGTCTTTTCCCATAAGCTCAATAATCTTCAAATGTTCTTGGCTTAAACTCTTGCTAAATTCAGTGAAAACTACAATTCACATAAAAACTATAACATAAAAAGTGTAGCTCTAAATGATATGCCGCATGGATGAAAAGCCCTGGAAATAAATTGTACAGAGTAAAGTTAATTCAGTTTTAGGTTATTTGCTAAATATACTTTTTGTTCCATCCAGTTGAATAAAATTATGTCCTTAAAATCACTTTTACCACCTTTTCCTTTTTTTCAGTCACTCACAGGCCCAGTTTCCAATTTTATATATAAATTGGATAAAAACTTCAAATTAGAAGGAGAGCAACAAGGCAAAATGAGATCTCTTTAAAGTCAATCATGATATAAAAACAACTGTTGGACACTTTCAGTTCCCAGCTGAATGGATAAATAAAATTTGTATTGGTTCAAACATAAAACCAACAGTAAGCAAGTAATTTAGGAGAGAAATTAGAGAATATGACATATGGAATTTTCATTATCTTACTAGTTTTTGCCAATACTTGGGGCATCCTTGGAAATGGTAGCTTTCCTTGAAAAGTTTTCCTTGGTTTCTTCCTAATGTTGCTTGGAAGCTATGAAGAGCAACAGGCTTGAAAAAAAAAAGATAAACTCCTACTGAGACAAACACTCAGGTTTATTCCATAGTGTTACAGAGATATTTAGGGTTAACAGGAATCAGTAAAGTTATTTTATGCACAAAAGCATAATTGCATCATATTTCATTCAAAAGCTAAAGCTGGCAGAAAGGTATTGACAGTAAGAGAACATACAGTTTCCCACTGGGATTTCATTTTCCAGCATCAGGGAACACCTGCAACACAGTGGTCACTGTCACCATAAGCATCTCTGAGTGACACAATAACAAGTTTGATAGGGGTGAAGAGTGAAAATTCTCTTATATTATGTGAAAAATTGTTGTAGAGCACAAGTGCTGCACTGAACTTTTATGAAAGCTTGCCAGAAGAAAAGCTATTATGAATCACAAAGGTTTTAGAATATACTGAGCCCTCAAATCATAGTTGTTAGTTTAAGCAAACCTGCTTTTAAACAAATATGTTAAAAGGAACAAAAGAAATAGGGGGGAAAAATGCCACAGTGATATTCCACACACACTGTAAGCAAGCAGAAGCTTGCTAACCATCAGGTAGTGATGAAGGGTTGTGCTTTTGCTTCAGTAGTTTTTATAACCTCAAAACCTAGCAAGGGGAGGCAGCAAGGAATGTGGGTCACAGGCAATTCGTAGAGGAGTTTAGGGAATCTGTAATGAAGCTCAATCCCACAAACACTGTTTTGGTCAGATGAACTGCTTTGCTGGAGTAAGTGAGCTTACACTTTAGACAGACAATTCGTTTTAGCCCTAAAGAACCTGAAATTCAGCAGCATAAACCAACACAAATCATACAAAAGGAAAAAAAAATAATTACGGGAATAATAAAATTCTGTCTCTTAACTACTGTCTTCCCCTTATGGTTTTATATGTAAATGACATATTTTTACATATGAAAATGGTGTTAAGAAAAGCATTGGGGTAACTTTTTAATTGGTAGCAATAGCAGAAATGGAGTCAATAGTTGTTATCAAATGCTGAGGTTTTCAAACCAATTGTTTAAATTCTTCTCTCTTCTCTTTAATAAAATTCTGTAATATTTTTGCTCCCCCTGCTCAGTTGGCTTTTTTTCCCAAAATGTAGAATGCTTGCCTACTTAAAATGATACCAGCAGATAGTACACTGCAAACAGGGAATTTGAGCAAAACAGTTGATGCCAAGAGCCTGACACCCTCACTGAGAGTGTTTAACAATGTTTTACTCAGGACTAACACTAGCCTTGTTTACATGGACTGAGAACAAGAATTAGTGGAAATTTTCCAGTTAGCTTTATCTAAAGAAAATCCAGCTTGTGATCTCTCAAACCTCCCAGCAACTGAAGAAATGAATGGCAAATGAAAACAATTCGAAAATTTGCTTCCACAGCACACTTCCAATCCAAGCTACAGTGCCAGTATAGTTGGCACCCTGAGTTGTCCTTTCTATGGAAAGTATGCCATGCTTTTGATCATTCCTGATGCTTTTTTCAAAAGTTTTCTAGTGGTACTACATCCTTTTTAAGATCAGACAGACCAGAAACTCACAAAATACTTAAAGACACTGGCAAAACACTGCCAAACAGCAGCAAGCTGACATTTTTCAGTCAGTTCTCTTTTGCTTTTCTAATAATTTGTGCCTTTCAGTATTCTTTACTGACTGCTACTGCATATTGCCTTTGAAACTGTATTCAGACTTTCTGAGTAACTCCCACTAGCTCAGTGGGTTACTGTAATGAATCCTAAATTATTGTAAGTTTATGTTCCTAACTTCAGAAAAAAAATAATCTATGGGTATCTGTATGTGGGAGAGATGGTAGACTTGTTTTATCTCCATTGTTAGCTGAACTTGAAAACAAAAATAAATAAACCCAAATTTAACCCTACACAAGTTAATTTAGTGTCATTCAGGTGATCTATAGGAATTTATAAATGAATACTTTAAACATCCACAAATCCATTTTTTATACTAAAAGAACTTCTTAGACAGACATTCCTGTAATGAAATAGAACTCTTTCAAAAAATAAATCTCTATTTTAACTTTTTTTTTGGTAAAATGCACGAGTCTTTCAAATGCAGCAAAAGAAAAATATCAATCTTCTTCAACAATATCAACAATTTCTCTGTTAGTATCAGAAAATATTATCTGTAGTGTCTTATCATGTTACCTTTGATATCAGATTTCCATTCTTATTTTAACACCTGTGCCGTCTATAACTTTTGGGACTTAAAGTCAGTTATCATCAACATCAGCTTCCAGACCCAGTGAGCAGACTTCTGCATTCGTAAGACTTCAGAGAACTATGGAGTTCACATGATACAGTGAAATTTGCTGTAAGACTTGAAGTCTCTGAAAATATTGCTTCATTTGAGGGAAAGACAAATAAGGACATTCAAGCAAAACATGAAAATAACCCAAGCTGCTTTGGTTTATGAAGATTTACAAGGGAAAGTGAGGATTATGTAATTTTTTCCCACTCATTGTAACAACTATATCCTTAACATTTCGTAATACTGTCAAAATCCTATCAAAATACTGGTTTGTGTTGTATCAGCCTCAGCAGCTGCAAGGACACCTGAGAAGGCTTTATTACTTATTTCAGCATTGTAGTTCTGAAATAAAAAACAAAGATTAAATGAAACTCAATCTCTCCTAAGATGAAAGAAAAGCTAAGGAAAAATGAAAACAGGCCACAAATTTCAAGTTTTCGCAGGGAAATAAAGTTCATGGCAAAGGCACGGGATATTTTCCAGAAGCTATGCATCAGCTCTCTCATCTTTCATTGCAATGTGTGTCTCTTGTAGAAGAATTTTCTCAGCAAATACTGGAAGCTCTTTTGGTGAGCTATCTGGTATTCTGATTCCACAAATAATCTGGTGAAGGATGTCCACTGATGATCCACTTTAGTTTATGGATAGTATGGTACACAGGCAGATTTGGTTGAGAAATATGGAGAGAGCTTTACATTTGTTCAGTGCCCACCAGTTGATTTCCTTTCACGATATTAGGAGATCATGGAGGCAGCAGTTTTAATGTTATTTAAAACTAATGTGTGAGAACTCTGAGTAGGAAAAAAAGAACGAATCAAAACAAAAGTCAAATATTTTGTTAGATCTAGAAAGCTTTAAATCTAAATAAATACCTATGGGGTACTTTCATTATTAAAAAATATTCTCATACATTCCCAAGGTATATTTTCCTTAGCTTATTTTTACTAGTATCCACTCTTTCTGAATGGTAAAGCAGTCATCAATTTATAATACTCAGGAGTTGACATAGCATTGATAGGTGAATAAAAATCTATAACATATGCAATACAGATATTCTGTTTGTCCAGCTAAAGAGAGTAGGAGTTTCTATTGAGTGCAGTGAGGTTTAGTACAGTTTGTGAAGATAATCAGTTTACAGTAGAAAAGAAGAAATTATACATCTATGCATATAACTGGTGGCATCATCTAAATCTTCAAAATAAATAAAGACCAGATTTTTTGACTCTTGTAAATATTTACATATGTCACAATTACTTCCAAACGGAGTATTCTAAAGTATAATGTTCAGCAGTTTCCATGTAATTATTAATTATCCACCATGAACATTCAGTTGAATAGATTTTTATTTTAAAACTTTTTTTATAGTGCTTGAAAGTCTGCAGCACGGAAATTGAAATTGAAAACACTTACAAGTTTACATTTAATAGTCCCATGGTTCTTCAAAGCATAACATTTTTTAAATGCTGAGAGTTACTTAAATTAAAAAAAAAAAA
>VXAY01000862.1:100209-120942 GCA_013399855.1 Oxyruncus cristatus
AAAGAAGAGGTGTTTAACCCAATTATTTCTACTGAGATTACAGAATGTACCTCTCTCCCTTCCACAAGATTTAGCACACAGAGAAAAGAATTTCACGGAGAAAAAAAAAAATGACAGTGCAGTGGTTCTGAAGATTATTTGATCAATTCCCTTCCTGTGCTTGTAAAAGTCACTAAGCTCAAGACTCTAAAAAGCCCTCTGCAGAAAAGAGCTGAAATAACTTTTTTTAATTATGGAGCTTGTGACAGAGTCACACATTACTCAGTAAGCCTAAAACCCTTATGACAGAGTATAATACATTCTTAAAACTCTTTATAATGCACTTTTTTAGTCCAAGAAAATTTGAATTCATGCTAATTTAATTCTATTCAGGTTTTCCAGTATGCAGATCTATCATACTGAAAAAAAACAAAGGTGCCTCCAACTGCATACAGAAGTACCAGATTTTTGTAGTAATGTTTTTTGTGTGTCATTTTTATTGTTGAAACTACAGCTACTGAAGGCTGCTATCCAGTGATATTTACACATCTAAATTCGCAACTCTGTATTTAAACATGCAAAATAAAAAATCATCAATTTTGAAAGAGAAATTTTTTTTTTTGTCCATTTGGACTGTGTTTTGTGTTATGCTAATGGGCCAGAATGTTTTACTACTTCTGGTTTTGTGTCTTTACATAACCAATTAATTTTATTTTCCTTTATCCTTTTTATGATTTCTGGGTCACTCACAGCTCTTCATATGGATTCAACATCATCAAGCTTTCCTAAGATAAAAAATGGGTGAATAATAGTCTTTCCCTTGGATGTGGTAAGAACTAGGACTCGTTATTCTCGTAATAGAAGTAGAAAAACTGTATTGGGATTTCATATGCTCCAAGATGAACCCTACATTATATTTCTGCATCATACAGAGCAGTGGAGAGACCCCAGAGTCCGGCAGCCTGCAAAGGCACCCCTGCAGTGGATTTTATGCTTTTTTTTTTTGTATGTAGTCAAACTAATTTTGCATTGCTGGTAGAACACATAGGATGAGGAATACATAAATGAAGATCTAAATCATATGTCCAGCCTCATAAAATTCAGAGGCCACTTTAATTTAGAAGGTTTTGGTAATAGGCTAACATTTCATCTGGTCTTCTAAGAAAATAAGCAGATAGTAAAGTTGTATTCTATTCTACTCCATTTGCCATTCAGACATGCAATGGGATATGCCAGTATATTTCCCAAACAGAACTCTGTGAGTCTGATCTAGGCTTCTGATCTCTTTCTTGATCTAAATTTTCTGTAAGTCAGAAGTTAAAATATTTGAGGAAAAAACAAAAATTTACTTGAAAATAAGATTAGGGTTTTTTTTTATTATTTTTAAGTAAGAATAGAGTGTCCTGTGTGTCCAAATTCTCTGGATGACCTTTGCACATAATTTTAAAAAATGACAAAAAAAATCCTTTTGAAACAAGCTATAGAGAAGGTGTTTGCTATTGTGGCTGTGCAATCCTGTGGCTATATCTCCTGTCTCCTTCCTGATTTACTTTTGAAGGTTATTCTTGATTAAAGCCATCATTTATCTTTCTATTTAGAAAAATAAGTGGGTTATCACTCTAATTTCAGAGCATCTTTGATATCAAGATGTTGCTTTGAAGGTAAGCAGTGGGGTTTTTTATTCATGTGTTGATTACAAAGCACCCATCTTACAGGTCATTTCTTTACTAATCCACTGCCTGAAGCTCATTCTAAGACAAAATTGCCTTCTTAACAAAAATTGTTTCTAGTTACAAATACTAATACTAACATCCTTTAGTAATACTACTAAACAGTCCAGAAGAAAAATAGTAAATTCTTAAATAGGCAAGCAGTACTATGAAACTGTCCAATATATATACACTATATCCTTAGTCAAAGGAATAAAATAAACAAGAAGGAAAACTCTAGAGTGAAATGGACCTCCATCAACCCCCACAGACTTATAGATCACTGTTTATAGTTTATCTATATAGACATATATATATATTCTATTTCATTCAAATTACACATATGCATGTCACTCCAGTATCTGGAGAATCTCAGGTTTTAAAGATAAAATTAGAGTATTTTGTTCAGGAGCAAAATGGGGACACAATTAATGACTTTGATCTGCTGGATGAAGTTCAGAGGACCACAAAGATGATCAGTGGTCTGGAGCACCTTTCTGATGAAAACAGGCTGAGAGAGTTACTGTTTTTCAGTCTGGATTACAGAAAGTTCCAGGGAGACCATAGAGCAGCCTTCTAGTACCCAAAGAGGACCTGTAAGAAAGCTGGAGTGGTACTTTTCCCAAGGTAAAAGTCTTCAAGGCAGAATGTCTTCAAACTGAAAACAGCAGGTTTAAATTGGATAAAAGAAATTCTGTACTGTGAGGATGGTGAGTAACTGAAGTTGCTCAGAGAAGTTGTGGATGCCCCATCCCTGCAAGTTCAAGGCCAGGTTGGATGGGGCTTTGAGCAACCTGGTTTAGTGGAAGGCATTCCTGCTCTTGGGCAGGGGAGTTAGAACTAGATTATCTTTGAGGTTCCTCCTAACCCAAACCGTTCTATGATTTTGTGAAAACACAGGCAATAATGACTTCATTGAAGCTGGCACATGTAAAGTCCAGTTTTCTGAGTATTAAATTAGCCTTCTTGCAATATCTCTTATCTTTTATTTTATAAAATATGCTAATAATACATGTGAGTGTAAATATAAATACATAAACAAGTCTGTGCTCACATGGACTGTGAAGAGAGAATATACATTCTATTGTAAACACTCGGTGAATTACAGGAATAATAAAGTCAATGTTTATTTTCAGGTATTCTTAATAAGGTAGAACAATTCTTTCTAATCTGAAGAAACAAACAGCAAGGTAGTCGTCACTTGTTTTCAGATTTAAAACAAATCTCTTTTTAAAAGAATCTTTTCTCACAATACTTTGATAAAACACATAAGTACCATTCCTCTTTAGACACCATGAAACAGAACACAAAATTATATTTGTGTGCAAACTATCACATTTTTCTGGTTCATTTTCAAGATATGTGGTATTTACATATGACCTTTCCATTTTTATTAACAGTTTATTGGATTTTTGCATTCTGGCCAGCAAAAGAGAAAGGTAATTTACTCAGAGATTTGACAGTTATATACACAGCTATAAACTTCAGTCCATTAACTTATTTCTCATGTAACCTTTATTTGATTCTACCCAAATACGCAAATAAGCAGTATATCTTGTTTTCCTTTAATTTAAAAAGCCCTCATCATAAGTCCCTATTTATAGGGGCTTCCACATCAGGTGGAAGTAAAAGCTCTGCACAAGCTTTTATCACAGCTTTCTCTGGCTCTTAATATGTACAGATCTCAATTTAAATTATGTTACTCAAGATCAAGTTGTTTATATACTGCTAAGGTTTGTGCCTTTACATAGCAAAACGTGGCAAAATTTTTATTCTTTTTTCAAATACAGGTGGTAGCTCTGAGCTACCCCATTGATATTTAATGTATCACATTTAATAAAAAAAGATGTATATTTTTGCATGTTATTCTGTAAACACAGGTATACACAACGTGTAGACAGGAAGGAAAGCATGGAAGTTTTAGTGTGCTCTCAGTCTGTATTTGCTAAGACTTTCTGCACAATTTTCTGACTTCATCTCCAGAACACGGATGCCAGCCAGCAAAGCATTCCTATAGATAAGTTATCTCTGATACACAATGATATCTTGTGAATGATAAAACATTGCTTACACTTCTCCTGTTTATATGAAGTGTCCTCACAACATACTTTAAAATTTCAGGATGGAAGCTCTCACGGAAGTGTTTCTTTCAGAACATGAAATGTTTCTTAGTATTTTATGCACCAAAATAAAATTATTTTTAAAAATTCTTAATAGACTTCAGTAGATAGAATTTTTCTTTAACTTTCTTACATCAATTCTTTTTTTCCCTTAGCAATGGTAAATTCATGTCTAATAAAGATAAGTTAGATCACAAAAATAATTTTGACTGACTTTTGCATAGCAAATCCTGGATATATACCAAATAACTTAGGATGGCCATAATTACCAGTTTAAACTGAGGCTGAAATTTCTTTTAAATAGAAAACCCATTTCAATTACAAAGACACCAAGATACCAAGAATGCTCTATTTCCCAAGACAAAACGTAAATCTTAATTAGTGCCAGTATCTAACCATCATAGTCATCAGCTCAGCCTCCTCAATCAAACCTCAAAATAAGTCCTCTACTCTAAAAATAGCTTTAAAACAGAGTTATTCTGCTCTTTCATGACTAAGCTAAACAGGTAGAGTTTTAAACATGACATAAAAATATTACTGGCAGTAACAGATCAGAAATCACTCATAAATAATTTCTATATTCTTTCCAGTCTCTGCACATGTTTTTCTCTAGAAAAAGAGAAGCTCTATTCAGTGCTGATTCTGCAGGCAGTTAGCTCAAGAAAGAGATAGAGTAGGGTGGGATTCAGGGCGTGGTTTTGCTATCAGTTTCTCTTTTTTACTTATTTTTGCTATCAATTAATTCAGAATTAATTTCTTATTGACAGCATGAAGTCAGTGGGCTTTTTCTCTTCGCTCTTACTTTGTTCTTACTGTTTCAATTCAAAGGTGAAATTTTATAGCACTTAATAAAGACATTTCAATCTTGATCAAATACAAATAATTTTATCACAAGTTTTAAAAGAATCACTATAGACATGCTGCTGAGGAGACAGATGATTTTCTGGCTACTTAGCCAGAAAAATAGCCAATTCTGGGAAATGAATGTGAATGAATAAATGATTATTAGACAGAATAAAATTTTAACTCATTTAAAAAAAATTAACTTACTAAAATAGTTGACTTAAGAAGTAAAAAATATGTTTGTTGTTTTAGTCTACTTTCTGTTCATCCAGAGAGGAAACATATATGTTAAATAATGTTATCATCAGGAAAAAAATTTGAATCTTAAGTTATTTCTAAAACACAGTAAGAAGTTTCAAGTGGAAGAATATAAAATGTATAAAAAGATGTATTCTGTTGCCTTTGCTGATTCCTTCAGGAAAGGATTCATCTTTTATAAACACAGGGAGTTTTCAAAAGGCAATTGAGATTAAAATCTTTTAATGATCAAGTGGAACAGTATATGTACTTACTTCTTCATTTGATCGATAAAGGTGACAGGTAACAGTTCTTTAATCCTCAGAGACTATGTTGGGTACAAGAGAGACAGAGTGGAGGCTGAACAAATGTCCTGATTCAACCTGAAACTTTAAAGGGAATACACTCTTCTACAAATGTCCATAATCCAGAGAGTATAAAAATGAAACGACAGATACCTATAGAGAACTCCATTTCAGATTGTCCTTCATGATAATGTACACTGGGGTTCACTATTGTCATTAAGTTAAAGAGGCAAAGTCACCGAGTGTGGGTAAGGAATGGACAGGATTCACTAAAATACTATGTAGCAGTAGTGACTAGTTTTAGCAGAATAGTAATTTTAAGCAAGTGCTGTCAAACGTCTTTGCAAGTGACATAATCTAACACTGTATAAAGAATAGAATTGCTGTCAGGAATAAAAAGAAATTTGGAGAAATCACATTTAGATGATGTGCATTTTTTCCTAATAAAGAAAATATTTACACACTTTGCTCTACTCTCCATTGTTACCAGAATTCTCTGAAGGCACAGAAAGAATAGAATGGCTCATGTGTTATACTTTATCAAAATCTTAATAAATATGCTTTGCCTTTGGAATAACTATGCCCAATTCACCCCGATACAGAAAAATTAAGAATAAAGAAAATTAACTTCTTTTAGAGGAAATCTCCTAGAAAGGATATTTGAATTCTTGGTAGTTCTAGGCTAAGAAATGAGATAAATATTTCAAGGAGTGAGTTAAACTGCAGGCAAAGTGTCATGGGTTTACCAGCATCACCCCCCCCCGGGGTTGAAAAATAGTTCATTCCAGGTAGATTTCTGGAGCAAAGCCAATCACAAGTTTTAGTAACACCTCTGCAAATGACATATCTAAGAAAATGGAAAAGAAGCCTATTGCACAGAAGAAATTCCAGCCTGAAGGAGAGCGGAGGAGGAGATAGCAATGTAGTCTCCAAGGTCAGTGTAGCAGGAGGGATAATTTTGTACATACATAAAATTTTCTTCATAAGAAAACCTAGTTAGAATTGCTGTATGTATTATTCTTTAGTCTTTATCCTGCTAGTAATAAATTTAATATTATTACCCCACGTCATGTCTCTTTTGTCTATACAAAACTTCTCTCATCTTATAGCAATTGTGTAAAAGGTTTGAAAAAATCAGTCCAGAGTAAACCCATGACACAAGAAGAAGTCAAGATTCAGAATACTGTGAACTCTAAATTAGGTGGAGGAAGAGACTATCTCATCATTACAGGTATCCAGAAATTAAGCTTCTGGATTATGATGCTTAGGTTGCACATCATCATTTGAGAGACAACACCGTATAACAATAATTTTTCTGAATATGAAAGCCTCCAAAACACATTTATTTGTTTACTTATTTATTTTCTCTGTGACTAGCTGAGACTAACAAGATACACCTATTTTTCATGTGTTCTTAAATTTTAGATGGTTAAACCCAGTAAAATATCACAGTTCTGAACATTCTGTTAGATAAGAGTGAAGAAGCAGTGACTGAGGTCTTCTGAATCAAGATAAATAAAAATATAGCTGAAGTTGTTAAACAGAAACTCTCCCAACCAAATAAAAAAAATAACTTTGAACCACAAGGTAACACAAATTGTTTCTGTAACCATACTGCAAAATACTATTAATAGGGCAATAGAATGATAATTACATTAAACACAGAATGTACATGAAAACCTTGTACCTGAACGTAAGTCTTCAAAGAAGTGCTAGGCTGAAATAACCTGATATAGTACCTGTATTGCCAGCAGAGGTATTAACACTAGCCCCAGGAACACTTTAGCCATGCCAGCTACACTGTTTCTCTTGATGGCTTATTAAGAACATTGGACATTTCTGTAAAGCACCAAACTGAACAAGGGTGACTCACGTGGAACTTTAGACACAAATCATCCAGCTGCAGTTGTAAGTGAAATGTTGTGCTACTCTTGCGCTCCCCTGCTATATTTAGTACTGTTCAGTCAGTATGCCATACTGCTCACACAGAGGATTTTCAGATCAGTTAAAAAGAGGCAGGATCCCTAACGTCTCACTCTTGCTCTCAAAGGACTGTGCCAATTTTATCTTTTTTTTTTTTTCAATATACTTCTTTTTATTTCTGAAATAATTTCAATTAATATATATTCATTCCAGTGAAAAGAATGGGTATGAAATCTGATTTATTCTCCCCTTTAGATCACCAGTTCCTGGAACTGTGTACACTTTTATGTTCACATATGATAGAGTGTACTAGACACTCACAATTAACCTTTTACTCTGTTGCAGCTATTATATTGCTACAAGAAGCAAGAGGATCAAATAAATCAGAATGTATGCCTAATGCACTGCAGAATGAGTTTTTCTGCAGAGAGGTACAATGGATTACCGTGGTAATGCAGCTGCTGAACATCAAGCTCTGACAGCCCTAGTTACTTCCTCACCTATGGAGAAACTAGTTTCTATTCTTATAAGACAAATACAAGAGAAATCATTGAGATACTTGGAGCCGGTACTGTTGCCTCTCAAAAACAATAAAGAAATTATCTATTTTATCTATTTTGTTTTTAATATCAGCTAATATTTTCATCAGCAGAATTTTGAAGCTTCAGAATATCTGATCACTTATAAATTTCAAATCCATTTCTTAAAGGCCTTTATATACTATAACCTAAAGAGTTAGAAGGAAAGGGTTGTTAGGAAACCCTATCAGCATCGATAATATTGAGGCTTTTCATCTTCCTCTGCATCTTGCAGCCCATGACCGGGGGAACAGTCTTGGGAGCACAGTCAGGCCTGTGGGAGCATGTGGGGTCTGAAAGCTGCATTTACCAAACAAGTCCTAATGGTTATAAATTGTTATTATTTGCCCAATAAATTAACAGATATACAGAATGAGCTACTGTCTGCTGCTCTGAAATACTTAGACAATTCAAATCTGGAGCTGTAAATGACAAGGCTTAATAAGACCATGCCAAAAGACATTATCTAAAATTGCTAGGTAGAGATCCCAGTTTTTCTGTAGATTATGGAGTGTTAGGCATTTAAATTGTCTGCAGAGAAACAAAATAACTTTGGGAAAATGTTCAACCTTTGCTAAGTAATTAATGCATATTGCTGCTTTTCTTTCAACAGTTATACAAAAGACTTCCCATCTTGTGACAAATGTCATATTTTGCTGGGGAAAATAATAGCCTTTCACCTATGAAATCTCATGGTCACCTTCCAAATACACAAATTTTTTATTCATCTTAATTCATTATTCTTATTTACAAAACCTCAGTTGTTCAGCTACCCAATTTGTTTAAGTAGTTCTCTACTCCCATGACTGCTCCTAAAGCGTCACTTTAAAACCATAGCTTTGTTTTCCAAAGATATTACTCTGGAAATGTGACAACAAATGGCCTGTTTCCTTTCAGTCTCTGCTACCACCAAGAGACTTAATGCATATATGAGACTGGGCTTTCATGGGTAGAAAGTGAGAATTAAGTGAACGGAAGTAACCTGACCTACACTCAAAGCAACAATATTTTACCCCCTCATTTCTACTCTTTTGCAGCATTTCTTAAAAACAGAATAGGCAATCCTTTTTCTTGACTACTAGGGATTTTTTTAGAAAAAAGAGCAAAAAAATAAATCCCAAATAAAATGAGTTGAACATAGGAAAAAATTATGTTGAACTTCCATCTCGAACTGTTATCAGTTATAACTGTATTGTTGTGATAGACTGGAATGCTGTTTATGTCCTAAATATTGTCAAAATGATAGAAAGACTTTTTGTCAAACTGCCAAGAAGCAACAGCTCATCTGCAACCACCAAAGCACACCCCCTTCACAGCTCCCCCTCCCATCGTGCTCATTCCTGAGGTCTTCCACCACTAGAGGACTGCGTGTGATCCAAGTGATGCAACAAATCCAGAGTCTGTCACAAGAGACTGTGAAACTTCCCCAGGAGAGGTGCCTGGGCACCTCACCACCAAGAAGACCAGAAGAAGAGGACCCACGCGACACCACTGGGTTACACAGAGTGGTGATACATTTTCTCTCTCTGTCACTCTTTCTTCCCCACCCTCCTTTTTCCTATTTTTTTCTGTCTCTCTCTCTGCCTCACATCTACTGTTAAATAAAACCCATAGTATTGACTTCATCAATGGTCTCATTTGCACCTTAATTCAGGCAGAGGCATCTCTAATAATTTTCATAACCAGATCATAACAACTGTTACATATATGGCCACTCTACTCTCCATGGAAATTGTTAGAAGAATGAAAAGATCTTTTCTCTACAACAAAATATACAGAAAATTTTGGGAGATGATGAAGAGGAAATAAAAAAGGTTGGGTTATAATTTGAGAGGTAGCTATGTCTCCATATGCAAAGGCTGATCATTGCTTGCAATCTTGGGGAAAAAAATTAATTGGTAACTGTTTTCAGGCAGACTTCATAAACTGAACAGGAACAGAAAAAACATGTGTTCTTTGCAGTGTTTAAGGATGACCTTGTTTATACACATAAACACACAGACATGTACATTCAAGGGCTGAAGGAAAATTCCATAAAATCTATGGTCAGTCAAATGCATATGAAATATTCTTTATATACATCTTACACATACAGTAAAATAGGAAAAAATGTTCTTTCTTAAGAATCCAAACAGAAGTAGGTTGTTTATTAAAGAAACAAAAGTGTAAAAAGTATCTAACTGATGGCCTCCTCTTAGCTATGAATGAGGCTATTGGTTCCAGAATTTTAAATAGGCAAAGGCAAGCACAGTTAGAAGGACAAAATTGGCAATGCCATGCTTGATGCACCCAAGGATCTGTCTGACCATTTGGCTGCCAGGACACACTGTTGTAAAGAATAATGACTAAATCTCTGCTGCCTATTATGAGCTTAAAATAGAGTCCACCAATATTAACTTAATATCTTACTTTAGTAACTTGGAAAGAGACTGAGAAAGAATATAATATTCAGAGGTATTTTCTGTAAAAAATATGACTGTAATAGCACAGGTGAATTTGATACACTTGAGTCACCTAATAAAACTATATGCTAAAGTAGTATCACCTGAAATTCAGCCAACCAGTAAAGCCTGTCTCAGACAGAAGTCATCAAGTAAACACAGAAAAGTACAAATGATCACCAGAGGGAAGTGACTATGTTGAGTGTGAGTAGAAAGAAATGTCACATACGTTAATGGTAAGATGCCTCTTTCACAGCGCAAATTACACACCACCACTAAAGTGATTGACTGCCTTGAGAAAGTACAAATGAAAAGGGGGAAATAACAAATGAAAAGTACACAAGGAAAAGGGGAAAATAACACAAACAATTTCTATCAGAATTAATGCAGGATAAGAGTAAGAAACAAGCAATAGACTCTCCCAAATGTCATATGCTGACACTCTGAGAAGAATCTAGATAAATACTGATTTCAAAATGGAAGACTCTTGCTAGTGTAATTTTATTTAGATTAAACAATTGAAAAAAAGAAAGTTCAGAGCTTAAAATACCATCTAAATTAAGAATAAAGATGCACACTGAAAGACAACTGCTGAGTAATATTTATCAAATCACAGGTAGTTCTCTACACGGACCAGTAAATGAGGGTAATTTCACAAATGTTTTGCAAAATGGAAAATTGTTTCGAGACTGACACTATTTCAAAGCCTCATTTCATTCTATGTTCTTAAGATCTCTTTCTTCTGCACTGTATGAATGAGCCAGATTGCCAAAATAAACAGCCTTAACATCACCAAACTAAATACATGCAGCTGCTTCTGAAATCCAGTATGGATTAGAAATAAAATTTAAAATTTAAATAATAAATGTATCAAGCATTGTGGAAGATGACAAAATTAATATGTACAGCTTGTTAACCAGCATATGGAAATTGGGATTAATGACTAAGTGAAATGAGTTTAGATGCCTTATGATGGATAAATTTTGTCTAACCTGAGCCAACTCAGAGATCACAGGGAATGCAGAACTAATGAACAGTGAGAGAATAAAACAAGACAGGAAAGATTTAGGCTGCATGAGTTCTCTGGAGGTGCTGAAATCTAATAAAAATCTATAGACTTTATCCTAAAGAAGGCTGAGAGTGTAAAAAGAAGAAGATAATTTTCTGTAGATTTCCCACTGTAGTACAGTAAGTAAAATTTTTTGTCATTATTAAAATGCCAGAGATGTTGGACTAATATGATAATACAGGATCCCTGGGCTTAGCTAGGCTTGACCTGTTTTCAGCTTATTTGAGCGAAGGGCTGGTGGCCACGTGACCACTGTCTCACCAGCTTATGCTGAAGCTCTGTGAATGGCAAGTGTGGTCAGGTCTGACCAACGAGAGGGGTCCTGGCCCATAAAGTGTCCTTGCTGTCTGCTGCAGCTGGGGAAGCTCTTATGCAACTTTCAGACATGAGATGGACGCGAAAGTAAAGGAAGCAAGTTGTGACAGAAAATCATAAACAATCCCAAGAAGACCCAGAACCTTTTTCCCCAGAGGGGTTAAAAACCTGTACTCTGAACAACATGAGCCTCCCAGTGAGGCCATCTCGAGTGATTGTCACAACTTGTTGTAAACACACACACACACACACACACCCACACACACACAACCCGCCCCACCACCCTTTCTTCTTGAGGAACACTGATACTGTCAACCACGGGATCCAGATGTATGTTGAGAAGTGGAGTGTAAAACCAGAGAAAAGGCATAGATGCTAAAAAAGGAGGGGAGAGTCTCTGGATTTTCATTTTATTATTAACAACTGTGCTATTAATGGATCTTTTATGCATTAATTAGACAAAATAGACTATTAGACTGCTCCACTGGACTAATACCAAAGTCTTAGCTTTGTAGTAGTGTGTTCTTTTGCTTGTAACAAGATTTTAACTGTAATGTTTTTTTCCAATGTCTGAAAGCTCCAGAAGGTTTGACAGACAGATGCCACAGAGCATTATGAGCAGCACAAACATGTCTAGTGCTAACATGGATTAGACCGGCTGGTAGTGTCTCAGGACAAGGAAGAATTTCACAACTGTAGGGGTTACCAAAAAAGACAGAGGTTATTATATTGTATGGAATACTAAACAGCAACAAATATTCCTTTCAGTGGGCTTCTAAATATTCAAAGAAAAAAGAAAGAGGAACACAGAAATGAGAAGCTTCTAATTTATCATTGTGATCATGACATTTGTCTGGCTTGAAGAAGAAGGGAAGAAGACAAAAAAGAAGTGTCAGAAGAGACAGTTTGACAAAAGGCATTAGTCAATATCATATAAAATATGTAACTAGCTGATGAGCAGAAATTAAATAGGGGAAAATATAGACTAAACTTCAGGATGGACTATTTTTGAAGTATTATAAATTAATATTTGCAAAATAAGAATCCAATTATTTTTTTCCCTGCCACATTCTGCCATATCCTGCTTTAATCTTCATTCTTTGATCTTGTAGTCAAGTCAATATTTTTTGTCAATATGCTTCTTTTTCTTATAGATATCTAAGATAGCTAACTAAAACTGCAGTGATGAGAAACCAAATTAAAAAGAGCAGCTCTATTCTTAAACTCTTAGCAGTCCTCCAGAAGAGATTGCTTGTTAAAACAGCTAACCACCTTATGAAAATAAGAGCCATTTATGCAATATCAGCAATCATTTCTTAATGGATTTGTTTTTCACAGCTTCCATTTCATTTCATTGAGGACAAACTTTGGTGATTTTATGTGATTTAATTAGATATATGCCAATGGATTTTGAAACTGGGTCTTTAAATTTCACTTCTCAGATGTTTGAGTTTTACACTACAAAAGAAAACTAGTTAACAGTGAAAATAATCTTCAAAGGATTTAGTTCTTTCAGTCTGTGTTTCCACTTCTTTTTTTTTTTTTCCTTAATGTGTAATTGAATAGAGAGCAGCTAATTAATTTATTCTATAGCAGAGAATGAGATAGGAACTTTTTGCTGAAATAAAGAAACCAGTTTTCTATTTCAGCATTTTAAAAATTGGACTGTCTGTTGGACTTCTACTGTCTGTTAGACAATAGAAGTGTATGACAAAACTCCAAAGCTAGAAACTAAATCTTTCATTTCTTCCAGGATCATGCATACCTCTGAACATACGCTGCTCTCCAATTAGGGAAGTTTGGCTGAGGGAGTGGCTTTTCTATTAAAAATTCTATAATTTTTCTAGTCTCTCAAATCATTTGACCTCCATATTAAATTATATGACCAAAACAAATAAATTATGATAAACTGATCCTACCCTTACCCGTAATCAGTCTTTTATTTTCTGGTAAAGCAATTTATAATTGGTTTTGTCTACCTTGTTTTAACATTTCATAATCCTATTCTTTATATAGCCTTGAATCTCAATGTCTTTAAATATCATCCATCATAGATCTACTAAGTGTTCTCTGTTTGGTCTCACCTTCTGAAGGTTGCTTCTTGCTCCAAGTATTTATTTAGTTAAAATACAGTTTTCTAGCTTCTGAAGTATTTCCTAAAATACCCTGTTTTTTTTGGTTTTGTTTGCTTTTTGTTTTGTTGGTTTGTTTGTTTTTTCCAAAATAGAATTAAAAAATCGTAGAATCATAGAATAGCCTGGGTTGGAAAGGGACCTCAAAAATCATCTAGTTCCAACCCCCTGCCTTGGACAGGGATGCCTAAAGGATAGAGGCTATTCACTTGTTATCCTTGTAATCCTTGTATGATGTTACAATCCTAATAAAGTTGGGGAAATTAATTTAAAAATATTTTTATGTTTCTTTCAATTTAAAATTATGTAGCATTGTCTTTTGTGGATCATCACAGACTATCAAAAAACACTCTGTGTATAGTTTGATCCACTGTAGATTCCCATTCCCAAAGCATAAATCTGTTATACAGATTGTTGTTAGATATAAAGGAATGAAAACAAAACCACTACCTGTTGAATAGATAGTGAAACATAAAATTAATAAGAATTGCTTCTAAATTGATGTAATATTTCTTAAGTAAGCAATGTCTCATAGTATGCAAACCCTTCTCATATGGAGTACCATTCATCTTACTAACTTGGTGATTTTAGCACCATGAAACTTACTGCATTAGGAAATATATTTTTTTTTCACCAGGAAGAACAGTTTAAGCCACCCATGCATACAATCAATATGATAGGGAAAAGAACAGATTACTGTAGCCTAGTAATTTCCCCATGTCTGCTAGTAAACTGATGAAAATGCAGAGAACAGCTTATTCTGCATGTTGCAGACCATCCTCCTTATTAAATTTATCTTGAAGTCTGTTTAAATTAAATGTGACTAAAGAATGTACCCTTTTCTCACTATGAAGTTTCCAGATCTATCATAAACAAGCTAGTTCACTGGAGATACGATGAAGTGCAGACCATCAGGAAGGCATCCAGCTACATGATAGGAATAGGTTCAGAAAAACTCCAGCTGTTTATGCAAATGCTGATACTGAGTGGCTGGCACCTTATCAAGGACCAGAGGATCAGTGGCATATTGGTGTACTCTTTTAATGCGTAATGAATGTTTACTGCATCAAACAGGAAAAATAAACAAAAATTCCCAGTAACATTTAAAGGATTTGCTGAACCAGGACATGCAATAGTGCCTCATCTAGTCTGATTCAATTCAATTTGCCCAGAGGTTATACTTTGCTACTGCAGTCCTCTACCTCTTCAGACTCAAAGCATTTTCTTTTTCTCAAACAATTTCTGAAATGCAGCCACTGACGAGGTGCAAGCTGCCAAGAGATCTCCCATTTTCTCCTTTTATTTTTTTTTTCAATTTGGCAACTGAATATTTTTCTCTGTATCTACTTTATGGTTTTGTTACTTCTAAAGAGAATGAACACATACTTCAAAAAAATTTTAAATTCTTCTGTTTAATCTCCTGAAAATTAATTTACTTTATTTCTGTAATATTACCCATCTTAATTCTAGGAAAATATCTAAAAATGTGCATGAAACAATAAATATCTGGATCTGAAATGTTTCTAGTTCAAACAATATCTCATAAAGCACTCAATCATTATTATTAGTTTTCTCCCAAGCACATGAAAACCAAGACAGTAACACCTGGAGAATGAAAATATAAGTGTTTTTCTAGGTATCTCAGCTGTGCCTTGTCATAGATATTCCCCAGCAGCAAGTCAGTGACTCTCAAATAAGAAACTACAAAGGCTGCTGCTTTCATTTAAAGTCACTGTAGGAAATGAGAAGTGTTCAGGCAGATACCATTTCTTTGCTGTAGATATAAAGATGTATGAGGGATTTTATTTGCTGTAGAAATGAGGCTCTTATTTTCCTTCCAAATGTCTTCTCCCTGTTCATGTCTGTTAAGTATACCAAGATATGCATTCAGATCACTTACGCAGCATGAAATTTCATCACCGCCTTTCAGGAACATGCTTACCCTACATTTACTTATCCATGTTGGATATCTAAAAATTGATGAATCTTAAAAGGCTTTGGTATTTTTAAATATACGGACACTAAAATCTGATCCAAATTTTTGAATGAAATGATAAAATAGAATTAAAATGGAGGATTGAATCAGCACAATAGGTGTAGCTTGTTCATCTAGTATAACTAGACCGCTGTTCCTCACCAAGACTACCATCCAGTGCAATAAAGCATTCTTTTCATCTGGTAGAAAAACAAGGAAGAAAACAGAAGCATTTCTTTTCATGTCAGTTTAAGACATTCTTGGGTGGCCTCGTACATGATCAAAATCAAACTTGTAACATGTTTTTCATCTTCCAGAAGAACCTGACAGCATTTGCTGTTAAAGTTTCATTTTCCAAGATAAAAAGTATACTGTAAACAAAGTTCCCATGTTTCCTTCTGAGGTCGCTTGGGTTTTCTTTGTTGTGGTTTTATTTGGGATTTTTGTTCATTTTTTCAAACTTTGGTTTTTTTTTTCACTTTACAGAAGTTTTCTGGCATGTTATATGGGTCTGGAAATGACCAAGAGATATGGAAATTGCATTTGTTTCTAGTTGGTGTTCTTAGTTGCATTAGTTACTGTTCTTACAGGCTATGGAGGCTTCTGTCTTTCTCATGGTATATCTTATGGACTTGCAAGTTGAAATTAACTAGGTAAATAAGATAGAAAGGATAAAGTTTTGGTCACAATGGGGAACAGTTCCAAGATTTCCTTCACATTCATTCGTTATTTGAATGCTATATATGGCATGCTGTTGACTTCAGTTTTCAGAAGGAAACACTATTTGTCAGCGCTGTACTTAGCACCACAGCTTTTGAGTATTGACTGATATATATGTAGATATAAATATTGATATAAAGGAATAAAAATAAGTATTTTCCTTAAGACACCCCCATAACACAACAAAAAAGATTTATTAGTTGCTATAATAACTATAATAATGTTCTCCATAAGGGAAAAACACTGAAAGAAGGAATGAAAGAATTTGCACACTACTAAAACATTTCTCCTTTTTATCCCCTCTTGCTAGTACATAATCACTGTGTGGGGGACTAATTTGCAGTGTGCAACTTGTATTCACATAGTACCTGAATACTTTTAGCAGGGTACCATTATGTAAAAATATGTATATGGAAGAGTTCTAAATTATTCCTGACTCTCCCTCAAGAACTGAATATTTGTTACAGTCTTAGTAAATTATCTTTGCTCTTTCAAGGCCTTCAGGAAGATGTTGGCTTATCTTTCTGAGTTTTTGATTTCCTGGCTGACTAGTTATGAATTTAAGTTTAATATGTAAAAAAAAATTAATCTCAATGTTTTCACCTCCAAACTCCTCTCTGCTCCCTCATGCTCTGATTCCTGTGTAAAGAAGTGATGTCTCAGGCCTGTAATCAGGCCATCATCTTCTGCTCAGACTTTTAATTGATGTCTAACATCCAAGCTATGCTATTTTCATTATATTCCTACAACACAGCCTTTCCCTCTGTTCTGTAGTAAAACTTAAGGCCTAAGCTTTTATTTTCCTGGATCTCCACATCATTTGTCATGTGTAATTTCCCTGTTTTTAAAAGAGAGCAGTTAATGTGCAACTATTAAATCATCAGATTAATACATTTTCTTAAATGTATATAAAAATGTATATTAAATTGTTTTGTTTTCTTGTTTGTTTTAAATGACTGTCATGACTGGCCTTTAAAAAGCCGACACTGTTAGTGAAGTTCCTCAAAAACTGCAAATTCTTACTAACATGTTAGTATCTTACTAAAAAGTTAGTTATCATACGTAAATAATGTTTCCTTACAGCATAGTGCTACCTGCATGGTAAGGTTGAATACTCATGTTAGGTATCTCTTCAGTGGTCACCTGATTTGTACCTCAGAAAAGCAATAATTACTCACACACAAAGCTTAACTCTGAGTTCACTTAATTTAGGAGCACACATGCCAGTCTATTGTGTAAGATTAATCAGTAAGGAAATCTGACGATTGTTAGCCGGGGGAAAAGAATTAAAGACTAAGTGTTAAATTTTGACAACAAAATTTTCCCTAATCTCTATTTTTACCAGATCAGTTCAAAGAATACCAATGAAATAATAATGTTAATAGGACAACATTTTTGCCTAAAGTTAATGGAGATAATGGTAAATAATCACCCACAAATGATTGGGAATATGATATTGTAATGAGATGACCTTGGCTGGACCCCAGATGCCCACCAAACCCGTCTATCACTCCCCTTCCCAGCCAAATGGGGAGAGAGAATAAGACAGAAATAACTTGAGATAAGATAAAGTGAAATTTTGGGTGCACACAAGCAAAGAGGAAAACAACAAGGTTTATTATCTACTTTCCATTAGTGAGTGAGCCACTTCCCAGGAAGCAGGGCTTCAGCACACTCAACTTGGAAATGTTGTAAACAATGAATGCCCTGCCTTTGTCCTTCTTTCCTTAGCTTTTGTGTCTGAGCTGACATCATATGGTAAGGAATATCCCTTTGGTTAGTTTGGGTCAGCTGCCCTGATTATGTTCCCTCCCAGGATCTTGCCCTTGACTGGGTGCGGGGAGGAATGTTGAGCAGAAGTGATGATGTTGTGCCAGCTCTGCTCAGCAGTAGCCAAAACACTGGTGTGACATCAACACTTTTCTAGCTACCAATGCAAAGCACAGCAGTGTGAGGGCTGCTCTGGGGAAATGAACTCCATCTCAGCCAGACCCAATACAGATACTTTGTGTGTTTCAGAAGGTAGATTTCGGAAGAATTTGTGATGGAAAGCGAGAACTTGAATTCTCTTAGGAGGACTGTAAAAAAGACTGTAAACCTTCTTAAACAGGTTAGATTTATTTTTTCCTTCCTATTGCATTTCTGAGAAAGTTTCAGGGAGAAGCTGTGAGTAAGCTATCTTCCTGGCATGCAGAGAGATAACATGTTTGCAGACATGTATGAGGCCCCCTCGGGCCAAAGAGGGTGAGGGAGGAGAGAGAGAAGATACAAAATGCCTTGGAGAAGGCGGGGCACTCAATTTTGCCCCTGGGGGCGTGATGTGTGCAGCATTGTTAAAATGTGGTCATTGTGTTAGAAATAAACCTTGTTTTTAATCCTTCCACTACCTTGACATTCTTGGGAAGAATATCTGCGTTTGTTTTATCTTACGTAGAATAATTTATCTTTAAATTTATTATTTCCATTGAGGATAAAAGGGTACTGGAGTAACTTGTTCTTGTATACAGACCTTCCTACTTTTTCAATGCACAGACTTCATTTGAAGCTTGTTAACCCAAAGGAGTCCCAGCTCACTGCTTAGCCTTTTGATCAAAGTTAATTACAAATTCAAACGAAGTATTTCCTGTTTGGGTTTTTTTGGGTTGATTTGGATAGTCTGTGCATCTGTGAAAGTAGGATTTTTTAAAAATTTATTTATAGAGGTATTGAGTGTTGTTTGTGAGTGAGAAAAGGACAGAATTTATTTTGTTTCACTTCAATCCACATTTCCTTTTTCCTTTTTATGCTTGTTCAAGGGAATCCAAGCATTTAAATTTGAACAAGATTGATAGGATTTCAGAGCTCTCCAATGTCCACTTTCAATGCAGAATTTTGCAGAGACCTAGTGAGAAGTGAGTTCTTAATGTGTTAATGTCCTCAGATATTTCGGACATTTCTGTCTTATTTTTCCACTCCTGAAAACTTATAATTAAAATAAGTTCAGATTACTTATCCAAGGCTAAAACTTTGTTGCAGGTATAATATTTTGACATTAGAAACTGAAATCCATTACTTGCTCCGAGAAATATTTAAAGGTTAACCATGGCTTAACCAGGAATTTCAAATCATTATTAGATTAAGCCTGTTGCACTTCTGCCACACCACTGAATGACAGAGTCCTATTTAGTACTTTGTATCGAAGCAACAGAATGGGTTGACCTTTCAATAGGAAAGATATCGACCTGTGGGAGGGCTTCACACAAGCCTTGTGAACTGCCTAAGTTCTGTTTAAGTCTTCGACCAAGAATTTTGTCCCTGTTCCATGAGATACATTTCATTATTACCGAATATATAGAAAGGTTCTCTTTAGTTCTTTGGAACTGAAAGACTTAACAAAAAAAACTTTCCTTATGAAAATCAGTGTTCCTAACATGATCCTCTTTGCTTGTATGATTTCTTTAGAATGTAGTGCTATTTCCTCTATGGGTATAAGCAAGATAGCAAATAATGTAAATCATATTTGTTACTCTCTCTCTGCCTTATTATTTTTTAAATTAACTAAACATTTTAAGATGTTTTTAGACCACTTTTTAATGGACAATCCCCATTTTTATAGTGCTCATATGGCTCAGCATACAAACCTGGAGGAAAATGACACAGCTTTCCTCCTCTTAAAAATAGTAATATTCACTGACAGTGACACCAATGCACTGCTTTATGTAATTCTGTGACAAGACTATGTACTGTGTGCTTTCCTCAGTTTGAAACAAAATGCTCATTCATATGTTTGTAAAGTCATTACATAAATATGTAATATTTTTATTACATTAAAATCCAACAAGCTTATTGTTTAGAAATCCAGCTTAAGAAAGAAAAGGGACTAAAACTGTTTATCTTCACCCTATCCTAACAGGTAACTTTCACGCTTTTCATCAAGATGGAGTACCAAATTCTCCTTTAACAGTTAAGGGCAAAACAGGAGTTTGATACCAACTAATGTCTGAGAAAACAGAGAGACAGATTTTTTGCAAAGTCCCTCTTTGCTTCTCCTCCCATTCTTCCCTCTGAAGCAGAGAGGATTTCCCTTTCCATATTGCTCCCTTTCTTATACGTACAACAAAACATGGCCTGCTCCTTGTTATTTTTTGAATTTGTTTTGCACGTTAGCCCTGTTAGTGACCAAGGACAGGAAAAACAAGGACAGGTGTCAAAGGTTCACTTGTTCTAAAAAAACTAAGCAGGTAATTTTTCCCTTACCTCTGCCCCACTGTGTGGGAGGGATGTTGAATGGGCAGGCTGGTTTTGCCTTGGGTATCTGACTAACACAAAAGAACTGGCCAGCAGATTTGACATTCCAGGCTTATGACCCTGGAAAGTCTGTGAGGAGGGGAGGGGTCAGGAGTTTCTT